>CM021107.1:596823425-597384165 GCA_007115665.2 Sequoiadendron giganteum
CTTCCTCTCCCTCTCTCGACCTCTATCTCCCTCCCACTTATCCCCTTCTCTCCCACTCCCCCACTCTCCCACTCTCTCCCACTCTCTCTCCCTCCCTCTGTATCTCCCACTCTATCTCCCCTCTCTCCCTCTCTCTTTCTCCCACTCTCCCCTTCTCCATCCCTCTCTATCTTCCACTCTCCCCCTCTCTCCCTCCCACTCTCTCAGAAACCCCTATGCTATCAAAAATACACTAAGAAAACTTAATTTCACATAACGCGCTCGCGTTATAATGCGAGCACGTTTTGTAGTTTACTAAAACGGTAAAAAAATCAATATACCCGTGATTTGAAGGCCCATAGTCTGCATATTCCCCTGGCTCTGCGTGTGATCTGACAAAAAATATATTTTTGATGATGTTGTGAAGTGTGCAAGCATCTTTTTCACTTTCCATCACCTTTTCCATAATCTTTTTACCACCTTTGCATGAAATAGCAGAGTTTCAACATTGAAAGACATATAATATTAATTGAAGTTTGAATTCCATTGAAAACTGATATACAATTGAAGTGTGGAAGAGAACAAGCTTTTGAACAAGTCAAATTGTTGTGGAGTTTGAAGAAAGAAGAAGCTAAGGCTACATAATTGGGTTGAATTCCTCCATTTGAAAGTCTGGTTTTTAAGGTATGTGAAGTCTTTACAAATTTTCTTTCATTCTATTATGGCTTGCTTTCATTTTTGTTTGTCATTATAACCTTAGGATGTCAATGTACATTTTAAATTACCAAATTATATACATAATTATTTACACTTTCCAATTATAGAAATTCAGAACCATTCACCAAAATTCATCCTTTAAAACCATTCCCAGACCATTCCAAAGCATCAAACATCTTCAAAATACCCTGCACAAGGTCAAAAGTTCATTGCATAAACCAGTCCTTCAACAATTGATGGGGAGTCTTATCTTTCAAGAGCAATCTTGCTCTTCCCCAGACCTATTCTCTAGTCTTCCTAGGGTATTCCTCTCTACCCTACTCAGGGATCCCTCCTAAACCCCTCTCACCTCATAAGACTCTCCACCAATTTCAAATTCTTCACCATTGCTCTCAATTCACCACTAAGCTTCATTGGGCTCCACGCTGACCCAAAGTGTCCTAACCACTCGAGGGGCTAAAAAAGGGTATTCTCACTATCCCCTTGTTGATTTTACTCCTCACTAATCCATCTCATAGGATTCTTTCACCTTGTACCCATCGCTTTCTTGAAAAACCCAATTTTAGGCCTTGTAGCCTTTTGCCCAATTAAGCCTCCTAGAACCCGTTTTCTTGGCTTTTCTCAAAAAAAGTCCTAACAACCCCAAAATATTTTTATCGATTCTTTCTATTGGTACCCTAGGCTTCAAGATTTACTAGGTGTTTAGTCCCTTTGGCGTCCGTACATAGGACTGTCCTCATACCCCCTATTTTCGAGGGTTTCTAGGGTTTTGGTTCCTTTTTGCAATTTTGAGGGCTTCAATGACCTCCTCAACTCTCCTCCTTGCACACACATGTCTGGAATATGTTTTCCCACACTCTCTTTCTCTTGATTGGCACAAACTAGTCCATTTAGCAACTTTCTTTACTGCTGTCCTCTCCGAGCCACTAGCCAAAATGCACTTGCACTCGCCTAGTTCTTGATGAATTCACCATCTCCCATGCAAAAAAAGACACCACACACCATATTTACACTATAAAAACATCCCCCTACTTGATTCCAAGTTTCCATGGTAGCCTTGCCATGGGAATTCAAGTGGGGATCATTATTTCCACAAACTGGCCTGAACCGGCTATGAGACCAAAAACTCTAAAAACTTGCAAAATAGAAAGCAATTGAACTAAATGGCTAATATAATGCTTCAAAAAGTAATTAAGTGACACAATTGAAAGACTCAAATCATTAGACAGGTCCTTTCAATCCATTCTTGACTGGATGAAGGCACAAAAACAAAAATTCAATGAAATTTGCACTCTTCCAACTCACAAATTCCCCTTCCAAAACTCCAAATCGTACAATAGCTTTCCCACATGCTCAATTAGGGTTTTTATGACCTTATATACCTTTCTCCCACGTGATAGGACCCTTGGGTTGGGATTAGAGCATCATTAATGCCTTTTTCCCACTTTTAGGACAAATTGCCAAGTCTACATGGACTAATTTGCCTAATTTCATCATTCAGGCTTCTCCAAAATTCAAGGCTCTAGACTACCCTAAGTTTTCCTTAACTCACACATCAAAAAAACTATTGGGACTTTACATAATAGTCCTTATTCCCTTGGTGGTTAGCTAGAACCCTCAACAATAAAAGATTACTTTTGTACAAGATGATTGTAAGTATTATTTAAATGAAGCCTTAAATGACATATATTTTTCAATTATCTTGAATGGATACATTTTTTAGGAACTAATATTCATCTCATTACCATGGTATAGATAAAATTATCCACCATGCTGAAGAAAAAGACAAAGAGTAAACTAACAAATGAAGAGAACGAAACCTTGAAAGAAAAGGAGAGAGTTTGGGTGGCGGCATATCGTGAAAAGAAGAAATTGGGAACGATTGATGAAAACAACCCGATTGTAGAGGAACCTCAACCATCAAAAAGAGAATGGGAATTGGCAGCACAAAAGGCACGAATGAGAAAGCATCATCATAAGACAAATTCAAATATCGTAGTTGGAGACACACCCTCTACGACAAGTGAATATGAAGGGACACCATTAAGCACAAGCGAATATGGAGGGACACCATCTAGCACAAGTGAATATGGATGGACACCATATACTACAAGTGAATATGGAGGGACACCATTTACCACAAGTGAATATTGTTGGACACCATTCAACACATCTCAAGTTGAGAGTACATCATCACTTGAAATTGACGAAGAAGGTATGCCATCATTCCCATGTGAACCTCAAGGTATGTCTTCTTCTCCACCCTTGATCAAAGGTATGAAATCTAGCCCACCTCAATTAAATATTGATGAAATTCCTAATGTTGAGATGTATGTACCTAGGAGAACACCACCAAGAATTTTGCATAGAAAACCAAAGTATTTGATTAATATTGATGATGAGATTTTGCAGCACATGGAAGGTAAGATTTCAACACGCACTTGTAGAAGATATGCTGATAAGATTTGGGAACGATTCTTTGAAAGACTAAATGAGACTGCAAGATGTCAACTATTTGTTGAAATGATGCGGGGTGTAAAGTATAGGAACATCATGAAGACTCTTGGGTTGAGAACATCGAATGCATCGAGTGAAGACACTAAATTGTGAAGAATCTAATGGATGCTTATGAGAGTGTGGGTAAGACCTCACACTCAAAGGATAGTAATGTCACCCGATGTGTCATTACATCGACTTTGGTAAGTTGTCAAACAAAGAGAGCTCGCCTAATTAGAAAGACTAGTGAAAAAATAGGAATTAGTAGAAAAAATTTATCAAGACCCATTCAAAGGTGGCAAAGAATTGAGGGCAATGATACAAATGAATTATTGGCATTCTCGGGGAGACTGTCATGAAAATATAAAGAAGTTGTCGAAGCCTTGAGAACACTAATTGAAGAGTATTAGAAGAATAACATAAGGCCATCTCCAAATCAAAGGGATGTGGTAAGAAGGAGAATCGGTAGTCGGAATCGTGAGCCACATCCAAAGCATTTTTTGGATATGACTCAAACCCAATTTTTTTGAAAATTTGAAAATGATTATCCTCAAATTAGTATTTCTCAAAGATATTTTGAACTGCTTAAACCTTTTTATGTCAAGATAAATCACACACGCACTACTTGTTGTTGTAGACTACATATTGAATTTTCTAACCATTAGGATGTTTATTGTTCTATATGTTTAGATTTGCATACTAACGATGTTTTGCAGGATTGTGGCATAGAAGCCCCACCAAAATCTTCAAGAGAGTTCTTATCAAAAAATTTATGTCAAATAGAGGATGGCCAGATATTCTATAGGACAACATGCTTGGATGGTTCATGCAAGCGTTGTGGTGGCTTCCAGCGTATGCCAGTATGTCAACATATGAAAAGCACAGAATCTCAAGTTACTCATTTGAAGTTAACCTCATGATGAGCACCTATGATGTAGACATTTAAAAAGAATCTTGAATGTATGAGTGACATTGTAAAAGATCTGAGAGAACAAAGTGCCAGAGGCATTGTAATAAGATTTAATTACATAATGAGATATAATCAAATATTGTAAGGTTGAAGTTCATGTTTGGTGTAGTAGCACCTTGTTCTGTAAATGCCTTGAGTAGGAAAATTTGCAAGCTTTGAATTTTGAAATGTAAACAATGTGAAAAAGGTCATATAAAGGTCATGTAAACAATTTGTACACATTTTTTTGCAACTCGTGTGATCAAGCGGACTGTTCCAACAATTTTGAATAGGTATTTCTATGGTAGGCATGGTCCTCTTTTGCATCGAAACACGTGGAATCGCTCCGAGCTATGTTCCACCGGATCGATCCGTTAAGGGTCCAAAGTGCAAAATAGCTGCAAACTTCAGCATGCTCTTACTTGGATATGGTGACACTTAGAAACTTCTCGTCTGATCCTATAGAAAGGCGTTGGACCCCTCTAGAGAAACCTCTCTCGATTTTGGCTATCTTGGAGTGGTTTTCTTATGGCAGCGGATTTTCACTTGATGGAAAACGTGTCAAACTCAAGCTGTGCAAAGTTGCAAAGTGGTGCAACTTTCGCTCTCTAACTCGTGTGAGCAAGCAGATAGTTCCAACACATCCAAATAGGTATTTTTATGGTAGGCATGGTCCTCTTTCACACCAAAACATGTGGAATCGCTCTGAGCTATGTTCCACCAGATCGATCCCTTAAGGATCCAAAGTGCAAAATAGCTGCAAACCTTAGCATGCTATTACTTGGATACCATGACACTTAGAAACTTCTCGTCTAATCCTACAGAAAGGTGTTGGACCCCTCTAGAAAATCCTCTCTCTATTTTGGCTATCTTGAAGTGGTTTTCTCGTGGCGGCGGATTTTCATTTGATAGAAAACGTGTCAAATTCAAGTTGTGCAAAGTTGCAAAGTGGTGCAACTTTCACTCTGCAACTCGTGTGAGCAAGCAGACTATTCCAACACATTTGAATAGGTATTTTTATGGTAGGCATGGTCCTCTTTCGCATCGAAACACGTGGAATCGCTCCGAGCTATGTTCCACCGGATCGATCCCTTAAGGGTCCAAAGTGCAAAATAGCTGCAAACTTTAGCATGCTATTGCTTGGATACCATGATGCTTAGAAACTTCTCATCTAATCCTATAGGATTGCATTGAGCCTGTCTACAAAAACCTCTATCGGTTTTGGCTATCTCAGAGTGGTTTTCCAGTGGTGGCAGATTTTCACTTGATGGAAAAAGCATCAAATGCAAGCAGTGCAAAGTTGCAGAGTGGTGCAACTTTCGTTCTGCAACTTGTGTGACCAAGTGGAATGTTCCAACACGTCCAAATAGATATTTTTTGGTAGGCATGGTCCTCTTTTGCACCAAAACACGTGGAATTGCTCCGAGCTATGTTCCACCGGATCGATCCCTTAAGGGTCCAAAGTGCAAAATAGCTGCAAACTTCAGCATGCTATTACTTGGATACGGTGACACTTAGAAACTTCTTGTCTAATCCTACAAAAAGTTGTTGGACCCCTCTAGAAAAAACTCTCTTTATTTTGGCTATCTTGGAGTCGTTTTCTCTTGGCGGGGGATTTTCACTTGATGGAAAACGTGTCAAATTCAAGCTGTGCAAAGTTGCAAAGTGGTGCAACTTTCGCTCTACAAATCGTGTGAGCAAGTGGACTATTCCAACACATTTGAATAGGTATTTTTATAGTAGGTATGGTCCTCTTTCACACCGAAACACTTGGAATCGCTCTGAGCTATGTTCCACCGAATCGATCCCTTAAGGGTCCAAAGTGCAAAATAGCTGCAAACCTCAACATGCTATTACTTGGATACCATGACACTTAGAAACTTCTCATCTGATCCTACAAAAAGGCGTTGGACCTCTCTAGAAAAGCCTCTCTTGATTTTGGCTATCTCGGAGTGGTTTTCTCGTGGCGGCAGATTTTCACTTGATGGAAAACGTGTCAAATTCAAGTTGTGCAAAGTTGCAAAGTGGTGCAACTTTCGCTCTGCAACTCATGTGAGCAAGCGGACTGTTCCAACACATCTGAATAGGTATGTTTATGGTAGGCATGGTCCTCTTTTGTAGTGAAACATGTGGAATCGCTCCGAGCTATGTTCCACCGGATCGATCCCTTAAGGGTCCAAAGTGCAAAATAGCTGCAAACTTCAGCATGCTATTACTTGGATACCACGATGCTTAGAAACTTCTCATCTGATCCTATAGGATTAAGTTGAGCCTGTCTACAAAAACCTCTCTCGGTTTTGGCTATCTCGGAGTGGTTTTCTAGTGGTGGCGGATTTTCACTTGATGGAAAAAGCATCAAATGCAAGCAGTGCAAAGTTGCAGAGTGGTACAACTTTCATTCTGCAACTTGTGTGACCAAGCAAACTATTCCAACACGTCCAAATAGGTATTTTTATGCTAGGCATGTTCCTCTTTTGCACCGAAACACGTGGAATCGCTCCTAGCTATGTTCCACCAGATCAATCCCTTAGGTTGGAGGAGTCTTAAGTTGCAAATTTGTAAGTTGTTTAAAGAAATAAATTTGAAATGATATTGAATGGCCCACTTAGCACTCATTGCATCTAAGTGATGCTCATAGAGGTGAGGCACTAGGCCTTCCTGGGAGGTCACCCATTCTAGTATACTCCAGTTCAAGCGCTTAACCACGAAGTTTTTTCTCCAAGAAGGATAGTGGAAAAGGCAGAATCCATTGTACTTTTGATGAGTGGAAAGGAATTCCTAAGAGACATGAAGGAGGAAGAAGGAGTTGTCTATGCAATCGTGTTGAAGCCAAAGGAGGAGGAGTCACCTAGTCGGCTACCTATGACAGCAGAGGTGAACCAACTGTTGGATCGATTCAAGGATATCATTTGCGAAGGCACACCAGCTACACTACCACCTAAGAGGGCAATCAGTCATCAAATTGACTTTGTACCAGGAGCAACATTTCCTAACAAGGCTACATACAAAATCACACCGGAGCAGAACAAGGAGATAGCAAGGCAAGTTCAAGAACTTTTGGACCAAGGGTTGATCAGGAAAAGCATAAGCCCATGTGTTGTTCCAGTGGTGTTGGCACCTAAGAAGGGAGATAAGTGGAGAATGTGTACTAATTCTAGGGCCATAAATAGGATAACCATTAGATATAGGTTTCCTATCCTAGGATAGAAGACTTAATGGACTGTTTAGGGGGGTGCTAGGTACTACTCCAAGATTGATTTGAAAAGTGGCTACTATCAGATTAGGATGAAAGAGGGAATAAGGACTATGATATAAATCCCTAAGAGTGCTTTTGATGAGTGAATTGGAAATAGGTTTGTTAGGGGCTTGCGGTTTGGGTAAGTCTTGGACACTGTGAGCATTTTGAGCAATGTTGCCTTGGCTATTTGTCCTAAAAGTTGGAAAATGGCATTAATGATGCTCTAAGCCCGATCGAAGGGTCCTAGAACATGGGAGAAAGGTATATAAGGTCAGAAAAACCCTAATACCTGGGTTGGAGGATTGTTTTCACGAATTGAGACTTGGAGAGTACATTTTTGTGATTGGAAGAGAGCAAGTTTTCATTGAATTTATGTGTTTGAGCCTTCATCCAGTCAAGAATGGATTGAGAGGACTTATCTAATGCTTTGAGTCTTCCATTTTTGTCACTTACTTACCTTGTGTAGCATTAGATTAGTCATCTAGACCGACCGGTTATCTTTTTGCAAGTTTTTGGTTTTCTTGGTCTCATTGCCAGTTCAGGCCAGTTTTATGAATAATGAGTCCCACTTGACTTCCCGTGGCTTTCCTCTCATGGCCACTTGGAATCAAGTTGAGGACTATGTAAATAGTGTACATATAGGTTTTGGGGTCTTTTTTTGTAGGGAAGGTGATGAAATCATCAAGCACTAGGCTAGTGCAAGTGCATTCTGGCTAGTAGCTTGGAGAGGACAGCAGCAAGGAGAGTTGCTAAATGGATTGGTTTGTGCCAATAAATAGTATGGGAGTGTAGGCACATGCATCTCAGTCATGTGTGTGCTAGGAGGAGAGCTGAGGAGGTAGTTGAAGCCCTCAAAGAAGGAAAAAGAGCCAAAAACCATAGGAACCCTAGAAAATAGGGGGTTTGAGGACAATCATATGTACAAAAACTTGTAGGACCTAAGGCCTAGTAAATATTGGAGCCTTGATGATCAAAAGAGAGAATTTACAAAAACATTTGGGGGTTGTTAAGACTGATTGTGAGAAAAGTCAAGAAAATGGGTTCTAGGAGGCCAAATTGGGGCAGAAGGCTACAAGGCCTAAAATTGAGTTTTTCAAGAAAGCGATGGGTAAAAGGTGAAAGAATCTAATAAGATGGATCAATGAGGAGATAAATAAACAAAGGGAAAACTAGGATACTAGTGCGGGACCTCAACTCTTGAAATTTATGACAAGCTTCATAATTTTGTAATGTTTTCGTCATTTAGAATTTCGTGCGACCATGTTAAGAAATGGTTAAGTGTTTAAAATTGCAATGATATATTCATCAAAAGGATTAAATGATAGTTGTAACCGAATGGGAATATCGAGTAGATGAACAATTTGTCTAACTACCCTAGAATCTCTATAAAGAGACAACATGTAACCGAATACGAGGAGATAGAGGAAATAGAGAGTGCAACTACGGGAGAACAAAAAAGAGAGTAAACAAGAGGGAGAAGAAATCGGGCTCTCTGGCATGTATGTTTTTGAAGTGTTAATATCTGGAATTCGTTAAAGAGGAGTTTCCATTTCCCGTCGTGTCATTCTCTCTATCTTTCCTGGTTTATTGTTTGCAAATTGTGAATGCAGATTAGTTTTGAAGGATTCGCTATTGTTTTGAATGTCATGGATGTCTTGTTTTCGGGTTTCTTTATGACAGTCCCGAATGGAATGGGAGAAACGGTTTCAGTTGACAGGGAATATACGTAATATAACCGAGTGTGAAATTCTTGTATGGTTTTAAATGTATAACGGTTTTTAAAGAAACCATTACATCGCTCGACCATTGTATTTGAGCAATGTGTGACTTGGGCTTTGAGCAGCGGAAAGGTGGTGGATAGAGTTAGAGGCTTAAGAACATGTCTTGATCAGTAGTGATCAGTAGGTTAAGGAGTGAGAAGGGTGGATGAGCCACTGTCTTATGTTGTTTCCTTTGCATCAGAATGGTATCAGAGGCAGAAGGTTCTAAGCGTGTAGAAGGCAATCTACACCAGGAAGTAGTGTGGGTTCTTGGTTGCAAGTTGATCCATCCAAGCTATAGGAAGGATGCAATTTTTCTTGCGTGTGTGAAGATCTCAAGTTGGGGTCTTCGTATGTGATCCCACAATAATGGGCTACACTTTTTGGCCAAACTTGACATTGAAATCAACATTTTTCACTAGATCTTCACTTTCGTACGCCTATAGAAGCTAAACCATTAAGAATTTGAAGATGAAGAAAACTAGTGATTTGTGATATTTTGTGTTGGGAATCTAATTATATATTTTTTTTAAATTAAAAAATAAATTGTGAATTATTTTATGTATTTTTTATTAACTTATTTTTTTTACTAAACATCATTTTCAAAAATAGATGCTTACTTTCAACTGCATAACTTTTTTTATAGAAAGCATACAATTCTAATTTTTTAAATACAGTGTTTTCACACCATTATCTAAGGGATGGATATTTTTTCATAATTATTTGTTTCATATATATTTTTTAATTAATTTTCTAATTTAGAGTAATTATAATTTGGATATATTATACTTTCAACGGCATAACTTTTTTTGTATTCATTTGAATTAACGTATTCTTTTTTTGTTGGAATAAGGACATCAAAAGTAAGGGTACATGCATTTTTAATAATTTTTTTTCTCTCTTTTCCTATTTTTCCGTATGTGTGAAATAAAGACCTCAATGTTCATTGAAAAACCTACATTCACAAGAAATAAAAAAATAAATATAATAATTAAATTAAATATATTTAAAATTATACTTTTTGGGAAGCTTATAATAAGGACTACATGTTTACAAAAAAATAATTTTAAATAAATCAATTTGATCCCCTAGAAGGTAAATCAAAAGTGGTTTTTTATCAGCATTTTGATAGGTGTAGAGGAGACTCCGTTATAGGTATGGTTTAAAACTAGCGGCTTTCTATCCAAGGGGGTTCGATACAAGTAGGTTTGATCAAACCCTCTTCAATTAAAACCCTTAAAATGGAACCTTTTTAAAGCTTAAATCATTATATTTTCTAAAAATATGTGATTTCAGCAAAAATCAGGATGTCCCAAAAAGTGTAACCCATTATTGTGGTAGCACCCATTGTCTACACCAAGATGAAGCTAGGTAGAAGGTGCAATGAGAGCAACCACTAAGAGAAGGGTGGGAAGCATCTTCCAAAATCTTGTGTGGGTAAGATGGCAGTATTCAGGATTCAATGGCAGTATTTAGATATATAAATATTGTGAGATTGCTATGAGGATTCAATCATGTAGTTTTACAAGTCAAACTCATTGACCCATGATTCATTAGTAGTGGTTCACAAGAACCCATCTCTCATGATAATGAATGGTTCATAAGGAGGAAGATAAATCTTCATACATTTCTTCTATCACAAATGAGATAAGTGCTTGGTTTCATGAAGGTCATGAGACAACCATTAATGGGGAGTGGATACATGAAGAACTAATGGAGAATGATAATGGCTTCAGACCTGCTATAAAGGAAAAAAAATTGTTTCAATGATGCAAGAGGTTTTTGGTTTCACTACCAAAATGAGCCTACGAAGAATGCATGTGAAACTCCTTTTGACCTTGAGGGTGTACTTACTCCATCTCATGGATCATGCATTGAGGATGACATAGATCAATGCATACGGCTAACCAATTAATAATTATACACGTGAATAAGTCAAACATGTACATGTCAATAAAGGAACTACAAGTACTCATAAACACGTAAGCCTCAAAAAGTATACAAACGAATACATAGTATACACAAATTAAAACAAAGTATATGCACGAATACAAGGTATATGCATGAAAACATGTAAGCCACAAAGTATACACTCGAATGCACGTAAGTCACAAAGTATACACGTAAATTGTAAAGTATACACTTGAATATATGTAACTCATATCTATTGAACCATCAATTTAGAATGCAAATATGGATAGGCATCGAAAAAAGATATTTGTATTAACCAAATAGCCATTTAGGCATACATAAATATATGTCGATATAAGTATGAAATATATGTACAAAATAGCCATATAGGCTTACGAGAATGCCATCTAGGCATACAATGTCAAATATGTCCAATAAAAAATATGTACAAAACTGCCATGCAGGCATACAATAAAAGACTCTGGAATCAAAAGTCATTGCTCTCCATGCCCAGGAAATAAAATATTTCCCTTTCCTTTTCGCTCGGATGGAGATAGGTCTATCACTTGTTTTGCTGCACTCGTGGAGTGCTCCTGCTACTCCTCCTAGGGTTTAGTTCATGGTGAAGTTTTAGCTATTACAATAAGAAGTAAAGACATGAATATATAGAAATTACATTATAAAAAATGATATATTTGACAAAATAATCACTTACAGCCATCTCACGATCTTTCTCCATGTGGGAAATATCCTCATGCCCATGCTCAGGCATGCCTAAGCCCTATATAAACCATACAAATAGACAAAAACTACGTGAATCAATAAAGGTTTGATTTTTGACTAACATCTATAACAACAAATGTAAATTAAAATTTACTAATTTGCCTCATACCTCTTCTATCAAAGCCATCGAGGATTGTATAGCAGATGTCACACCAATATCCATTGCCCTCATCACATTTGGAGGTGTATCGTCTTTCAACAACTGAAAATAAAACAACAAATTATTCAACGTAATCAATGATGTGCATGTATAAACTACACAAATCTATTAAGTACTTGATTCATTAGTTAAACTCTTTATTCTATTACCTGCATGAAGGTTTGAGTAAATCCACTGCCACTAGGAAGTGTTCCATCAAAACCTCCAATATTAGTCTATTCAACATCCAAAATTGCATATTAAATTACCATTCGTAAAACAATTCCATTAATATGCAATAAACTTATAATTGTTTACTAGTTACATACCCTAGTGATAGGTGTACTACAAAAATAGGTTGGTGGGGGGCCGGTGTATCTAGTCTCAACACTATGACCCTGCAATTTTATTAAAATCATAAAACATTTTTAGTTAATCTTGCATTTCAAAATCGAAATTTAATAAATTAAATTCAATGAACACATGCAATAGCTTTTACCTGACTATCAATGCCATATGCCTCATGCAAAATATCAGCTGCCCTCTCCATCTCCATAGCTGCAGATGGATCCTGTGTACCAGTCTCCTGAGGGTCGGTGGGGTCATGTGAACAAGTAGCCCCGCAAGATTGACACACATGTGTTTGAAGACCACCACTAGAAGACTCCCCTGGATGGCGTTGTAGAATAGGGCTAGTATGATGGATAAAACTCTGGGTCAAAGTGTTGATTGCCTACAATGTCTCTACATCAACACTTTCATTCACGATGGAAGGCATAACAATGTGCTCATGAGGCGGCCTAGCGAGACTCATCTACCTTGCCGCGTAAGATCCGGCTATGCACCAGGTCTATCCTGAGCTGACCCCCCACCTCTCCCCTGGAAATCCCTCATATCAAAATAATTTGGGATTTTGTTCAATATGAACTCACTATATAGTTTCCTAAGGAAATATTGTGGGACCTTGCAATTGTTGCACGGTGGGTAATCGAAGACCATGTACCACCTATCATAAAACCACTCCTTAAAGAATGAATCTACAATGAGCACAAATCACCTTTTGTTATTTTTAAATCTTTCACATCCTTGTATGATAGTTTATTTGTATAATACTCCCTAGCCGCCTGCCTCCTATCTTCCCATCCAGTTATTTGTTTGCTAATTGAATCTACATTTGTTAACATATCTTTCAAGGAATTTGCTAGGGTCATTCTTTCTGTGGTTGAACCATTTGGATCACTCAACCTATTGATCAAATCCTCAATTTGTTTTTTGTTGTTCTCAATTTCACTCATTAAATTTTGTTGAGTGCCAGGAGGGGGTTGAGTGATTGGTGGAGGAGGTTGATTTGTGGTTGATTTTGATCTTGAGGATTTGGTTGGTCCTCCTATTGAGGATTTTGAGGGTTTGCAGGTTGATTTGCATCTCCTAAAATTTCAAACAAATAGATATCAAATTCAACCTAAAACTAACAAATTCAAAATAAAAAGCATAGAATCCTTACCTCTTACAGCTCCTCGTCGTCGTGGCGCCATCGTTATGAAGAAATTCGGATTCTTGGTGAAGAAATTCTTCTCCTCGAACACGAGCACACTATTTTGGTGTTTTTGGCCACGGGTGCACAAAAAAACCAGTCGAAATGCAAATGAGAGATTTGCATTTCTTTTTTTTCTTTTAACAGTTAATAACGCGAGCGCGTTATAACACGCTCGCGTTATCTCTTTGCAGTTTTTTATCCGTCGGGACCTTGCCTAGGTTTAACTGATGACATAACACGAGTGTGTTATAACACGCTCACGTTATAACATGCTCGCGTTATGTTTAACAATTTTTTTTTTTAAGGGTGTCCACAGAATGGCTACCCATTTCCATGCACCCGCCCTCACAAACTTCAAGATCATAAAGCCACTAGAGGAATTTAAACTAGTAACAGTGCTTATGGCTTCTTTTGTAATCTTAAAGGTTTGATTCAACCACATGAGTTCATCATGAACTCGGCTCAAAATATACTGGACCCACTCACTTTCTTCAAACACTGGAAATTTCACAATCTGCATGAGTTTCTTCTCCTCTAGGGTTTTGAATTCGGGTTTGACACAAAAATCCTCTCTTATAATGTGATTGTTGTACAAATTCAATAACTACGAGATCCCTAACTCCTCGATGTTTGCATGAACATATGCCCTAATATCTTATGTATGCAAGACGTCGTACAAAACAGACAAAAATGCACCTAAGGACTCTGTCTCAATAGATTTGAAAGGATTCCACTCGAATTTCGGATAGGGTATGTCCTTTATATCAACCACCAATGGAGTATCCATTTACATAAATTCACAAGCTCATAATTTTTCTCGATAAATACCTATTCACCGGTTTGGGGGTTTGATCACCGAATCGCCTTCACACTGAATCTTCGCCAAATTTTGCCAAAGTTTTCTTCTGAGCTCTCCAGACTTTTCTTCTTCTTCTCAAAATGCAAGGTGATAAATGAAGAATAAAAATGACCTTTTATCATTCACACAACTTAAATTTTTTTCGCAATAAATGATTTTTCCCTAACTTATCCGGATACCCTGTTTCCATGCTCTGTGAAGGATAACTCTTCTGCGGACCTTCAATTCTGCATAAATACTTTTTCCAACTGTTTAAGTAGAATATGTAGATCATAAATGCAATCAGTGCACTCATCCACATCCTACTACCAACTTGAGATAAGGGGTTTGAAATATTTTAGTGAGAACTTCCCCTAGGTCAGAGGCCATGAACTAATTCTCAGATGAATTACCAGAACCAGATTCTAGTGCCAACTCATTTTCTACAACAAAGGGACTCTTCTTTACCCATGTCTTCTTCATTTGATTCCTGATCTCACCTATAGTGAATTTCTCTTTTCTCTTTTCATTCTTCTGCATGTTTCCTCTTTGATTTACCAAACCCTTTATGTTTCTACAGAATCTAGCAATGTGACCAGTTTTGTTGAAATTGTAGCACACCACATTTCTTTGTCTAGACCAATTGTTCCATTTATTTTATCACCTGAATCTCCTTTGTCCAGAATTTCTTTGTCCAAAATTCCTTTGTCCAGATTTTGAACTTTCTCCTTTCTCATATCCAAGACCTCTCTTGTTAGCATCGATCCTCTAACTTTTAATTAGTTCATCAAGCTTAGATGAGCTATTCTTGAACTTATATTTGTATTCATTTGTAGTAGCAAGTTCATCTCTGAGATCATTAATCTATTTTTCAAGAACTTCCTCATTGTTTTTAGATTGTTCCATTTCATTGTCCAATCAGCTGCATTGTTTAGATTTTTCTTTCAAGGACTATGCTAGGTTTTCTTCATTCTTCTTTTTTTCTTCAATCTCCTTGGTCATCCTCATCATAATAGATTTCATCTCATGCTTTAGGACTGTATTTGCCCTGGTAATATTTTCGCATTCTTCTATCTTTTCCTTCAGACTTTGACTCAGTTGTTCATCTTCCATGCTTTTGTTGTCATTTTGCTTAACCTGATCACATAATTCCTTTCTTTTCTTGTTGGACTTATTGATTTTATCTTTCAATGACTCAATGAATTTCTTAGCATCCACAAGGTTTGCTTCCAATTTCTGAACTTTAAATTTTGATTGATCAAGATCTTCTAGGGCCACCAAAAGTTGTTGTTGAAGACTACTTGAATCCATTTAATTGCTTTTCTAGATCTTCCCCAAGCTGTTAGACTTCTTCCAAGGAACTTAGCTCTAATACCAATTTTTGGAATCAGGGTGCACTAAGAGGGGGGTGAATCAGTGTTCAACAAAATTTAACTTTATTGATTTGATCCTTAAAGAACTTATAACATTCATCTAAAAGAAATATGCATTCAAACATAAAGAAAACAACCACAACACCATAACACAAGGATTTTTGCGTGGAAACCCTGTTAGGGGAAAAACCACGCTAGAAGGCCAGCCCACAATATGAGTATACTAAAAAATAAGTGATTATAATATGGGAATGTACTTGCATTCAGGGACACTGCCTAGAGCTCACTACTCAAAGATCAAGACTCGTTGTCTTACAAAATGTTCAGATTAAAACCATCTGAGAGATTAGCATCTAAAAATTCCTAATTATACTGCCAGTTAGGCTCAACAATCGAATTCTAGACCTTCTATCTGATTCTGCTCTACTCTACTCTAATTCCCAACACAAATCCTTTATGCACAAGTGAAACTGTGCATTTTTTCTCTTCTGATATTCACGATTCACACCAACACACTTCACACACATATCAAAAATGATATAATTGATCACTTATATATATCCATGACTAAGGATTAGTCACCCATCTTTCAACTTCAAAAAGATAGGAAAACATTTGCAAATTGTTGGCTCAATCTGTGGATAATTCTTAATGTGAACCAACCAAAGTCAATCTAGCATAGAAATGATCAACATCAACATGCACGAACACAAAAATACTTAAAAAAATTCTCCTCAAATATCCGCAATATATTACATTCACCAAGTCGGCTTCTGCACTGTTTAAATGGAGAATTCGTCAACTGAATCTTCTAACTCACACATGGATCAATACGAGCCACTAAGATTCAATAGCAACAGATATCATATACCAAGCAACATTCCTTGAGATATGCAACACAAAATGATAACAGAAAATTCGCATATGAATCGATGAACATAGTTTTGTCAGATGCTCTGTTATGCCTGACAATTAATCACAAAAATTCAATCTGACTTCCGATATGAGCAATTACTGAAGTGAAGATTGAACCACTGACTAGGGTTTCCATCAATGACAACACCAAATGACATTTGTAGTGTCTCCTACCAACAACTTCTAATTGTTTAGGTCCAACTTTTAATGGAAGAGTGATTAAACCTATTGTAGGGCAAGCAAAACCATTATGTGTTTTAATCCATGCTTTTGGTTGCTCATAAGTATCTTGATAAAGCTCTTGCAAAAACAAGAATTCTTCAATGATCACATTCTCTGCACATGCGGGATTAATAAGTATTCCTTGTGCAGGTATGTTATTGATACAACCAGTAATGTAGAGAGGACCATGTATCATCATAAGTAAAATAAATGTTAGGTATCAAAGTGGTTTGGCCCTTACAAGGTTGAACATCAATGAGATCGATAATTCCTTATAGAGGATCATCCTCATTATCATTCTTATCATCAATCGTCATTTCTTCTATTTCATTAACATTCATCACATCATTCTCATCTTCACTAGCTTTTACAAAAGTGATTGAATGATTTGGAATTGGGTTTGTGAAGATTTGAGAATTTTTGTTTGGTGGGGCAACATATTTATTTCCTTTATCATTAACATCGCCCAACTGGATGTGATTAGAATCAATGAGATATTTGCACTAGATGTTTAAGACGTGTGCATATTTTTGTATCATGTCCAATTTCTCGCTGATAGTGACAAAAGGAATTTGGATTATGGTTTGGAGGCAAAGGCTTGGTTGGATCAATAGGTTTAACTGGACGTAAAGTGATTAATTTTTTTTAAGATTTGCATCATAATTGAATGAAGGGAATCAGGGAGTAGGGTGAATTGCCTACCCTTAGCCTGAAATTGGTATGGTGTTGTTTTTATGGCAGCAACTTGAGGCTCAATATGGAGGGTTGATTAAGGTCGATTAATAAAACCTTTGTCTTCTTAAATGATTGGAAGTTATGGTGAGGTATGGATTCAGATTTGTTAGCATGATTCGAGGGTTTTTTCTCTTCATATTGACTAACCAAATTTTAATGATCACGGAGAGCCACAGATAAATGTTAAAAGGATGGAAACTTCATTATCTCAATTTTATCTCTTATATCTTTTTTTAAGTTGTCAATGAACATTCTTTGAATATCCACATCAAGGAGGTTAGTATTGATTTGTGAGTAAATCAATTCATAACATGTTATAAAATCTATGAATTTTTCTCCTTTTTGTTGTTTGCACATCATTAAATCAAGTATAGCCATCTTATGACCCATTTGCACTTGAAAATGATTAAGAAAGGTATCAACAAGCTCAATGAATGAGCGGATTGAACTATTCAATAATTAAAAAAACTATTCCACAGTTATGCCTTTCAAGGACCTAGGAAAGAGTTTATCCAAGATCTTATCTTCAAAAATGAATTCACTACATAAGGTTGTATAAGCTAATACATGATTATTAGGATTTCATTTACCACTGTATTTCTCAAATCGGGGCATCTCTATACCTTGTGGCACTTGTGTTTTCAATATCTCCAATGACAATGGGTGTATCTTGACATATTGTGAAGGTTGTCCATTTTGTTCTTGGTTCAATGTTGTTATTTATTATTGAAGGGATGTGACATTTTGCAAAAAAAATTTAATGATAGAATCATTCGTTGTGTTTTGGGATGAAGATGAATATGCTAGGGGTGTATATTTTTTAGGTGGGAAACTAAAGATCAAATTTATGAGAGATGATGGATTTGGAGAGACTATGTTTGAGTGCACAAAACTAAAAGGATCTGGGCCAATGGAGATACCCAAGGTTGGAGCTATACTATTTTTTGATTGCATTGTTATGATAATAGTTGGATTTGTATATGTAGGGATAGAGGTTACAGTTGTAGGGGAGGAATTTGATTTCCTTCTTAGCTTTGAGTGTATCCAAAATCTTGAGAACAACTAGCCATTGTTGGAACATGGTCATCAATAATGTGAGCTAGGCTACACACAACCTCTAATTCTCGGTCATTATCAAGCATTTTCCTCATGTTATCTAAGAAAGGAACCACAATACCAGCAATATATTTCATACTCACATAATCTCAAAGTTTTTCTAAAGCTATGTCCAATCGTATGTTTTTTTCTTGAGGAACATGGGAAACTATGGTTGATGGTAAAGTGGTCATGGGAAATATGGCATTAGGGAGGGATTCCAACATGGGTTGAGTATTGTCAACACTTTGTGTGAAAGAGTTGGAAAACCCAAGATCCATAGTGGATGTACTAGCACGGGATGTCATGAGTCTCAAACTACATCTCATTGGAGTATTTATAGTAGGACACCAGGTTGTAAAACTCATGCAAGTTTTACCACACCAAAAGTGCACCCAAGATGAACACCGATATCCTAAATAAAGACAAAAAACACCCAAAAATAGGAATAACAAGTAGGAACAAACAAAAAACACAATAACAAAGGTCTCATAAAATAGTTGGTATAGCTAAGAAAAGCAAGATAGGGTCACCTAGGGGTGAATGAGTCCTAGTCAAGGGTTTTGAAAAATAAAAGTTTGACTGTGAAAGTCTATATTATCTAAAGATCCTGGATCTATTTGTAGACAATTGAAATAGTAACTAAATTTCCTAAATTTTCTTAATATATTCCAATTTGATTGTGAAATGCAAGTATGCAAGAATGTATAAGATATTTGAACAAATTTTGATGCAATAAAATTTGAAATATGTTAATTGATTGATTTAAAGTGTAGAGACCTAAAAATGATGAATTTTTAATTCAAATTTTGATTCTAAATAATACACTTTCTTTTTACCAAAAGGACTAAATGTAAAATGCTTCGGAATATGTGATTTTTGACACAGAAACAAAGATATGCAAGTACTAGGAATCTAAGCAAACAAAATAGAAATGTGTGCAAAAATTTATTGTACAAAGACATGGTCACCCAGAGGTGAACGAGTCTTTGTACAATGGTCTGAAAAATTAAAATCTGAGTGTCTTAGTTATTGTTTATGATTACTAGGTATTTATGGTTGCAAAGTTGTGTTATGCCTTGCATAACCACCCCATCTTTTGTCTTGGTCAAAATGGGTCCCCCTTTTTGTTTTTGTCCTTGGTCGTTTGTCAAATAAAGTTTGGAGTCTTGCTTTGCCAACACTTTGTTTTTCTGTGGTTTCTTCTATCGGAACCGGAACCAGAACCGAATCGAGTTTTAAAACTTCTTTCGAAATTCGTTCTGATTCCCATCCCGACAGTCTTTCTTTTGACGTTTTTTTGTTTTGTCTTTGTCGGAGCAGGAGCCGGAGTGGAATTTAAGTCCAAATTTATTCAAAGTTTCAAAATCAAATAATGTTCTACCTCCGCCTCCGCTTTTTGGTCTTTCATTTTAAACTAGGTTTTTATGTTAAGTTTTCTCGTTTTAGTCTTTTTATTTTATTTTGATGTTTTGTTTCGCTTTATTCTTTGTCGGAGGAACCGGAACCAGAATGGGAACCAAGTTGGAAAGTTAAACAAGTTTCCAAAATAGTTTTCATTCCGATTCCGCTCCCACCGTTTCTTGGTCGTTGACTTTACTGAAGTCGCACAGCTATAATGTGCTAGTTCCTTCTACAGTTTCGACTCCGCTCTACCACATTTATGCCATTAATTACAGGTGCCATGCATACGTGAAACTCTATCTTTTTACCTTAATTAGGGGTTAATGCGTAGTTATCATCATTATTGTTAAGAGATCGAAGAGTGAACCAGAGTTGCAGTGGAGCTTTTGTGTGAGTGAATCGATTGAAAGAGAGACAGTTGCACGCGGATTGCTTCAGGGAGTTAACCTTTTTATTTGCATTCGAGGTAGGGTTTTCTATTCTCATTCTTCTTTTTATTTCATGTTTTTCATTTCTGTTTGTTTCAGATTGTTTGGCCTTGGGAAAATTCGTGGTTCTCAGTGAATTCGTATATTTTTTTTTTATTTCTCTGTTTATTTTTTTTCTCGTTTTCGTTTTACTTTTCTGGTTTTGTTTCTTGTTTGTTTGTTTTTCTTCACGGTCATTTTCACTTTTTAATCATGACTGTTCGTGATGCCCTAGTTTTTAAAATGCGTAGGTTATTTATTGTTTTACAGTGAGTAGGGTTAGGTAAATTGTTGTTTTTATTTAGAAATCTGGTTTTGCATTCAATCTGGTTAGTTTAAATAGGGTTAAATTTGTGCCCTCATTATTTGGAATCGATGGTTTGTAGTTTAGGGTTTTGATGTGTTTGTGTTTTTTAATTTAAATATGATGCCCTAAATAGTATAGTCGCCTCTCGATCATATGGGGATGGTTTTATTAGGTTATTTTTAAGCCCCTTTCATTTTGATATGACCTAGTCCTTACATTATGAAGTTATTTATCGAACTGTTAAAAAACACTTATGACGTCATGGTCACTAAAGGTGGAAGTGGGATCGAAATCAATTTAGACTTTGAACCATGTTTTTTTAATAAGTATTGTTTCCATTTCCATCCCATCTCTAACTCTGCTTATTGTTAGAAATAGGCTTTCAAAATAACGATAACTTAGGTGGAATCAGAACTGGAACTGAATGTGAAATTAGAAAATCTGAACGAAACCAAATTAGTTTCCATTCTAGTTCTGATTTCGGTTACCGTTCCAGTTCTAACTCCGATCCCGCTTGTTATTTCTGTAATCTCAATAACGGTTTTGGCTTTGAGCCCGGTAGTGTTTCAAAAGAGACTGTTTAGAATGTTTTTCTGCTTGGTTCCGCCTTCACTATATATATGAAGGGTAAGATTTTAAAGCATATTTTGTGATATTTATTCAAGGATCTAATTAGAGGTTTTGTTATAGGAAGCTAAAGGATGTCAGGAGTATCAGGAGAAGCTTCCCAAAGGAATCGGCCTGCAGAAACATCAAAGGCAGCAACTAAGCCTAAGAAGATTAAGCCGGACTAGCTACCTAATACCTTGAGGTATAACCATAGGGGTCATGTTGTCACTGCAAGCAAAGTGGAATCAGATTGGTCTGATATAACTGACACCAATCTAGGCTCATACAATTTTGGGGAGTTGTATTAAGAAACATTCGCTGAGGATATAATAGGGAGAACTTTAAGAATAGTTGAGCCTCGCTTGGCTCACATCACCTTATTTCCTTTATCTATCCAGTGCCCGGAGTTGATTATGACAGCAACAGGAGCTTACAATTCAGCCACTAGGCAATGTATGGATTCACAGGATAATGTAATCATTGATCTAACTCCCCAAATGTTTCAGCACATTTTTAGTGTCCCTAATCCAAAGAACTTGGTACAGTTAAAAGAGGCAGGTTCTTTAGAGATATATGGAAAACACAAGGAGGCCAACAAGGCTCACTTGAACAAGAAGTGGTTGAGGATAGAGAAGAAGTGTTTGACCAAGCTCCATGATCAACCAAAGAGAATAGAATTTTACAAGGAAGTATCAGACCTGATAATGATGTTGTCTAGAGCCTTTGGGAAGAGGGATGCATTTCATTTCAAGGAGTGGACGTTTCCCTTCATACAGACAATCTTTAATGGCACCCAATAGTTCGATTGGATGATGATTGTCGCAGATGCTATTCATGACCAATTAACTAGAATAAGGGAAACCAAGAGCTTTTTCATGACTTCTTATGTTGTCTATGCAACAACTAGAGGAGGCATCTTTCCAGGTTTGAATAGAGTGGGAATATTGGGAGAATTTGATGGACAAAGGAAAGTATGGGATCATTATGATCAGCTATCTCTACAAGTGTTTGAAACAAAATTTAGAATGGTTGACTATGCATTCTTATATGTAATCATTAACCAGCTTAATGGAGATGCAGGATATAGATTGAGCTAGGAAGCTATGGCCTTTATCATAGAATGGGGATGTTGGTATATCCAATACCCCAAGTTCACTTATTCCAGACTGGCTAGATTTGAAGGTCATCCCCACTTACTTCCAAGATGTTGTAGCAATAGGATGGTTCTAATGAATTTTTTCTATCAAGCTCTGGGGGTCAATGACCGATTTGGGTTAAAGCACAAGACAAGTTGTCATAAGTTTCCCATGCAATTGGGTGAATATAGCTGCCAACATCTTGTGGGAGCTAAGGTGGTTTGCAGTGAATTGATACATTTAAAGCTAGGTTTGTACACTACTCAAAAGAACTTTGATCCAAAGAAGAAAATGAATGCTTTGTTGCCTTCGGTTTTTGACAAACATTTCAACCTGCTAGAAGACTTTTGGAGTGATCTTTAGGATGAATATGACCTCAAGAAAAGGAATTATGAGAGGTTGCCTGTTGTGCTCATGGTATAATTTGGGATCAAAGATGACATCCCTGACACATTAGTAGATGATGGAGTTTTGTTGGATCCATCATATGAAGCATTGAATATTGGCACCAAAATTTTGGATCCGGTAGATTGGGATGGTGAAGAGACCATTGATATCAAACAAATAGGGAGATTAGATTTAGATAGGAGTATCCACTGGATTGTTCTAAGAACCAAAACTCCTCAGGGTCCAACTCCTAAGAAGGGGAAAGGACATAAAATAATTAAGAGGAAATTTCCTTCCAAGGATCCTTCGGAGTTCTTCCCTCCTAACATTGAAGAGATTGAGCTTGAAGCCTCTACTCAAGATTTACCTAGAGTACAAGAGGTGGATGCCCAAATAGGACTGGTGGTTTCAACATCAGCAATAGCTGAGTCATCTGCTCAAATCCCTCTTATAGAGCAACCAAGCAGAGATATGCCTGAAGGAACTCTTCATGGTAGAGCTGAAGCATTAAAGGGAAAAGAGAAGGAGCAAGAGATCCATGAGGTGGAAACAGACTCTAATGAGACCTTATCAGAGAAATATGCACAAGAAAAGATGCCTCTAGAGGAGGAAATTGAACATATTTTAACAGAGGAGGATCAATGGGCATTGTTTGAGGAAGCAAAGAAAGCTTCGGATGCTCAAGCACATGTAGAGGCAATAGAGAATAAAAAGGAAATTGATGCTAAGGCACAAGCTGATGCTTTACTTCAGCAGCAAAAAATGGAGGCTAAGCTAAAGGCTGATGAAGTGCAGAAGCAACAAAGGAAAAGGGAGCAGGAGCTCAAGATCAAAGAAGAAAATGATAAGCTGGAGTTAGTACAGAAAATTCATGATCTAGAGGAAGAAAAGGCAAAGCAACGAAGGGAAAGAGAAGTTCTTGTGGCCAAATTAAAGCTGGTTGAAGAGGCCTTTAAAAAGAAAGAGGAAGCAGAATGTGTGCAAAAAGAGAAAGATGTCGAGGAGCTGATTAAGGAACAAAAGGAAAAGGAAGATGTAGATAGACTTAGGACATTGGAGGAAGAGAGAAATTAGGAACGTGAGAAGAAAAGATTAGAAGAAGAAAAGTTGAAGAAGGAAGAAGAAGACAAGAGGATACAAGAACAGAAGGACAAGGAGGAAGTTGAAAAGCTGGCATAGACAAATGTGGAGAAGGAACAACAAGAGGTACAAAGGGTTGATTCTCAACCTAAAGTAAATATGCCATATCCCTCTACTACTGTTGCTTCTTCTTCAACTATAATGACCACTAGTCCAAGTGCTCCCACTTGGTTGAAATTGGATCTTCAAACGAGATCAGTGACACCTTCACAGCCTCTCAATTGGGACGATATGATGAAGGAAATTGAAAAAGAAAGGCCCAAGAAGAAGGCCAAAATCCTACATTCCACTAGACTTATTGACGCAAGGGAGATTGTTGATGAATGTGCTATACCAATGGTAGACAAGGATGGAGGGGATATGCAACTGACTGATTACCAGTTGGGCATTGTTAACTTAGGGAGACCCACAAGAGATCAACAGATGAACTTGATAGATGTGGTAGCATCATCCACTAAATCAAGAATGATGAAAGATAAGCAGAGAAAGGATGAGCTTAAGGCTCAATTAGATCAGTTGCATACTTTCTTGAAGAGTGTTTTTGCTCCGAGGTCACAACAAGTTTCCACCATTGAGACACCAATTTTTCTTAGTAAGAAAGAAGTGGATGATTTGGTGCAGGTAAGGAGTAAGGTAGAGATGTTGGATAGATGGACTAATAAGATAAATTAGGAAATAAGTGAGGTGTTGGACAATAGTTTTGAAGTTCAAAAAATGACAGAGGAATTAATAGAAGAGATGAATCAGTATGTCAAAGTATTGGGAGAACAGGAGGAGTAGAAAAGATATAGCCAGAGGCTGAAAGAGGTTAATAAATTGTCTAAGTCCACTCTTCTAGAGCACTCAATACTTGAAGAGGACAACAAAGATTTCTTGGAAAAGACTTCCAGCATACTCCGGTTTAGATCAGGTTTTTATACAAGCATAAAAATGAAGTTCAAGATTCTATCAAGGATCTGAATGAACAGTTTGAGGAGCTGAAAGCAGTTATTGCTGTCATAATAAATGTTAATATATCGGTAAAGGAGGGCCTACCTTTGAGCCAAATAAAGGAGAAATGGGATGATAGGTTTAAAGAGGTCATGCAAAAAGGAGATGATGGAGAGAATTTGTCGTTAGATCGGTTAATGGATATTAAAGAAGAGATAAGGGCAGCTAAAAGGGAGTTGACAAAGCTAAAGGACATGAGATGATTTTCTGCTATAGAACTAGAAAGGATCAAGTTTTAAGATAGTTGGGTTGATGGGCTGGATTTGGACATGCTTCAACAAATCTTCTCCAGTTATGACGAGTACATTGCAGAGAAAACTTCGCATGCATAATTGATAAATCTCATGCATGCATGGCTTTCTTTTCTTCTCCGCATGTAAGACTGGCAGTTTTAGAGGTGCATGGTTTTCTTTTCTCTTCTATCTTCTTCTCTCTAGTTTAACTGAATGATCAAGGTGGGAACTAGAGATCAAATTGATCTGAGTTTCCAAGAAGACTTTAATCCTAAAAAGGTGGATTGACTTAAGATAGAAAGGACTTTGAAATTTTGTACATCTATAAATACCTTGGGGTATCATATTGTAAGGGTGGGCTGACGAGAATAAGATTAGCCACCTAATAGTAGGAGATAGAATTTTTCATAGTTTTTACAGAGATACTTTGTTACTTTATTTACAGTTGAATATAATTATAGGTTTTTACGCAATATGGTGTTGGAATTGAGTTTTATTGGATAAGGTTGATGAATTATAGTCTATCTGTATGCCGGTGATTGTGTTGAAGCATGAGTGTTTCTTATGTGATGAAAATCATTAGAAGAAACCAGATTTAAAGATTATTTCATTAGATTATATGTGAATTGAATTTATTGAAGTTTGTTGATCTATGATCTTGGCAACGAATGAGAGTGTGTTCTTTTATCTTTGAATTATTTATGATGTGTGATTGTGATGTTAAATTAAGCACCTTAGATGCATGCAATAGTATGGACTATTCTGTAAATTGTATCATGTTATGGTTTTCTTGATTTGTTGGAAGAACATCCCTTGTTGAAGATATATGTCTAGATTTTAGATAAGTTTTGTTCATGTTTACTGATGTACGCCCTGATCTATCTTTTTCTTTTGTTTAAAAAACCCCTTGTTATTAAGAACAGTTCGATGAATAAGTCATTGCTTGCATTCCTTATTACCAGCAAAGGCCCCTTGAATATTACAGTTGCATGGACCAATTGAGTGACACCAAACAGTTGAGAACCAACTACTAGGACCTTGGGAGTCAGGCTACTATATGTTGTCTTTCTTTTTCAAGAGAAATAGAGTAGAAATATTTTTTTTAACATTGTTTGTGTCATTTTCACCATCAACAAGTTGTTTTACATTGACTATTTTTTTTAGAATTTTTTGATGAAATGCAAGTACAAATGTATGACAATTTGTAAACAAAAGTGACAATTTTGAGTGTAATTTTGAATGAAATTTTGATCTAGATGACTAAAACATAACTAATGCAAACTATAATGTAAAATGTATGCAATATTTTTGGATTTTTATGAGTTTTTAATGATGCAAACATGCAATATGTAACCCTAAACGAAAGAATATAAAAATCGATGATGTAAAACCTAGATCTAGGTTTTAAAAAACTTCCAAATCAAAAACCTATGATGTAAAATGTCAAGTTCACCAAAATAAAATGTTGTGAAAAGGGGGAAAACCCCAGTTCCCTTAATAGAGAGAAACTCTGGTTTAAGGTCCCTCTTCCCAATATTTTATTAGAATACCAACCAAAAATCCAAGAGATTGACTTTCAACCTTAAAAGTGAATCAATCAGACTTGGGTGAGTAATTCTTTAATGACATAAAATGATTAGGAATGATTTAAAATAATGCAACTAAATGAACTATATGACCTAGTATGTAAATTATAGATTTCCAAAGATGTACAAACTGCAACAACACTTTGTAGGGAGATATGGGAGATATCAGAGGGTATGTACCTATCACAAAAAGATGATTCTAGAATGTATAGGAGGACCAGTTTTCCCATGAGACAATGGGCCCTTGATAGGGCTCCTGAAAACACTTTTTACAGTCCTCAAATGTTGGATTTGAGATGTTGATTTCCACCTACAAACTTGTTGGAATGACATAAATAAATTTTGCAACTTAAAGTTTTTGTGTCTTGGCAAGAATGATGACAACAAATGCAACAATACAAAATTTCTCTTCAAGATCTCTTCAATCCTTCTTCAACCTATAATCTGCACATACACAAAGAGAACAACATGTTTGTATTTTTTGTATCGGGATTTTCCTTGGTCAAACCCCATTTTGGTATTTAAACCTTGATAAAAAGATAATGAAAGGAAATGAAGTGATGAATCAACACTTGTTGCAACTCACCACCCTTCAATGGCTTCCTTGAAGGACTGAATTCATACACATCTCTTCAAAGATATTGGATCTTGCTTGAATGATTGAATGCTTGAATGTATGAAGACCTTCAATGCTTGTTAGCCTTCACAAGACAACATGAACACACATAAACTTGGACATGATGTTAGGATCTTGATTGTTTCTATAAATAAATGATAATAGTGCTCTTAAATGCTCTTGACAATAATATTTTCTCTTAAATTTTCTCTCATAAAGTCACCTCATGCATGTTAGATTTCAAATGATAAAATACTGTGTATTTATAGGTGTTTATCTATTTTCCTAAAAATTAGATTCCAAAAGCTAACACTTACAATTTGAATTTGGATCATTAAATGACCATCAAAAATATTTTAAATTGGGTCTTAACACATAAAGGAGACCCATTCACCCATGGGAGAATGGGTCCTAGCCTATATTTCTAGGGCACTCAAAATCCATGGAAATTTAAATATTAAATGGATTTATTTAATGTTGATTCTCCTTTTGGAAAACGGTAAGAATAAGGCTTTGGAATGCATAATTTGGAAAATTAGAAGCTTAATTAAGTCCAATAAATTAAGGGACCCAAATATTTTGTGAAATTGTAAAGGTATACAATTTCATAAACTACAATACCAATGACCAGTCTAATGGATCATATCTTGAGTCTGATTGTATAGTATGTGCAAATGTTTATGATTTAAAGTAAGAACAAGAGGCTTGTTACTTGTTTAATATATTTCCCTCTTTTGTTCCTTATTTAATACTGAAGCTACTAATATTTTTGTATGAAGATGACATAGATATGGTTACACCTATTGATAAGAATACCATAATAAGTATTGGTAAAACTAATTATTTTTAATGTGAAGGCCTTTCCATGGATAATTTTGAAGATGGTGATCATGGATGCATATGAGAAACTATTTATTTGGTGCAAGATTTTTTTTCTTTCTCATGCAAAGTGTGCTTCAACTGGATAATAAGAAGATATTATTATAGTGAATGAAGAATAATAAATGTGTCATGGGTATAATTTTAGTAGTATGTATGGAATAGAAAACTACCTAGATGTGTTTTAAATAGAGAAACAATCTAAAGAATATTTCTTCACATAAAGTGTCATGGTATTCATTTGTGTGGTGATGAATATTTTAGCACATGTGAATGTGAGGTATGTTGGATAGCTATTATCTAAGGGTTTGATGAAGATGTTAAGGATTTCCTTTTTGAAGGTCATCCTTCTACTACTGTGGATTATAGTGATGTTCTTGAACTTGATTATTTTATATGGGTCCAACATATATGTGATGATGTTGTTGAGTAGCAACACATTTTCCAAGTTGAAGATCAATGTGTTTCTTAACTTGATTTTTGTTAGAGATTTAGTTTTTTAATTTGATTTATTGGAAGAATTATTCTTTACCTTTTTATTTGGAGGAACTCTCTTTTTACCTCAATTCAAGTGAGGTCAATAGGTATGACAGTGATGTACTCATGTGTGAAGGTGATATTTAATTTCTTCCTTGAGTTCAATTGCTTTTTATTCTAACCTATATGTTTTCAATTTTGATCTCCTACTACTGTTGAAATGAATTATACATTATGGAGTAGGTTCAACACTTATTATTTGTCAAATTATAGTAGTAACATTTAAAGTGGGTCTAGTTTGAACACTTTTTATGCAATGGTTTTAGGTTGATGCATGTAGATAGAATGCTTCATATTTTGTATTTGAGTGGTGAATAAAATTGTAGCTAAAAGGAGATAAGATACTTTCGTAAACTTATCTTTGATAGAGGAAAGTGGTTGTAATGGTGTATCGATGGATTTTTACCATGGATCCTAATGTAGAGTCTAACCTTCAAATGATTATTGAATTTTTTCATACAACTACATATCAAAATTCCTCATGATTCTATGTCATTAGCTATAGGTTCTATATTATATTGTATATAATACCTTACTGCTATTTTTATTTTTGTACATATTTTATCTGTGTTTATATTTTGTTTTATCTTGAAAGTATCATTATATTTGTGTAACTTCATAACCATATTTTTATGAAAAAGTATTTTTTTTCTTGGTCATGCTTGTAAGAGGCACACATCCCCAACCAAAGCTAATATTGATGCTTAGATTTTTAGTCCTCAAAATTCATGAAAATCCTTCTCATTGCCTATTTTCTTACCATTTTCCTTTTCTTTTGGTTTATTATATATATGCAATCCAAGAAACTTTAAATGGGCTTTCAATAATCTTTTTTTTTTAAGTGTGCCCTCCAACCTCTCCAATGTTTCCATCATGATTATAATTTGTCAAAAAAGATAAAAAATCTAATTGTTGGAGTGTTTGGAGGTGTTTCAATTTTATTGGCTATTTGAAGAAATTTCACAACCTCTTTCAACTCTCAACATTAGGTTTCAAAATTGGGCTTAATTTCCAACATGCTCTTGATCTTATGTTTGTGGACACTTTAGAGGAGGTTCCAAACACATTATGAATTGTTGTTGTTACCATTTGTTAAATTCCTTGTTCTCATGGCTTGTTTCTTCTATGGTGTCAAGAACAAAAGATTGAGGCATTATTGAAATAAGGTATGGGATTGTATTGAACATTTTGATACTTTATCATTTGAAGATATACCAAGAGTTTAGAATTCAAAGGTTGAATCATTAGCAATCTATGCTTCTTTTTTGTTACCTCATTCTGACTTCAAGAAAGATTCATATAGAATTGAAATGGTTAAATTGAAATGGTTTATAGTCCTAGTGTATCAAACAATATTGAGCATTGTCAAGTTTTTGAAAATGATAAGTGAATTCAAACATTTTTAGAAAATGCAAAGATGTTTGATCATTCTTATTTTGAAGGTAGTGCCAATGAATGCAAAGAATTTTTTCCAGATAACACACAAGATTTAGAATGATTCATTTAGTTAAAAAGTTACAAGAACCCTAAAGGTATGGTTTCTTTAGAGGATTTATTTGATATGCATGATAGGTCTACTAAAAATAAAATTAGAGCTCATTTGTAAATAGTTTAGGGGATTATGAGGCTATCAATATTAGAGATATTGATTCCCCAAAATAATTTTATATTGGGAAATGTTGTATACCTAAAGAAAGAGGTAGATTAATTTCTCGCTTAATCAAATCTAAAGAAGTATTTGTGTGGTGTTACAATTATTTAAATAATTTCATGGATGGGAAAATTCAACACCACATTCCTCTTAAAGAAGGTATGTCTCCTTTCTAGAAAAAGAAAAGAAAATACAATCCTAAAGTGGTCGATGAAATATTTAGGGAAGTGGACAGAATGTTGAAGGAAATAATAATATATCCTATTCATCATTCAATGTGGGTAGCTAGCATAGTTCCTTTTCACAATAAAAATGGTAAAATTAGGATGTGTTGAATTCAAGAACTTAAATAAAGCATCCTTAAAAGATAATTATCCACTGCCTATGATTGATCATGTCCTTCAAAATTTTGCAAGGTCATAAATGATGTCTCTTCTTGATGGATTCTGAGGGTATAGTCAAATCAGTGTTGTGAAAGAAGACTAACACCAGACTCCTTTCACCACCCCTTAGGGGACCTTTGCCTATAATTGTATGTAATTTGGATTAATCAATGTAGGTGCCACTTTCCATAGAGCTATGGACCTTTTATTTGGTGACCTCAGAAAACAAAATCATCATCATTTATTTGGATGATTTGAATGTGTTCTCTAAAAAGAGAGAAAAATATTTTAAAGATCTAGAAGGGATTCTACGAAGATGTAAAGAGCACGATATTTCCTTGAATCCCAAAAAGTCAATTTTTGGCATTATAGAGGGAAAAATCCTAGGTCACATTGTTTCAAAGGAGGTTATTAGGATTGGGGTATGTGCAGGATCATGATGGGCCAAAAAGTGGCGATATCTAAGTGATATGATGGCCCATGTGGCTGACGACTTCTTTTTTTACCCAAAATTTATGAAACAAAAAGGGTTTTTAAAGGAGATTCTCATATTTCCACCAATATAAATTACTCTTTACTTTGAATTTAATAAATAATTATTATTCATTTTCTATTTGAATTATGACTAAAGTCCTGATTGATAGGCTGATTGAAAAACTTCTATAACTTTCAAAGGGTATCACATTTTTTGAATCTGAAACATGCATCACATTCTATGCTTCACATACTATGGGATTGAAAAAAAAAATGAATTTCATGAAGTTTTGACCAAGTTAAGGTGGTTAGACAGACAAGTTTTTATATTTTTTAAAATTTATAATAAAAAAATCATAATTAATTATTTACTTGGAAAAAATTACAAAAAAATATGCATCACATCAGGACATGAGTCTCGTACTTATATCTAAAATATTATAAAAAAATATTATCATTTTATTGTGGTTAGGGTGGTCAGATAGACACCTACTTCTTATTTTTTCCCTAAAATTTAAGTACTGCTGCATTGAAATTTCAAATTTTCACCAAATAGATTTTTTTTCAAAAAAATAAACCTAGTAGTTTAGAAACTAAATTCAATTTGCTACAGATTATATTCTTACATATTTTTAAAATAATAAAGATAACTTATTCAAATTTTTACGTCAAGTTGCCTAACTGTGATTTTCTGAATTTTATTGCCACTTAAGGGCCTATTTTTTCCATGATTATCCTGTACATACCCATTGATTCAAAGAGGGTTAATTATGTCTTGTAATTAATTTTTCCTTCCAATAGGATAGGAGTGAAATCCTTCTTTCGACAGGTCAAATTCTTGAGAAAATTTGTACCAAATTTTTTTAAGATTACAATGCATATAGTTGACATGATGAAAGAAAAATAGGCTTTTAAGTGGAATGAATCTGGTAAGAAATTTTTCAATGATATCAAGGACACTATTTCCCAATCCCATGTGCTCATTCATCATGATTTTGAAGAATATTTTATCATTTATTGTTATGCTTCCAAGCACGCTATGTCGGCCATTTTATTGTATACAGAATGATAAAGTGATTCAAGTACCCATAGCCTTTACGAGTTTTCCTCTCAAAAATCATGATTTGAATTATTCTCAAGTCAATAAACATTCTTTTTTTGTGGTAAATTTTGTTAATCAATTTTTATTTTATATTCTACACTTGCATTCAATTATATATATACCTGATTTTACAATCAACAGCATTCTCACACAACAAGAAATTGGTTACAATAAATGAGGATATTGGGTAGCTAAAGTGCAGGAGTATGACTTGGACATCAAGCCTACCAAACTAGTTTGAGGAAGAGGTTTGTAATTAATAGTAGAGAATCAACTATAAATAGAAAAGGAAAGTTCTATGGTGTTATTAGTCAGCCTTTGGGATGAATGGTTTACTAATGTTGCTTATTATCTCACATATGGGGAGTTCCCTGATCACTTTTCCTTGAAAGAGAAGAGGAATTTCAGACTAAAAGTATCTAAATATGTAATCTAGGATGACACCTTGTACAAGAGAGTGTTGGATGGTACAATCTTGAGATGTGTGGACAAAGATCAATAGAATAAGTTGTTGGATTTGTTTCATAATGAACAATGTGGGGGAAATTTCTCCTCATCCATGAATTCCTTTAAAATTTTGATACATTGTTATTATTGGCCAAGGATGTTTAAAATGTCCTATTACTAAGTATCTAAATATTAGAAGTGCATATAGTTTGTTGGAAGACCTTAATTGGCAACACTTCCTCTGAGACCTGTGGTAATAGAAGAGACATTACAACAATGGATTTTAGATTTCGTTGGGTCTCTAAGTTCACAATCTATTGCAGGACATACTCTCATCCTTACTGCTAATGACTATTTCACTAAATGGGTAGAATCCATACTTATGAAGTATACAACTTCAAAAGTTGTTTGTGATCTTATAAAAGAAAGAATTTTGGTCAGTTTTAGTATTTTGTAGAAGTTGGTAGCTAACAATGCAACTAGATTTTCATCAAATCAAATGTACATCCTCTACTATGAATATGGAATTACCCTATCTCACTCTTCAAATTACTAGATCCTCAAGGGAATGGGCAAGAAGAATCTAGTAATAAGAATATAGTCACCATCATGAATAAATTGGTTGATTAAAATAAAAATAATTGGTACAATAAAATATATAAAACACTATGGGTTGATAGTATCACCCCTAAAAGAGCAATAGGAATGTCTCCCTTTCAAATGGTGTATGGAATAGGCAGTGCTTTGCCTCTACCTCTAGAACTATCTACCATCAAATTGTGGACTGTTATTGAGGATCAAGAGTTCTAGAACACTTTGTAGAAAAGAATCATGTATCTCATTAAGATTGAAGAACATAGAGAGGATATGGTGTATAAGATCACTATACATTAGGCCAGGGTCAAGAAGATCTTTGATCGATCGAGAATTTTTATGATTGGAGACTTGGTATTTTGTGGGATAAAAGAAGAGAGCCTAAAGAAGCAAATAAGAACTTTGATTCTCTATGGAAAGGTACATTAAAAATATTGGTAAGATCTAAAACTATATCAAATTTGAGTGTCATGATGATTTTCCCCTATAAATATTAGGTTAGAGGTTTTTTTTGCTCATTTGGTTCCTTCCTTTTGGTCTTTCTTTGTAGTTTTTGGTTCATTATATTCTTTTATCTTGCGAGTGTTGAATCTATGGCCCATTTTGTAAGACACTAATCTATTATCTAGTTTCCTTCATATCCTTCATAGTCTTGATCCCTAGCCAGAGCTTGTTGTTACCATAGTTTTGAACACCCTTCTATAAACTATGTAAAATTTTGCAAATATGTCTTTTCAAAAAGTTTTGGCTCATTAATTGTTTCTCAAAACCTTGTCAAGTTCTACCTTGGTTTTCACAAACTTGTTTCATCTTTTCTCCTTCATAATTGAGTCTATTATTACTCTTTTGTTGGCTCATTCAAAAAAACTAAAAACTATGTCGACGCTCAATGTGTTTCTCACAACCTAACCAAACGTTGACAATGAAGAAGAAGGTTTGAGTTTTTGACCAAACTATTGAAGTTTCAGAACTTTAAAGAGGTTTTGAAACCTCCGTCAAGTTTTGGCGAGGTTTCAAAAACCTTACTTTATCCAACTGCATGGTGTTCTTGACCTTAAAAAGTAAAGGTGGCATTGTGAAAGTCTTAAGCAACGTTAAAGTTTAGAATGAATATTTTGGAACTTTATGAAGGCTTTGAAACCTATGTCAGGCTCCAATAGGGTTGTAAAAATGATTACTATAGCTGAAGTCATTCGTATTGTAAAGATTGTGTTCTATGAAGGATGTTTTAACAAAGACTTTTAGGTGATCAAAAAGGTTTTGAAACATTTGTCAAACTTTGACAGGGTGGTCAAAATAGATCAATTCTCCAACAAACTCTCTTAGTAATTCTTATTTAAAATTTCAAAAAGTCCAAACTTGGCATAAGATGGGAAAAATTACACACGCCAATTATTAAGGGTGTCATTAATGACCACCTATCACTTTTAAGTATTGATTGCAAGTGTTTATATGGGAATCAAGCTACCTAAAGAGCTCATTTTAATAAGAATTTGGAGATGAATTTTGCCAATGATGAAGAGGAAAAATTAGAGGAGTGTGAGTAACAGATTTCATAGCTTTCGACTATAATTCAAAGGAATATTAGTTTTGTGATTAAGCTTTAAATTTATCACAAGACAATCTAGGAAAAATTTGGTAAATTTGGAAGAATTTTATATTATTTGTAACTCGCATAAGTAAATTCAACTATTTCTAAATAGGAATTGTATATGTACTCATTGGAATTCTATTCACCATGAAATTTAAATATCTGGGCTAGGAAAATTTGTTGGGATTATCAAGCACATTACCAAAAATTGGAGACACAAAATTAGGTCATATAAATTTAGATGAGTTTTCGGAAAGAATTAGGAAGGAAGATAGACCCTTGATTATGCAACGTTTGATCGAAAGTGGATTATTACAAGATGCAGATTTTCCTATAGTAGTATAGTGTACTAACTTAGTTTTGGAATGTATTAACCATTATGACCCTCAGGCTAGATAAGACAAAATAAATGATAATAGACTGGTAGTAAAAATTAATAGCTCAATACCTTTACTTCATGCTTGAAAATACCATAAAGAGAGGCATATGCAAATTTTGACTTCACTTGATCCTATCAATTTTTTCAAGAAAATAAAGGGCAGTACAAGAAATTCATTTCCCAAAAGTGGTTTGCTACACCCAAAAGAGATAAATCCCAACTTCTCAAGAAGCTACATAGAACTCACTTTGCAAATGAATTTTTTTATATAATTGTACTTCTACATAGATTTAGGGGTAATGAGAGATCCCATGATTTTGAGGATTATATGTACTTCTTCATACAAATAGTCATTCATGGTGAGTAGTATTTGGATTGGACTCAACTCATAAGTGACCAGGTGCATTCTATGATTATTCACTTTCCACTCGAAAAGTTCTTTTACATGTCTTACTACTTTTTTCTATGTTATTTCTTATATAAGAACTTGGCCAGGCTTGAGACCTATTGAAGTCTAGGATCAAGATGTTCAAATCTATGATTATTATGATAAGTTTCACTTAAAAAAGATCTACATGCATTTTAGGAAGGTAAATGATGCATTTACCATGAGAATGGTTAAGGAAATCCAAGGGGACATGAATCTGAGGATTTCTCTTGAGGATGTGCAATTAATTGACACTTATGGTAGTCAATTTTTATAGTTTTAGAGGTTTACTTATATCAAAGTTGGGGATTTTGATGGAATTGCCTACAAGATACCCAAATATGTTGAGAATAAATTTGTGTAGATAGATTGCAAAAGTAAACAAAAAATTCCAAGAGAGAAAAAAGGTAGGTGTGTAGTTCCCCAATGGCCTTGGCTATTATTCCTACAATTCTATGTCTGATGCCCTCAATATTGAAAGGGACTTAGCTAGATATAAAAAGCAATTTTATGAAAGAAGGTTCCCTTTTGATAGAAAAAGGTTTATTAAAGATAAATTGCAATTAGGCCCCGATTTCTATCATATCCCACATTTGGAAGACTATTGGGTAGATTGTGCTGATGAATATTAAGTCCACAGAAGAAGTTGGATGAGACTAACTCTGAGGAAAATAGTAACATTCATATTAGATTCAAATATCCAAGGTCTGGATGATGATGAATCTAATCTATTGGACCCAATATTTGTAAATCATATACAAAGTCATCTAATTGTTTCTATTGATTGGAGTATCAAGGAGTTAGAGTCCATTGAGGAAAATACTGCAGTAGTAATTAGGAGAACTCAAGATTTTGTAGCAAGAAAGACTATAGTTAAATAGAATTCCCCGTCGCTCAAGTCTCAAGACACTCAACATCGGGGAGAAATCACCCAAGTACCTTCATCATCTAGTATGCAATCATCTGATGCTCAACAAACGACACCATGAGGACAAGGACATGGTGATGAGGAGCCTTCAGAGAAAGGGTTTCCAAAGAAGACCTATGGATAAGATTCCCTAGACTAGATGCAAAAAGATAAAGAGAAGCAAGTTATAGAGGAAGAAGAAATAATCAATGTATCCTCTTCTCCCTTACAAGTAAGTGTTCCCTCTTCTCTCGATTCTTCTCATCCTAGAGAACCATAAACTTGAGAACCTCTAATTATCCCTCTCTTAGGAGAGTTTTTCAATTCACTTCTCCTAGTTCTAGATCCACAACTTCACCTACTTCCACTTCATGGCTAGATTATACCTTGTCTAAGAACAAGAAAACAATTCAACTTAGTCTCCTGGAGAAGGATTTTGTTGGTCAAATAATTCAAAGAGCTCTTAAGCCTAAGAGACTAAATACTACATCTAGACTATTGGAATATGGAAATACCGGGAATATGTATGTAGAATTAACACACCCCTCAATGTAGAAATAAGTGTTTCAAGCAACCATTAGTGATTTCAACATCACTAGATTCAATCTAGATATTGAGATGTGCATAATTTCCAAGTGAAAGTTGCTAGGTTGGTGGAAATAACATCTAGAGACAAGGAAAGAAAAGATGAATTGAAGCATTAGGGAAAGAAATGGTGGATAAGATGCAAGGTTATATGGCTTGTGGGAAATCTATTGAAGAATGGGTCATAGATATCTTGAACTAAATTTATCTTTGATATGAAGAAGATATTTAAAGATATTAAAATTTTGAGAACTAAAGTTGATCAAGAGATTGCTTCTACCAAGTATGAAGAATTAATTTGGGAAAATTTTGAGAATGATTTCAAGGGAGTGATAGAATGGGTGTCTAGGTAAATTAGTCACTGAGAAAATTTTCCCAAGTGTTAATGATAGCAGATGTGTTATGTCGAAGATGCTCGTATTGAATGGAAAGTTTTTTTGTCAATAAAAATATCTTGGAATAGGACAAGGCACTTAATGAGTGTAATGAAATGAGGGTAAAGATTCAAAAAAAAAAATTAGGTACTAGCATTCATCTCAGAAGAAAGGGAATTCTAATGATGAAGATGAGGAGATACTGAAGGGAAGCTTCAAGAGGATAGTAGAGAGACTCTATGAAAAATAAAAATTTGGTGTGGAAAGCATGAGAAGGCATAGTGGCATTGACTTGGTGATGTTTCAGTTTAGCGGACTTGCAACAACATACACAGGGAAGATCAAGGAAACAAGAGCTAACAAATCTCTTCAAAAGTTAAGGACTAAAAATGTAATCATCCCTCAGCACGATGATATGCCTCCCATAGTAAAGGCATTTTATTCCTACCAAGACAAAGTTTCCACGTCAGCTACCCAGTCATCTAAAGGAGTTACTGAAAGCATTCCACCTCCACTATAGTCTCTTTTATTTTCTTAAATATTTCATATGAACTTTTATGTTTTATGGAAGTTGAAAAGACTTATTTTTGGCAGTTATTTCAAGAAGCGGTTACTCTTGATTTCTTATTTATGTAATATGATGCAACTAAAAATATTCTTAGCAATTTTAGAATTAAGATACAAGGAATGAAAAAAAAATCATTTGTGAATATATAATTTGGATCATTGAATGAATGAATGAAATTGTCATAAGATCTATGCATTTTGATTAATTTATGTAGTTATTGTTTTTGTTTGTCAATGTGTAATTATTTTTATTTGTTTGATACATTTTTGTTTCAGTATCATCTTCAATTATAAGATTTTAGTTTATACTTCATGGGATGTGGATTAGTCTATGTGTTATACATGTCTATGATTGTAATTTATTTATTAAGTTTAATTTTCTTAAAATAAATTAGAAGAATTTGGTTTCTCGTCTTTCCTACTTTCTAGTTAAAAGCATACTCTATTCAAATTTAATTTAAAATATATTATTTATTAGAAGAGGTATTTGTACCTCATAAAATTCAAAGAGAAACTATTTCCCACTCAATTGTTGACAACTAATATGCATTTAATGAGGGTAATGTAGTTAAGAATTTGAGTTTTGAGAAAGTGCATAATTTGTTAACCGACAATATGTTAATCATTCTAACATCTATATTATCTAGATTGCTAACATAATTTAACTTGAATACAGAACAATAATGATTTAATTTAAATTTTACACTAGTAAACACCTTTAAAAAAATTATCTCCAAACACAAACTCTAACATTTAGATTTTTTCAATTGTTTTTATCATTTAGATTTTGAGATAATTTTTCTAAGTCCAATGTCCAATTTGTCTATATTTCATCTTCCTCTTGCCTAAATTGTGAGAAACCTTTTAGTAACCACCCTTGAACATCACTGAATGAGGGCATATTTACACAAAAAGTTATTTAATGAAAATGTGAAGCTAATGTTTAAAGCTATAGAGATTAATTATCTCATAGATTAATCTATATATGTGAATTACAATTTGTAAGAACATGATTTGACTTTGAGAAGTTACAACTAATTTCAAAATATAAAGATAATATTTCAAGCAATATAGAGATTAATCTTTCGACATATTTTATAAAATTATTATTGGTTATCTCTAATGACCATTGTCTCCCAAGGAGAATGGGTACTCTTCAAATTGTGACATGTAAAATGAAGGTTAAAAAAATTTCATCTCTTAAATGATCATTTGGCATGGATGGCATTACAAGGATCTCATTACTATAGGTTTGTGAGGAAATTTCTCATCAACCATTCAATAAAAATTTAGGAGTTGTTAATGTTTAACACCCAAAATACTAAGAGGGGGGTGAATCAGTATTCCCTAAAATTGATTAACTTAAAAGTGCATTCAAAGCATCTCATTAAAATTGCAAAAATGGAAAGGAAAAATTAAAGCATGCATCACAAAACTCAACACAAGAACACCAGATTTGCATGGAAAACCCTTGAAAGGGAAAAATCGTGGTGAGGATTAGCTCACACTATATCATAACCAGTTACAATACATTATAGGAGGCTCACTACCTGGAGGACTCACTATCTAGAAAATAGGAGAGCTCACTACCAAAAGAAGATTGAATTCTTTTAAAATTAAAAAAGATATAGAAAAGAGTGGCTCACTGCTAGATTTTGAATTGCTAACTATGCATCTGCAATGTGGTGAAGTCATAATTCCAGTTAGGCTCAGTAAACTGACTTTACACACTTCATTCTTAACCACTATCACATTTCGCACTTTACACTCTCACTCATATTCATCTACATCATCATACCATCAATGAATTGACCTTTTATATATATGTATATATTCCAAAAATAAATATATCATCAATTAGGTTAGCCTAATTAGATGAAATGTGTGACACCATAATCTTTCAACTCAAAACTCAATCATACATATCTTGCGAAAGAAACCAAAACATGTTCTTCACCAAAATAGGTTGGAATGACCTATAATCACTCTTATGAATCCATTTCATACTCAAATTAATAGCAAACAATCCCAAAAACCTTAGGTCAACACCACACAACAAAATTGGTGAAGCAAAAACTGAATGAACCAACTATTTATCCCAAAACTCGACACGTGGACCACCAAACCACTTGACACTCAGAGAGAACATACATCTAACATATCTAAACACTTCCTAAAATCTACAAAGAATCATTATCATCCATAGTTAAATGCGAAGCATTCTAATGTGAACTTTGCAACTATAGTTCCCTATCACCGCATAGCCCGATACTTTGTCACTAATATCTTCGACTACGTAAAAATAGAACCCTAAAAAGTTGAATGTAGACTCCTCCAACACATACCATTATCACCTCAAAATTGCATGACAATATATTGTAATGTAAAGAAATGCAAACCACAAAACTGATGCTCTATTACATACTATTTTAGTCAAGGAATTAGCCAATTTATCAAAAACACGTGGTCTTCTTTGAAAAAAAATCATACTGATAAACCATAACTTCTAAAATGGGTTGACATCAATGAAAACACCATAAATTATCATGCTCATGTTGCCAACAATCTCCCCCTTTGTCATCAATGGCAACACACTTCTCTACTTCACTCCCCCTTTGACATCAAGGGAAAAGGGTAGTAACTCCATTTCATTTCTCTGCTTCACTCCCCCTTTCTAATATATTTAAATGAGAATAGCCCCCTATCTATGCTATCCATCACCTAAAGGACAAAATTGTACTGCAACACATTCTACTAACTTTGCATATGTACATTGATATCAAAAATTAACCATACAAATAAAAAATGTATACCTTATTTGGATGAAGGTAATATACCTTGATATGATGCTTTAATTTTACAAGGTGTGCCTCCCAATCCTTCTTGGCAAAGGAAATATTGTAGCTCTAGTTCTCAAACTATACATGGAGGTCTTCTCCTTCTTTCGAAGAATTGGGCACTGTTGTCTTTTGTACAACCTTCTCCACATTAGCCAAAAATCTAGTTAAAGATATAAGCCTTACACTTACCATATCTCGAAGCTAACTATATTGTATTATGATTTTCTCTTTTTTCCCCCGCAGTAAAAATAATTGACCATATAGATTTTCAATCACCACTCTTGTTGCTCCATCCTCATCATTCACTAGATCATAACCACTTGATTCCTGAGCAATTTGAGACTCAATTGAGTCCTTTTAATCCTTGATGCTCTTTATAGATAATGGCCACTTCAAATAGAATTGAAACAATTGTTTGGATTCCTCCAAACACTTTTGAACTTCCTTCAAGTTTCATTGTAGCTTGGAATGAGAAGTAGCACATTTATCTAAGGCATCAACTAGCCTCTTATTATTCAACTTCCTTGCTATTTCCTTCTTATCTTCTCTTCCAATACTATAGATTACTCCTTAAAAGAGTCTAATAAAAACTTCAACTGTTGAATACCTGACAAATAAGTATCAATGGATACTCTAGGAAGGCCTTCTTGCAACACCTTGACCGCTTCATCACCTAACTATGTGCTCTTCTAGTGAATTTGAAGAATCTCCTTTCTTGCAGAGGCATGAAATACATCACCAAGTTGCAACTTATGTATAGAGGAAATCTTGTCCAAATCCACTTGACCTTGTTGCATGGGAATTTGTAGCAATTTTATAGACACCACTAGTTGGAGCTATAATTACATGTCTAGAAGATCTTTGAATGAATCTCTAGAGGTTCTGAAGGATTCACAACCTCTTTTAGTTCTTTCTTTTTCTCAAGTGTGTATCATTCTTCTCCTTCTCTCCACTACTAGAGAACTCTTTTGTAATCTTCTCAACTTTCAGAGGAGGCAAAGTTTTTTCCTTTTGAGCTTCAGTCTTCTTTGGGACTCCTTGATCAACTTCGTTTTTTTCTCATCAATTATCTCCACATCTGGAGGAGTGTTATCTATTAACATTTATTTTGGCATATTCTCATGTTGCTCTATGACTATCTCATTTCTTTTTGGGAGGGATGTTTCTTGTTATATTTGATCTTCATCACCTGGAGAAGCACCCAATTCTTTAAGAATATTTTCAACTATTTACAATGTTTCTTTCCTTAGTTTCTCTATATCATCCTTATCTTTGCTCATAAGAATATTTACTCTACTTTTTCCAAAAAAATTGGGCACATAACTGAGATAGCTTAGCTCTTTCCTCGTGAGATAATGAGGAACCAATCTTCTCCAAAGAATTGTTTTTCATCTTTGCATCTTCTGCAATAGCCTCTTGTCTTCTTCCACTCAATACACCTTTTAGATCATCCAACAATTGATCCTCTATCTCACCTAGGCTAGCATTAAATGTCACTATGTATTTGACAATGGCCTCTTCAATTATTGCCTTATCCTCATTACTTTCTTCTATACGCATTTCAGTTGTATCCTTTAAGATTATAAACTCTGCAATAGCACTAAACAGTGCATCAAACTTCATGGTACTATGCTGACGAACCAGAGGGGTATTCTCTTTCTCTTTTCCCTTTTCTATAGAACTCTCTTCTTGAAAGAACTTTGACTTCCTTTTATAGACCAATTGATGTTCTTCTTCCTCTTCTTCTTTTGAATACCTTACTCTTGTTAATTTTTCTTTCTTTCTTCTCTTTGGAGCCTTTTGTTGCTCAGGAGGGTTGGATGTATTAGACCTTGTTTGAACCACCTATTGGTTTTGTTCTGGAAGGTTTTGTAACAATAGGTGTGGAGGCTGAGGTCCTTCCAGACCTTCTCGATCTTTGTGGAGTCTGCTAAGGAGAAAATGTACTTTTGGATTTATCTACAGGATCCTCAAGGTACCTACCAAACTCCCTTTCTAACTCAACTTTTATCACTTCAACCTTTTCTTCAATATCCTTATTTTTCTTCTAGCTAGGTTTTGTTTACTTGATTTATCTTGATAAGTACCAAACTTTTCAATTGTTGTATCTCTAGGTTTACTCAACACAATCTCTGCAAGACCAATACATTCAAATTCATCTACCTCATAAGGCAGCTCCAAAACCCAAATATTTATGGGTTCAACTAATTTTGTGTAGTAGTAATCTTTGCTAACCATAAATGTTAATTCATTCTTATACTTATATCCACAATTTTACTTGGAATCCTTTATCTCTCTTGCATTTGAGATCGAAAAGGTTTACAGAACCCCCACAACATATAATCACAACTCTTTACCAATAAATCTTCTCAAATGATCTCTAATTTGAACAGCTAACAGTATATTATCTAACCATACAACATTCTTCACTCTAGGAAACTCGTTGAGAAAGTAAAATATTAAGCAAATGAAAAGAGTATCATATCGGAAAGGATATTTTGACTCCTTTTTCTTTTGTAATTTTCCAACAACTGCAATCTTAGGAGCTCACAAAGATCAAAATATTTGTCTTCTTTCACCATTTGATAAGCTATGTGTATAGCGGTGGCAATTACAGAATTCTCTCTATTTGTGAAAAGTATCTTGTAACCAATCATCATTGCAGCATATTTAACCATTGAATCTTCAATGTCATTCACTGTTAGGGTATGCTTGTCAAACTTGGCTCTGATAAGCTTCACTACCACTTCATTCTTTACCGCCTTCAATGTCGAGACTAGTCTAGTGGAGCTCAAACTGGCAACAACCCTAATTGCCTCTTTGTTTATCATACACGACATGTCCAACCACATGAATTTATCATGAATTTAAATCTCAAAACATACTTCACCCACTCATCTTCATAGCATAAATTAGGAAATTATATCCACACATCCAACTTATTTTCCATCAAACTGGCATATTTTGGTTTCAACTCAAAATCATCTCCAATTAGAACCTTTTCCCTAAATTCCACCAACTTCAAATGATCATATTCATCCATCTTTGAATGAATTTATATTCACACATCCTTTATGTGCATCACATTTTATGGAACCCTAGAGAACACACCTTCATTATTCATTTCAATTGACTTGTACAAGTGCTTCTTAAACTTAGGTCTCGGCCTCTCAAGCACATCAATAACTTGTGGAGTAAAAAATTGAACTTTTCTTAAGCTAGGGTTTGTAGGAAATTGTAAATACCTTATGAAATTCACTAGTAATATTTCATTCAACACTTTAGAATCACTTTAGCTCTTGTTTGCATTGATCTCCTCTTCAAATTTTCAAACACAAATGCCTTTTAGAATGAGAAAAATGAAATATAAACAATTTTTTGACCTAAAGTATGCATTAATTGTAGTAGAAAAATTTAGGTCAAAATTTGTCAAGCCATCTTTGTATCAACATAGGAACTTCCAAACATTCTACAAATCTCTGCATTAAGAGATTTCTCATTGGAGATTTCACCAATGGATGAACCAAACCATCTGATACATGCACCAATATTTTGAAAACATCAACATCACATATTTGGCAGGGGGTTTTGAAATTTTTCTGTTAAAACTCCCCCCTGAGCCAATGCTTTCTATCTAGTTTCTGGAGGAAACAACTATACCATAATTTGGCACAAACTCATTCTTTACGTCACTCTCTTCATTTTTCTTCTAGATCTTGTTCATATCCAAGTCTTTACCGCAATCGGATCAATCTTCTTTTGTGGATCAGAAGGTTTTGTATTCTTTCCTTTGGAAAACTTAGCTATGTGTCCTAATTTATTACATTTATAGCTTATGACACCTTGTTGTAGAGAAAACTTACTTTTTTTCCATTTTAGATCTGCATTCAGAAGCCTTATGCCCAAATCCATTACGTGTGTAATAGTAACCAAGGAATGATTTAGGCATCATACTATTATTGTAACCATTCATCATTTGTATTTTGCATTCAATAGCCTTATGACCAAATCTATTGCAGGCATAGCATTGACTAAAAAATGATTAAAAATTTTAATTCATCCTAATTTTACATTCTACGGCTCTATGTCAAATCTATCACAAAAATAGCAGTGACCTTTGAAATATGAATACATTTGTGTAGTTGGTTGTCATATAGGAGTTATCTTGAAATCCTTCTTCTGGTTCTAGACATGTTTGATATTTCTCTTCTCATCTCTAGTCTTACATTTTTCATTATTCTCCTTTTCAACATTGTTTGGAGTGTTATTTTCCTTTGAGCTTTCTCCTTTTTTAAACCAAGTTAATCCTTCTTTGTCCTTTGAAGTTTTTTGACTAGCAAGCATATCATCAAGCAAGGTAGAGCTCTTCTTGAATTTATCCTCTTGACTCTTTTATTTCTCTAGATCTTTTCTCAAAGACACAATCTCTTCTTCAAGTTTTGAGAATTTTGTAGACTTGTCTTTCAACTTGGAATTCAAGCAATATTCAACTCTTTTTCCTTCTTCAACCTTCACTTTCAGATTAGTGATTGTCTCATTTGTTTCCTTGAGTTGATCTTTAACTTTCTTGACTTGATTCCTCAATTTCTTGATTCCCTCATCTGCTTCCTTAAGAGTTTATTTTAGATCTCTATTCTCACATTTTGTTGTATCCAGGTCATCAAGAGAAAATTTGAGTTCTCCTTCCATATCAACTTCACAATCTTCTTCAATAAACCCTTCCATAATAATTTCTCTTGGAGGGACAAGATACCTCCTAGTTGCCATGTTTTCAACCTCCAAGATCTACCTTAGTGGTTAATCTAATTGAAGGAAACTCACTCTAATACCAATTGTTGAACACCTGAAATACTAAGAGGGGGGATGAATCAGTATTCCCTAAAATTCATTAACTTAAAAGTACACTCAAAGAATCTCATTAAACTTTTAAAAATGGAAAGGAATAATTAAAGCATGTATCACAAAGCTCAACACAAAAACACTAGATTTATGTGGAAAACCCTTGAAAGGGAAAAGCCATAGTATATCATAATCGGTTACAATACATTACAAGAGGCTCACTTACAGAAGGGCTCACTACTTGGAGGACTCACTATCCAGAAAATAAGAGGGCTCACTGCCCAAGGAAGAATAATTCTTCCAAAATTACAAAAGATATAGAAAAGAGTGGCTCACTGCCAGATTTTGAACTACTAACAATGCATCTGTAATATGTTGAAGGTACTATTCTAGTTAGGTTCAGTAAATTGGCTTCACACACTTCATTCTTCACAACTATCACATTTCACACTCTCACTCATATTCATCTACATCATCATACCATCAATGAATTGACCTTTTATATATATGTATATATTCAACAAATAAACATATAATCAATTAGGCTGGCCTAATTAGATGAAACGTGTGACACCATAACCTATTGGATCAAAAAATTGTCATACATACCTCACGGAAGAAACCAAAACATGTTCTTCACCAAAATAGGTCGACATGACCTATAATCACTCCTATGAATCTGCTTCATACTCAACTTAATACCGCATGACCCCAAAAACCTTAGGTCGGCATCACGCAACAAAACTCGTGAAGCAACAACTAAATGAACCAACTATTCATCCCAAACCTTGACACGCGGACCACCAAACCACTTGACACTCAAAGTACACACACATTTAACATCTCCAAACACTTCCTAAAATATTCAAAGTATCATAATCATCCAGGATTGAATGTGGAGCATTTCAATATGAATTCTGTAATTGTAACCCTATCCCAGCATAGCCCAATACTCTATCACTAATATCTTTGACTACAGAAGACGTTAAACCTTGAAAATTTGAATGTAGATTCCTCCAACACATACCATTATCACCTCAAAACTGTATGACAAGATATTGCAATGCAGAGCAATGCGGACCACAAAAACGATGCTCTGTTACATATTATTTCAGTTTGGGAATTAGCCAATTTCTCAAAACGCTTGGTTTGCTCCAGACAACATTCATATTGATAAACCATCACTTCTATAATAGGTTGAAATCAAAGAAAAAACCATACATTATCATCCTCATGTTGCCAATAGTTAATAGTTTTAAAAATTTACTTAAGAGATACAAAAGTAATAAAGTACATATCCAAGTGACTAAAATGGATTGTAATTTTATTATAGACACAATGAATGAAAAGCAAAGGTCTTTTCAATCTTGGAAACATTATGTGCCTAGACATAATTAACCATGAATAGAATAAGCAAGGATTGTGTGTGCTCGTGCACATGACAAGAATAAGTGAGGGTTTTGTGTGTGGGTGCATTTGTACATGTGGTATGGGTGCATGCATATGCACGTATGATCTAGATGAAATTTTAAACAAATCAAACTCCTAGTAACACTTATCTAAAAAAAAAAAATTATCTTATTTAAAATATAGGTTTAAAAAATACATTACTAAACTTTTTCAAATTATGAAAGAAAATTAAAAGAAATTGACTAATTTTTTTAAATCCAATTGATAGAAATAAAAATTGCAAAGATTTTTTTATTTTTGGAATTTTTGTATCATTTGTAAATGTTTTCTTGTAGATAAGACCATGACTATGGTCAAGGTTGTTGACATCAACATAGAATTTAGGCTTTGAGTTTGTGCATAGCATTATGATCTAATTCATATTTTACAATTATCTACAATTGAAAATTTATAAAATTTAATATAAGAATTACTTCTAAAAGACCATGTGTATATATGACCTTATGTATCCATTCATCTTCAAAATGTAACTACTCATGTTCAATTAGAAATTATCAAATTGATTTATACACACTATAAATATAATAACATTATTTTATAAGTTAAATAATTTTAAATAATTAAAACTAGTACATATATCTTAAAAGAATATCTTAAGAAATCAATTTGAAATTATTTGATGTACTTAAAAGTTATTTTATGTACTTAAAAGTTATTTTATTTTAGAAATATTATGTTTATTATTAAATATCACAAATATTTGTTTTCATCTTTGAAAAATATAAATTAACTACAAAGATTTTCGTGTACATGAGATCATGACTATTGTCAGTGTGGTTAACATCACCATGGAAAGTAGGCTTGAAATTTGTCTCCATAGTATTATGATCTAATAATCTTTCACAATTATTTGTAATTATAAAATTATAAAATTTAATATAAATATTTACTTGTAAAAGACCATGTGTATATATGACCTCATGTATCAATTCATCTTGAAAATGTAACTATTATTTTTCTATTAAAAATATTATATTGATTTATGCACACTATATATAATAATATTATTTTATAAGTTAAATAATTTTAAAGTACCTAAAACTAGTATAGATATTATAGATATTAGATTTCCATGGTCCATTATGATAAGAGTTTTTTTTTTTGAATTTAACTTGTGCAGTTTATTTTGCAACCACACTCTCGATCCATCATTAGGATGAAAAAAGAGCTATAGGAGCAAAATGAGTGATTACAAACCAAGATGGAATAAAAATATATGGAGGAAGGGGAGAAGGTTGCTTGGGATTCAAGAAAGAATCATTAGGATGAAACAAGAGCTATAGGAGCAAAATGAGTGATTACAAATCAAGATGGAATAAAAATATATGGAGGAAGGGGAGAAGGTTGCATGGGATTCAAGAAAGAAAATTAAAATGAGGAAAACAATTGATTGAGAAATAAGATTAAAGAAGAGAATAAATCTAATTAGTGAGGGAAAAAAAAGTTGATTAGGCTTCAATTCAACTCTTATCTCTTTATAAAGATATTAAAATAAAAGTAGATTAAGATCTCTTATAAATGAGAATATACTAGCAATTGCACATTGGTGTGCAATGGGTATGCCAATGGTTTTTTTGTTAATTTAGAATTTGTCTGGATAGAGCTTAGTATTTGACATTAAGTATAGTAGAATGTAATTGTGAAATGGTTTAAACTAAGAAGAAAATAAATTTGAAATAAATGTTTGTTTTGTGTATGAAGATGGAATAAAAGTGTTTATTAATGATGGTATATATATTATAATATTTGAAACCAAATAATATTGAGTATGCATTCAAAACATTAAATTAATTGTTCTTATGTTTAGAATATAATTTATAAATTGTGAATATTAGTAGAAATTTAGAAACAATATTTATTTCTTTACTTTCTTTATGATTATTTTGATAAGCTAAATTCATTGTATTTAAATATGCTTTTTTTTAAATATAATAATTTTTTAATTTGTAAAATATAATAATTTGGTTTTTTGTCTTTTTTGTTATTAACCTTTATAATATGAATGTAAAGCATATTTTCTAGTGGAAATGTAGAAAGAATATCTGATTCTTTGTTTTCGCTCTTTCAATAGTCTTGCATCATGCTAACACATTCACAACCATTGATGCCTTTATAATATGATTTATACACTTTGAATATTAGTGGAAAATTAGAAGAAAAAAATATTTTCTAGTGGAAATGTAGAAAGAATATCTAATTCTTTGTTTTCTTTCTTTGTATGAAGTGTTTCATTTTTTAATATTTTTTTATTTTTATTTTATATTGGGTTCATCAACAGTCGGATCTTTTTCAATGGTTAACCATCATTCTACCACATTCTCAACCGTCGATCATTAAAGTCGATGGGTAATGTTAACAAGAAAAAAGAAAAATCCAAAAAAATACTCTCTTAATATAGATATCTTATATGCAACTATTTTATTTACTTAAAAATTATTTTATTTTGAGAAAACTACATTAAATTATTAAATATTTCAAAAAATAATTTTTCCTTATTTGCCAATACTGTTGACATCAACATACACTATGGACATCAACATACAAATTAGGCTTGAAGTTTGTTAGCATAGCATTATGATATGATTAATGTTTCACAATTATTTGTAATTGCAAAATTATAAGATTTAGTATAAACATTTGTTTCTAAAAGACCATGTATATACATGACCTTATGTATCCATTCATCTTCAAAACATAACTACTCATATTCTATTAAAATTATTAAATTATTTTATACACACTAAATAGTAAATACCTAAAATTATGTATAGATGTTTAAATGCATCTATTTAAAAATATTATAACATCAATTTGGAGCTATTTCATTTACTTTTAAATTATTTTATTTTAGAAATATTATGTTTATTATCAAATATTAATAATTTGACCTGTAAATAACTCCTTGTTGCAATTGTAGAATGACTGTAAATGAGATAAAAGGTAAGAGTTTTAAGTCACACTATTACATTTCACTCCTTTTCATTGTAGAATGGTTGTAAACAAGATAAAAAGTAAGAGTTTTTGTTTTCACACTCACACCATGCCATTACACCACCCCTTGCTGCAATTGTAAAATACATCTGAATATTAATAAATTATAATTTTATGAAAAAAATATATATATATTAAAATAATAATTATTAGCTTTTTAGGCTCAGATATTTTAAGCGACTGGATTTACTTTTGAGATTCAGAGCACAGAAAATGCTGGAAACGGCTAAGTCAAGACACGTTTCCAATACTCAGTGCTGCGTCACAGGGCGGTGTCACATATATTGGCCATATAAATAATCATAACCCTCCCGAAGATCATCTGCAATTCCCCTCGTCCCCTCCATCCCAAATGGCTATCTCTTTACTGAAGCTCTGGTTAGTTATCGTTTCAGTTTTTGCTGTCGTCTTCCCCTCTCCACACCCTAATCTTTCCCAAGCATTGATCTCCACCAGATGTCCTGCCCACGAATCTGAAGCTCTGCTTCGCTTCAAAGCGGCCTTCAATGACTCCGACGGCTATTTAAGTTCGTGGGTAAATGGAACAGACTGCTGTACCATGTGGAGCGGCATATCCTGCAACATTCAGATCAACCATGTTGTCTCACTTCATGTAAGCCCTGTGGGCTCCATTCAAGGTGTGATCTCTGAGAGCCTGTGCCAACTTCGTTTTCTCACATCACTGAGCATAAGCGGAGTAACAGGTACTGCCACTGCTCCTCCCTGTTTGGGAAATCTCTCTTCTATTGAATCTTTAGATTTTTATGGAAATGGGTTTAGTGGGACAATTCCCCCTTTCATTTGTTTGCTCACTCGCCTTACCCACCTTGGTCTTTCTAGCAATAACTTCAATGGAAGCATACCCTCCTGCTTTGGCAATCTTTCTTCTTTAACTAACCTTCAACTTGCTGACAACCAGCTTAGTGGAAGCATACCGGCTTCTCTGGGTAATCTTTCTTCGTTAATTTTTCTTACCCTTTACAAGAACCAACTAAGTGGAATGGTACCAGATTCTCTGGGTAACCTTTCTTCTTTAACTTATCTCCTCCTTAGTTACAACCAACTTAGTGGAAGCATACCTGATTCTCTGGGTAGTCTTTCTTCTGTAGGGTATCTTGGGATTTGTAACAACCAACTCAGTGGAAGCATACCAGCTTCTCTAGGCAATCTTTCTTCATTAAATCGCCTTGATCTAGGTGAGAACCACCTTAATGGAAGCATACCGGATTCTCTGGGTAATCTTTCTTCTTTATGGTATCTTATCCTTCATAAAAACCAGCTTAGTGGCAGCATACCAGCTTCTCTTGGAAGTCTCTCTCTGTTGAAGTCATTATACCTTGAAGACAATCAATTGAGCGGTAGCATTCCAGATTCCCTGGGCAAGCTCTCTTTACTTGTTTTTTTGGATATTAGAAATAACCAGCTAACTGGGACCATTCCCCTTTCATTTGCTCAGCTTTCATCCCTCAGTGACTTCAAAGCTTCTGGCAATCGTTTCAATGAAATCATCTCTTCTTTGTCACTTCCTGCTTCTTTAGTTAATATATACCTGTCACTAAACCATCATCAGTCGATCTCAGAAACTTTCTTTGACAACCTTAAAAGCCTGAAGTTTCTGTATTTATCCAACTGTGTGCTAGATATTAGCACAACCTGGATTCCATCCTTTCAGTTAAGTCAGTTATCTTTAGTGTCATCTACTATTGGTCACGGTGAATTCCCACTTTGGATTTCAACACAATTCTCACTTGATTCACTGGAATTAGTTGACACCGGTCTTATGGGAGAAATTCCCTCTTGGCTGGAAACCAGTCCTGAGTTGAAATCTCTAAATCTATCAGGAAATCATTTGGAAGGAAGCCTATTCTCATATACTTCAATATGGATGCAACTAGTAATACTAGATGTGTCTAGAAATGCATTGAGCGGACACATTCCATCAGTGTGGGCTCCTAATATGACAATATTGTTGCTCAATGACAATTTATTTAGTGGCAGTATTCCTCCAAGCCTCAGTAGATTAACTCAACTCCAGCTGTTAAATCTTGCAAACAACAACTTTACTGGAGTGATTCCTGCGAGCTTTTCCAAATGCTCTTCCCTCAGTGTTTTAAATTTGGGAAATAATAGTTTGCAGGGAGGCTTACCCCATGACTTCAGTCAGTTAAGTGAATTGTATTCATTAGTTGTTCACAATAATAAGCTGAACGGATCATTCCCTCCCTCATTAGTAAATTGTTCAAAACTACAAGTTCTTGATATTGGAAACAACTTATTTAGAGGTGAAATACCAACATCAATTAGAAACCTTTCAGAGCTAAGAGTATTGGTGATGAAGGAGAACAATTTTACAGGTGGTATTCCTCTAGAGATTGGCCAGCTGAAGAATCTCCAGATCTTGCTTCTTTCTTCTAATCATATCTCAGGTTCAATTCCACATACAATTGTATCATTGCAAGCAATGGAAATAGAAAACCAATATGGTTTTATATTGTCCACTTCACAAGTTCCTTATCGAGATGGATTGGATATGACTTTGAAAGGAACAGATCGACACTACACATATATTCTTTCCACTCTCACTTCCCTAGATCTCTCAAACAATGAATTGGAGGGAGAAGTTACTTCTAATTTGGGGAACTTGAAGGGTTTGAGGCTTCTAAACCTTTCAATGAACAATTTGAATGGAACCATTCCAAATAGTTTGGGAGAAATGAATCAGTTGGAGTCATTAGACCTTTCAAGAAATTGTTTTACAGGAAAAGTCCCTGCAGAGCTTGAATCTTTAAGCTATTTGGGTTCACTAAATTTATCAAACAACAATCTTTCAGGAAGTATACCACAAGGACGACATATGACTGGCACATTTGGAGAATCCTCTTATTCAGGAAATCCTAATTTATGGGGGTGTCCCCTACCAAAAAAATGCTCTTGGCCACAATTTTCTCCTACTCCTCCAATGTTAGTGATCAAAGAAAAGAAAAGCATCAAAAGCTTTGAATATCCATGGTATTCTGTAGCACTAGGATTGTCATATGGAGCAGCTTTTGCAGGGATAATGTCAATAATCCTGATAAAAGAGAGTAGAAGGAGGAAATACTTCAATAAAGTTGATACAATCCTAAAGAATTTGTTTCCATGGATGAAGAATCTAACAGTATGAAAGGGCTCATCTACAATTCATTGAAATGTCAAAGGTAAACCATATGTTTTTTCTTTGAATTATTTATCATAATTGGAAATATTATAATGCTTAAATTCAAAAGGAAATTAGTAATTATTAATGTAGAGAAAATCTCATTGGCTATTCTATCTATTAATTGTAGACTATTTGTAGTACTTTTAAATTTAATAATGGAATCCTTTTATTGTTATTAATATATAACTTTGTGTACAGGAATTTGTTTATGCTTAGGTGCTTAGGATGGTTCCCTACTATTTCTACCTTGCTAAAGACATGCTATTGTTGGTGGCCTCACTCAAAATGTTGTCTTATATATGTTATTTATTTGTGCTAAATGAAGATTATGAAGAAAGGAAATATTTGAAATTTTATAAAAAATTAGCCATTTTGTCTAGAAATATGAAAGCAATAATGTTTGTGAAACACTTGGTGTACCACTGGTAGTCTAGTTCTAAGCAAGAATTGAGATGTAAATAATATGTAAAATGTTAATAGTTTCTTGTTTATAAAAAGGTGTGAAATATTTTTCTTCATTCATCAAGATCAAATGTCTCGAAATTTCTTTCAACTTCTCAATGTTGTACATTTATTGGTTCCCATTACATGTTCACTCATCATTTTATTCAATGCATTTTTCCTCAAAAGTATAGAAAGTTTCTATTTTAACACTTCAGTTGTTGAATGGGTTTCTAGAATATGTATAGTTTTTTTCCTTTTTAGGTAATTATTTGGATAATCAATATGGTTCTAATATAACCCACGTTAGAATATTAGCATGGTGTCTAGTTCAATCTTTAATTGTATTTCCAAAAGTATTATAGAATATGGTGAGCATATATGGTACGCATTATTGTCATATGCTAATTAGTCAATTGATTACAAGGTGTTTTTTGTTTCAACTCTATTTTTATTATATTGAAAAATGAAGTGAAACCTATTTTGGGGTTTTGTTCAAACGACAAGGTCATAAGGGTATTTAACTATGTCCTACTTACCTATTTATGTATTTATGTCTTAAATAAAATAAAACTTCAATTTTTTTATGCATTCACGTCTTAAATAAAATACTACAAGTCTATGTCCAAATTATTAATTTATGCATAACTATATATCTATGTCTTGGAAAAGAAAAATAAGGTTTTCTTTTTTATAGTCTAAGCCAAACTAATAGACTACATGCTTATAAACACAATCAACCTAGACTAATTAATTATTATAAATATTGAACTATTGAAATGCATACAAATGTAAATAGAAAATAAGTATTTATTTTAATAATAGATTAATGTCTCATGGATAAGGTTCTAGAATTTCTAAATTATAAATCCCTATAATATAATGTCTTCCTATCTTGATGTAACCACTTATTTTTATATTCCATATTAATGTCCTATCAAAGGACATTTGTGGACCTAGGAATTATTCATGATATTGGACTTGTACTTGTGCTTTGGATTCATCTTGATAATATATGGAACTTTATTCTACAACTTCACCTAATACTTTGTCTTCTACCATACCTATTTTAAAAGTTTAGGGACTAATATAATTGGTGAATACATTGAAATTAACAATATTACTTGAAATTCACTCTTTAAAATGAATGTGATTGAATCCTTTAAATACAACTGTAAGAGAGGGAGACCAACAGCGTTCAAGGCCCTAGGTCACAGAGAGCCAAGAGTAGAAGGCTGCCCTAACTTACCTCACTCTAAAGGAATGTTTCAAATGAGGAAGGAGAATGATGAGAACTATAAGGTCCTTCAATCACTCTTCAAACCTAAACTATAATCTAGGTTAGGTGAGCTATCTTTTTGGAGTTGGTTGTGTGCCTTAAACAGCTCTCTGTTTGAGGATGGTAGCGCAATTCTGGGATGTGAGCATAGTGCACTGGCATCTCTCGGGTGCGCTCATGTCCGTATGACTAGACAATAGTGGATATAGTAAAACTGCTAAAAAGACCTACTAACAGCCTAGCTAGCTCAATCTAGATGGTAAAATAGAAAGAGAAAGTATATGAAGTAGATGCTAAAATGATAAACAAGTAGACTAGGACTAGGGTGGAAAAGATAATCTCACAAAGATGCTCATTTTCCAGTTAGCTCTACACATTCTCTCACTTGCACACAAGAAAGAGGGAAAATAGTTGGGGGCTGTATAGGGGTTTGCCTCAGTCAAACCCCCATTTCAGTGTCTCCACCTCCACGAATAGCCAAGATAGCAATGACAGAGAAATATATGATAAAGGAGAAAAGAAAGTAAAGAACACAATAAAAACTACAAAACAGTGAAGTGTTATTCTTGACCAAATCATAAAAGAGGAGTGAAAATGTTACCACTTCCACCAAGATATCACTAGCCAATGATGGAGAAAGAGAGTTTGAACAATCACCACAGCCTCAACTGTGGTGAAGGGAGGTGTTGCAAAACCTCAAGCCCTTGCTACAATGGCTTGTTTCACACTTTCTCTATGGAGTTGATGGAGTTTTGTTGCTACTACTATGGAGTGCCAAAGTGTTGCTTGAAGTGATGGAAGTGAAGTGAATGCTTGAAGATTGCTAAGAGAGATGCCAAAGAGATGCCAAAAAGATGAGTTGCATGAAGAATGAATCTTTTTTGAAGATGAGGTGAGGAGAATAAGGCATTTTTGGGTCAGTTGGTCAAAGAGGGATGTTACAATTCGTTCTCAATAGGAAGTGTAACGCTTCTGCCAACTTCAGATGCGAAAATCCATCTAGGACATTTGCGTACTATGCGAATGTCTACGCCTCATGCGGGCATCCCCAAAAAAAAATCTTCTACCGATGCAAAAGACGAACGCCAAGTGGAACAAAGGTAGCTTGCTAATGTGGAATTTTTCCTTTGGATTTGGTTTTCTAAGCTAAGGAAGTGTAAAAGGGGAATTTGTGTAAGGGGTGAAAATTCGTGCCTATACAACAACATAATCATATCTATTCCACACAAGGGCTGGGGTGAAAACGTATTTATCTCAACTATGTTTGACCAAACCTACCAAAAAAATCACTTTAAAAAAAGATGAGATAAGTTTGTTCTTTCACCCTATGTGAGCATGAGAAAAGGGGTAAGTGGTATGTGTATAGAGAGGTGTAAAAAAGTAGGATTATAGAATGGAGTGAGGGACTCGTTATTATATTTATATGTTATAAAGCACTCCCTCAAAATAGACACAAAACTAAATGAGAGATAGCATTGATAGGAAAGTTTCACAATTATATATTTCCCCCACTTGGAGGGGTATGTGATTCTTATAATGAAAATGTATATATAAGTATGTAGCAATCACAACCATGCATGTAAAGTAAATATTTAGACCCTCAAAGGAAAATACCATGGGTTCCATTGAAACTAATGGACCCTGTGATGATATTATAATGTGTATTCACCTTTTGTATATATATTTTCAATAAGATGAGTCTCTATAAGGACATGCAGTCATCTACATGTCTAAATAAAAGAAAATTAGTGAAATGATATGCCTCCCTAATAACTGGTTGTATACATAGGATACAAAGAATTGTTAGAAGAGGAAAATAGTGCATGAAAATTAAATGTAATTTTCAAGCATGAAAGTGCATATAATCATGTTAATGTAGAAAAAAAATATAAATAACTCATGTAAGAATGTGAGATAGAAATGGTATTAGTAAATAAGAATGTTACTCCAACATGAGAAATAAAAATGGTGATGTTGCCCTCAATATCCTAGTAACACTCGCATATACATATAGAGTCCTAGGCAGGCATATATACCCCAATGTTGCATCTAAAATCATGAGTATAAAAAGGTCAATAAGGCCCATTTATTCCCTAGTGATATAAAATTAAAAAAATGAATGCACATGTGCAAAATAGAATTCATAAAGCTATAATAAGGGGCAAGGGTTTATCAAAAGGAGAGCACTTAGCATAATACATTTGAATGTAACTAAGGTGGCTCAAGGAAACACGATATTATGAGATATAATAGTGAAATTCCAATTCAAATGAGAGCCCATATATGGGTGTGAAAATGTAATAAAGTGAAACATTGTGTAAGAGGAGAAGGTCAATGCCCTCATATAAAAAAATATGTCAATAATAACATAAATTTAAAGATGGGAGCTACATCATATCCCCTCATCCCCTCATGTATAAATATATGGTACTAATAATCCAAATAGAAAGTGGAAATAACATGGTGGACCCCAATGTGACTTTAAAGATATTTATTTAAGCTCATAGTAATAAGTAGAACAACCTTGAATGGTTTAAAGAAGTGTGTGATAATATATATCATTTCAATAGATAAATATGAAAACATAAAATTAATATGAAATAATATGATGATAAAGGCACAAGGTAAACCCACAATAGTGAGTCCCAAACTTGGCACATTATATTTTTCAATTTAGATGAGGGAGAAAAGTAGAAAACACCTTCATTTGAAGGTGAGTCAAAAATCATCTTTGAAATAACATGAACCTTCATTCAAAGGTGTAAACTATAAAATACCTTTGAACAAAGATAATTTCCATAAATGGAAAGAATGCACCTTTAGACAAAGGTCCCTTTTCCATTTATGGAAATTACCTTCCTTTGAATATTTTATTGTGAAAAGGAAATACCTTCATTCAAAGGTCCTTGGATACCTTCGAATGAATGTTATAACTAGAAATGAACTATCCACTTTAGGACACAAATTTTCCTTAGAATTTGAAGTTACAAACCTCTAGTTGTACCTTCAAATGGAACCAACTAGATAAGATAATTTGTAGGATCATAAAACACCAAAAATAAGTTTTTAAATGAGTATAATTTTAAATATCTATTTTATTTTATTTTTTTCTAGACTGCAGGAATCGGGTAGTACAACCCCCTATAAACTGCAGTGCGCCTGGTAAACTTTTTAACGTGACCGACGATGCTAGCGTGACACGCCCTCCAGTACCATGGGGTGGGGGAGACTAGACCTCGTGACCAACCTCCTGCAAAAGGAAAGGTTTAGCCAACTGAGCTAGGGCCCCAACCCAAATATGTATTTAATTTGATTATTATATTTATTTTCCATTTTCTAATGAACATAAGTTTTTCAGCAATTGTTAAATTCTATGTTCCACACACATGAAAAATAGTAAAATGGATAATAAAAAAATATTGAAAAATATTGGTATACTAGGTATTGTTGTCCTTATTTTAACAAAATAAAAAATAATTTAATTCAGATAAATAGTAAAAAAATTATGTTATATGGAATAGACCTATGTCTAAATTATAGTTAATCTCACTTCAAAAATTATTTTAAAAAATTATGAAAAAATATATGTGCACTAGATATTAGTGTTATAAATCTATATTTTAAAATGTATAATTTAATCCTTTCTACAAAAAACATTATGTTGTATGGAATAAAAATCATTTTATAAAAATATTGTTAACTATAAAAAATAAGTTATTAATAGCTACGTTAAAAAATCAAAAATTATTTCTTAATTTAAAAAAGAAATTGTAGATGAAATCTCAAAAATTAATAATTCATGTAATCTTCAAATTCTTAATGGTTTAGTTGCTATAGGTGTCAAAGAGTGAAAATTTGATTTAAAATATTGATTTTAATGTCCCACTTTGGCCAAATAGTTGGACACACTATTGTGGGATCACCACACAAGTAGAGTTAAATAATATAAATCTCGAGGAATAAAGGGTATGAAAAGGTGGTAATCAATGAAGCACAAACCCTTTTGCATGTGGTATTCAATATTAATATTGTTTCAAGTGCATGATATTGACCAAGACTTTCATTGGTTTTCCATCATGATTAGAAAGGCTAAAAGTACTATTACAATAGTAGAAAGTATTGATGAATGATCCTATCCAATTAGGTTAAAATATTCCTCTCAATTTATTTTTCCATTTACATCATTTGAATTCACATGAAGTAATAAAATCTCCAATTTAAACTTTTGTTGAATGATTCCTTTGCCATATGTTGTTCTTAATTATTTCTTGAATATGCATAAATTATCCAATCCATTTAGTCTTCTCTCATCAAGGGTTTTGATCTCTTTTAAATGATGTGTTACATTGGTGGTTGCCATTGAACCAAAAGATCAACTTGTTAATGCCCAATACAACCGCCATATTTATACAAGATCCATAGGAGGTAGTTAAGCCATGTCATGAACCCAAGTGTCATGCTACACAAAGAAGACCAAGGGACACACCATCTTGTAATAATCCCCCCAGCGCAAGCGAGGGGTTTGAACTTGTGACCTCGGCTCTAATACTAATTGTACATTGGTGGTTGTCATTGCACCAAAAGACCAACCTTTTAATGCCCAATACAACTACCAAATTTATACAAGATCCACAGGAGGCGGTTAAGCCATGTCACGAACCCAAGCATCATGGTACACAAAGAAAACCAAGGGACACACCATCTTGCAACATGATGTTCCTTATTTGTATAATCATCAATAATTTCATGGAAGTAAATACACAACAATTCAATCTCAAGCTCAAGAGACATTTCCTCATTTATTCCATACATCAAAGAATAAGGTGTAAACCTAGTAGGAGTTTGGATTATAGTAGTGTGTTCCCTTAACATGGGATCAAGTTGTGTATGCCAATTAGTATTGTTCTTGTTAACTATGTTTTTCTTAAGATTCACTTGATTGTTTTATTTTTGGCCTCAACTATTCCATTTTAAGAATGCATTTACCTCTTTGTTCTTAAATGATGTACCATTACCTATCATAATAGTGGATCGGAAGCCAAATTTACAAATGTTATTATCCATTATGAAATTGTTGATCTCAAAAACCATGATGACCTTAAATAATATTACTACAACCCATTTCATAAATAATGTATCATTGAGATCTAATAAATGTATCTCCTTCAAAAAAGGCCAAATAAATAGTACCTACCAAACATGTTAAAAGCATAAATTATTTTACAATATTTTTTCTACAAGAGAGAAAATCATAATAGAGGATAAAATTTTAATAAGTGTAATTTATGAGCATTAATTTCACAAATGAAAAATTAAAATAGATATACGACTCACATTTTTGAAGAATAGATAAATTGAAAAATTAGAAAGGAAATATTATCCTAAGTGATGATTGTTTGAAGACATAAAACAATATGCTACCTACAAACAATATTCCTCCCCTTGGGAAGAAACAGATCCACTAGTGAATGCATAATTCATTCCCATAAGTTGGATGAATAGGGGACCTGATGGGACTTTTAAATTTCGAAGCAAGGAGGTTGGGGTTTTAGGGTTTAAAGTAACCCATGGTGTTTTGAATTATCAATTTCGAAACCCTCATGTTATGTTTCAGCGATGACTTACTACCGAGGGTAACCGATCACTTAAGTGATCCGGTTGAGCCCTTTCCTCCGTGCTCTTACCGGCCCCTTTCGCCCAGCCTGTCGGTCTTTTTCTACCACCTAGGCTTAAACTTTTATACCATTGAAGGTTGTACTGGCCGATCCCACCTGAATATTCTATATGTCCTATTTGCAATTTGGATAACTGTCTAATCATGGGTTTTGATATGGACCGTTTCTCGCAAACCTCGTAGGTTTTCCTGCTGTTGTCACTAAAGTAGTGCGAGGTCTGCGAGGTGCTGCCATCTGGCATGTATGAAGGAGTGGGGTTTTTTCCTGAGGCGTCAACGATGACAAGTGGTTGTCTTTTCACCGACGAAGGTTTTTAATTACGGGGATAATAATAATTATCCCTCGCAGGCCTCGCACGAGCATGGTAAATGTCTCAAAATTACTGGGAGGTATGCGAATGGGCGACACATGGCCTGGTTCTTGAAGCGACAGGGCTATGTGGGACCCACTGTCTGGTGGCGACCTCCTATTTTTGTGGGTTATGATTGGCTGGGTTTTTCAAGGCGTTGATGTGGATTTTCAACGCTCGTTTGACTCAATCTGAGTCATTTGACTGGTAGGTTTGTTCTGCATCAATGGTGCAGTTTTAAAGAAATTATTGATCCTCTGTGTGATGAGCTTTCACACTCTGAAACTTGTTTCATTAATGGCGCAGGTCATTTTAGAGGATCTTCCCCTGATTTTCTCCAACGTGTGAACAATGCCCTCCTGATAGAAATAATTATGGTGGCTACACCAGCCACTTGTGGTTCAAATACTTCTATTGCAAAGATGCAATCTTGATATATCCCGCACCAATTAACTCTATAAATGCTTACTAAAGTTACTCGGTGTTATCATTGCATTTTTGAGTTGTTTTGTTCGCAAGCGGTGGCTTTTCTCCTGTATTCTGAGAAGCTATTTCTTCAATGGATAAATCTATAAGGCGCAGGAGTGCTAGAGTGGGAGCTCAGAGGTCACTGGTTGAGAAGGAACAACCTTCTCCCAAAACACCCGAAGTTGCTACTAAAAGTGTTGGAAAAAGGCCAGAGCGTTGTGCATCCCCTGTTCTGATTTCATCAGATTCTGATGGTAACGAGTCCTAAACTAACTTGGATTACCGGTGTTACCTGGAAACCTTGACTAAGCTCATGGGAGTGAACGAGGAGGTCTTTGCAGTCGAACCAATAACTGCAGTGGCACCGTGCCAGGTTGCTGGATGTTGCACTGATGTGGTTGGAGGAAAGAGGGTGGTTTTGTCTTTGACTGAGGCATGAATTCGAAGTGGTAGCTTGTACTGGGGTCGTGTGTCTACTTAGTGGTTGTTGGTTGGGTCTGTTGGGTGGTGTTTTTCCTGGTGTTTCATCTAGTGGATGTGGACGTGCGCATGCCTGGCACGTTTGTTGTTTTTTCTTTGACTGGTTATTGTGCAACCATTTTTTGATTCCTCGAATCATGCACTTTGCTATCCAATGATTAGGAATGTGAATTCGAATTTCATTCTAAATGAAATTCAATTTTGAAACTAATAATGAGCCTAATGCTTTGTTGCTCTCCTGTCCTATAAAGGAGATTTCATGGCTCATTGTTGGGGGTTGGATTTTGGATCCTGAAGGTTCTGAATATATGTACAGTTAGTTCTTTTTACTATGGTTTTCTTGGAAGGTTTTAGTTAATGTCTTTTTCTAGTCAGTTTTCTATCAAGCAAGCAAGCTTTGCTAATGTAGCTACGGATATTCAAGCAATAAATGATAATCATTTTGGAACAATTTCTCTCCTAATTATGTTTCATAACTTGTGAATGAGCTTATCAATGATATCTTCATTCACTTTCAATGGTATATTTGAATGTGTTCTTCATTTCCCTGCTTTAGCTCAATGAGTTAATGAAATTTCTTGAAAATGAGTTATAAATTTATGATTATACATTTAGGATTGCTAAGGAGTGTTGTTTTAAAATTAAAATTAGTATGATGTAAAGCATTATGGTGATATGTCAACAATATCTGGATTATGCTTGGTATGACTCCTACCCAATGGGTAAGGCACTGGTTATTTTCTTCAAGATTACTACAGGACTGTAATTCCAAATATGGTGGTCCAAAACCTGAACACAACAAAATATTAAACCCTACTTTACGAGAGGAAAATCTTTCATTTAAGTTTCAATCTCATTGCTCTAAGATACCTGTTATTATTCTTTGGTCTTGCAATACCGAGAATAATTACTATCTCATTGCGTGTGTAGGGATTGTAATCTATATGAATAAGTGTTCTTACCAGTCATAAAACTTCTTATGAACACATCTAGGTTTACCCACATTGGTCTCACAGAGCCAAAAGTGTAGGAGATGTCAGTCTTTGACTGGATCTTGTTAGTTGGCCACTAGCCTTTGTGGTTCCTTATAATGGAGGTTGGCTAGCCCCTAGAGAATTGCAAATCCTATGTGGGAAAAAACACCAATAGAATAGCGACTCTACTGGGGATGAAGAACTTAGAAATTTTGGTTGCAGATGGTGTTGTTATAGAGTCATTAAGGTTTTGAATTATTTTTGTAACTGAAGGCTGGGGAAGTTCTAAATCACTAGTTGTAGATAATTATAGTCATATTAAAAGATTTGTTGTTCGGAATTTACATAGTGAATGTTTTCAACCTTAGAAGGAAGCGGTTGTTGAAAATGAACCTGACAATCCTATGGTCTATGGTATCCTGTTGGAAAAGGATTTAAGATTTCTAGAGTCATTAGTTGAATGGTGGTTTTATTGGGGATAACTTCTGAGAAATTTTAAAAAAAAAGAGGAGAAACCATAGGGGTTGGAGGAATGTGAGAGGTTATCTTAAATCTTTTGTTCAAGTGAATTGAATGTTAAATTTGGATGGTAATGGATTGTGGTTTTGAAAGAGATTAGTAGTGGCATGGTGTGACTGTTGTGGGTAACAGCTCAGAATCTAACAAGCTTTGAAAAGGAATTTTATATTTCTTTTAATACAGTCCTCTATTGAAGAGGTGGTGACTCTGTCTGAAGAACCAGTTGATGAATGAAGGAACAGTCCCAGATCTGTGATATTTATAGTCAGGGAGAAGAATTTAATACATGCTGCCAAAACATTACTAGGTATTTTGTCAAAACTAAACAGTTCACTATTTCTAATTGTCATGGGTGTTTGTAATTAAGGATGCAGATGGTTCCAAACTATATGTCTAGCATCAAGAAAGGAACAATGATTAGTTTTTCCATACTTCTAATGATGCAATGTGTAAAAGGATTTATCAAATATTGTCTATGTTACATCATATTTTTGAAATCAAGGAATACTATTTTCAGTCACAATGGAAGCATGGTTGAGATAGTAAATGATATGTCTGATAAATATATACTGTTGATGAAATTTTAAATGGGTATAAGTGATTTCCCATATGTAAGGTCAGACATAAGTATGCAAAGAGAACAAGTTGCATTAAGCCCTTCAGGGTGTTTTGTAACTCAAAGATACATGCCTTTCATTTTCAGTGATGTCAATGGTTACCCTAATCCAATTCCTAAGAAAATTAGGAAGTATTTGCCTAAATATACAGGGCAAATTGCAGAATCAGCCTCTAAGCATTTACAACATTTTGTAGATGTAATGGGGGATTATGAAATCAGTCATGAGGATGTTGTCATGAATATTTTTGTGCAATCCTTGAAGGGTGATGCTAGGGATTGGTTTTCTTATTTACCTGCCTATTCTGTTAATTCATGGAATCAATTGGTGATAGTTTTTATGGAACAATTTGGTGAAAGAATCAATCCCAACATATTAAGAAAAGGTTTTATGGGAATTCACATAAAAGAAGAGCCAATCCCATATTTTAATCTTAGGTTTTCAAGAGCTTTGAGGGAAATCCCTAAGGAAATAAGACCAAGTGAGGTTGAATGCTTAATTGTATATCTTGGTGCTTTTGACAAGAGGATGGGTTATTTATTAAGGGATAAAGAGCCTACAACCCTGCACCAAGCATATAAAATGGCTATGGAAATTGAAAACAATATGAAATACTCAATGATGAAGGGGTATCTGGCTGCAAATATTGATTACCCTAGCCTAGCTCATACTAGTAGAATGTCAGAGTTGGCTATTCAGAGCACTGATTATGAAAAGAGTGTTCTTAAAACGGTTATAACTTCACCATTGTAGTATGATGATAATGACATCCAAGTGGAAAGCCAGTCTAGTTTGAATGATGATGATCAAACTTCTCTTGTACCAGAATTGTATGATATGAAGAGGCAAGAGAAAGAATCACCATATGAGTTTTTCTTGAGATTTTAAGAAGCCTTAATACAAATTCCTGGAGATCATAGACCTAATAACTATGAATGCATTGATTTATTTTGTGAACTTTACGAACAGGGGCTAAGTGCTTTACCAGAAGAATTGAAACCTACTAATTTGGCCCAAGTCATTCAGTGGATAGATTGCAGAATCAACCAAGAATGTATCTACACAAAATGAAGATAATACTTGCTCTTTTGAAGAAAGTTGGATAAATGTAGAGGAATTTGAGGGGAAACATGAGGAAGGATTGTGTGAGATGCCCATTGTGTTTTCTAATCCTGGTTGTAATGCTCATGTAACTGAGATTTTATTACAGACCAGTGATTGTGATTTTAGAGGTAATGATTGTAACACTAAGGATAGAACTGAGTTTTTCTTTTTACCAGAGTTGTATGGAAATGTTGAACCTCATGTTCTTACTTGCTTCCAAGTGAAGGAACAACTATCAAATGACAAATGTTTAAAGTATACTCCAGGTATACTAGCAGTAGAACAAGCTTCTTGTATAAACGTTGAGGTATTTGAGGACAATGAAGTGTGTGATCAAACGAATAGTACTGAAGACAACCAATATATTGATGAATTTTTTGGACTACTTATGTGAAGTTGAGATGGATGTGTTGTTACCTTCTGACATTGATATTGCCAATGAAAAATTTTCAGCTTATAATGAAGGTGACATTGATATTGCCGGTGAAAATTTTTTAGCTTATAATGAAGGTGACTTGATATTGCCGATGAAAAGTTTTTAGCTTGTGCCAAAATTTTCACTTATAAATTAACACATACAGCAGGTGGTGTTGAGTACAAGGAGGCCAGTACATATGGTTCTTTCCTTTTTGACCAGGTTGAAATTGATGTATTTGACTCTGTCTTTGAGAGTTTTCATTTGATAATAAATGAAGAAGCACAAGGGAAGATGTATATTGAGAGGCCTGAGATGAATGTGTTTGCGCATTCCCTAGAGAATGATGTAGATAGTACTACTGACTTTTGTAATGCCAGGATGTATTCCAAATTGACTAAATTCAGAGGATGGCAGCCAAACTTATATTGGAAACTCCAAGATGGGGATTCCTTGAGTTATGTATCATCTTTGTTGAGCAATGGAAGTAGGGATAACATGCACACTGCTTTATATGAAAATTTTTAGTTTGATGTGCAAATTGATGATGCTGCCAAAATCAGTGATGTTGTAGACCAGATAAGTTATGAATGTTTCCACTTCCCAGCTCAATTAAGCCAGCATTCTGCGAAATATGACCAGGGGCAGAGTAAGGTAAAATATTATCATGGTCATATGTTTCTTGTAAAGTTTTGGAATAGGACATTGACTAAATTGGTGCAGGGGAGTATAGGTAAAAATTATGATACTTCAAGGCATATTAATTGTCCCATTAGTTTTGAAGCATCAAAAGTAAGTGTTGCAGACTTCCTCTACTTCAAGTGATAGAGAATTTTGTTTTTGACAGAGGTAAACTTTGATTCCTCTTGTTTGGTGGCCTGGGGCTACCAAGTTTGTACGCACAAGTCCAATTGACAGAGCAAGGTAAAATATCCATCAAGGCACTTGTGTAATTCAATAATCTGGTCTGCAAAACCAGAGATTCTGGATTCTTGCTATTCCCACAGGGGGCATACATCCCTAGTCAAAGCCACTAATGGGACTTTTAAATTTTGAAGGAAGGAGGCTAGGGTTTTAGGGTTTAAAGTTACCCATGGTGTTTTGAATTATCAAATTTTGAAACACTCATGTTATGTTTCAGCGGTGACTTACTACCGAGGGTAACTAGTCACTTAAGCGATCCGGTTGAGCCCTTCCTTCGTGCTCTTACCGGCCCCTTTCGCCCAGCCTGTCGGTCTTTTTCTGCCACCTAGGCTTAAACTTTTATATCATCGCAGGTTGTACTGGCCGGTCCCACCTGAATATTATGTATGTCCTATTTGTTGTTTGGCTAACCGTTCGATCACGGGTTTTGATTTTGACTGATTCTCGCAAACCTCACAGGTTTTCCTGATGATGTCACTAAAGTAGTCTGAGGTCTGCGAGGTGCCGCCATCTGGCATCTATGAAGGAGTGGGGTTTTTTCCCGAGGCGCCAACGATGACAAGTGGTCGTCTTTTCACCAGCGAAGGTTTTTAATTATGGGGATAATAATAATTGTCCCTCATAGACCTCGCACGAGCATGGTAAATGTCTCTAAAGTACTGGGAGGTCTGCAAATGGGCGACACGGCTATGTGGGACCCACTGTCTGGTGGTGACCTCCTATTTTCGTGGGTTATGATTGGCTAGGGTTTTTCAAGGCGCTGATGTGGATTTTCAATGCTCATTTGACTCAATCTGAGTCATTCGACTGGCTAGGTCTTTTCTGCATCAACGGTGCAGTTTCAAAGAAATTACTAATCCTTTGTGTGATGAGCTTTCACACTCTAAAACTTGTTTCATTAATGGTGTGGGTCATTCCAAAGGATCTTCCCCTGATTTTCTCTACTGTGTGAATGATGGCCTCCTGATAGAAATAATTATGGTGGCTACATCAGCCACTTGTGGCTCAAATACTTCTATTGCAAAGATGTAATCAATATCTCTTGCACTAATTAACTCTATAAATGCTTGTTAAAGTTACCCGGTGTTATCATTGCATTTTTTAGTTGTTTTGTTTACAGGTGGTGGCTTTTCTCCTCTATTCTGAGAAGTTATTTCTTCAATGGATAAATCTATAGGGTGTAGAAGTTCCAGAGTGGGAGCATGGAGGTCGCTGGTTGAGAAGGAACAACCTACTCCCAGAACACCCAAAGTTGCTACTAAAAGTGTTGGCAAAAGGCCAGAGCATTGCGCATCCCCTATTCTGATTTCATCAAATTCTGATGGTAATGAGTCTAAAACTGACTCGGATTATTGGTGTTACCTGGCAACCTTGACTGAGCTTATGGGAGTGAATGAGGAGGTCCTCGCACTCAAACCAATAACTGCAGTGGCACCATGCTAGGTTGTTGGGTGTTGTGTCGATGTGGCTGGAGGAAAGAGGGTGGTTCCATCTTTGACTAAGGCGTGAACTCAATGCGGTCGCTAGTACTGGGGCCATGTGTCTACTTAGTGGTTGTTGGTTGGGTCTTTTGGGCGGTTTTTTTCCTGGTGTTTCATCTGGTGGATGTCGACGTGTGCATGCCTAGCACATTTTTTGTTTTTTCTCCGACTGGTTATTGTGTAACCATTTTTTAATTCCTTGAATCATGCACTGTGTTATCCAATGATGAGCAATGTGAATTCGAATTTCATTCTAAATGAAATTCAATTTTGAAACTAAAAATGAGCCTAATGCTTTGTTTCTCTCATGTCCTATAAAGGAGATTTCATGGCTCATTGTTGGGGGTCCGATTTTGGATCCTGAAGGTTCTGAATATATGTACAGTTAGTTCTTTTTACTATGGTTTTCTTGGAAGGTTTTAGTTAATGTCTTTTTTTGGTCAGTTTTCTATCAAGCGAGCAAGCTTTGTTAATGTAACTATGGATATTCAAGCAATAAATGATAATCATTTTGGAACAATTACTCTCCTAATTGTGTGGCATAAGTTATGAATGAGCTTATCAATGATATCTTCATTCACTTTCAATGGTATATTTGAATGTGTTCTTCATTTCACTACTTTAGCTCAATGATTTAATTAAATTACTTGAAAATGAGTTACAGATTTATGATTATACATTCAGGATTGCTAAGGAGTGTTGTTTTAAAATTAAAATTAACATGATGTAAATTATTATGGTGATATGTCAATAATATATGGATTACGCTTGGTATGACTCCTGCCCAATGAGTAAGGCACTGGCTATTTTCTTCAAGATTACTACAGGACTGTAATTCCAAACATGGTGGTCCAAAACCTGAACACAACAAAATATTAAACCCTATCTCTCTACGAGAGGCAAATATTTCATTGAAGTTTCAATCCCATTTCTCTAAGATACCTGTTATTATTCTTTGGTCTACCAATACCGAGAATAATTACTATCGCATTGTGTGTGTACGGATTTTAATCTATATGAAGAAGTGTTCTTACCAGTCATAAAAAATTCTTATGAACACATCTAGGTTTACCCACCTTGGTCTCACAGAGCCAAAAGTGTAGGAGATGTTAGTCTTTGACTGGATCTTGTTAGTTGGTCACTAGCCTTTGTGGTTCCTTATAATGGAGGTTGGCTACCCCCTAGAGAATTGCAAATCCTATGTGGGAAAAAACACCGACATGACCCATATCTAAATATATTCCTTTGAATTCAAATTTGGTGTCATCAAAATTAAAAATATCTCTCCTTCAAAATAAGAATTAAATTCCCAATCAAATAAGTGGAAACAAGAGGGAAGAGTTTGAACGATATTTGGAAACACATAAAATGGTGTGATGACCTCAATTATATCATATTTACAATGTATTTCCTCCAATGAATCCTTAGCATCATAAATAGGAATCCCAATGAGGTGGACCTCGAAGATTGAAAGGATCTTTCTATAAGGAAACATTGGAATCTATTTGTGAACCAATAGGTGATGAAGTAGTATTGTCTAGAAATGTTGGATTAGATGAACCAAGAAAAAAAATTTGGGGTTGTGTAGCCAATAAATTTATACCTTTGAAGAAAAGGATAATTTTGTGCCCGTTTTGACCCTACTTTAGGTCCCCTTTCATCAATTATCATCCTAAAACAACATTTATAGGCCCCTAAGGTTCGTTAGTTTTGACTTTGAGGCCTGTTATACCTAAGAAATCATTCAACCCTTGACAAATAACATCAAAATTATTCAAATAACACTATTCCCACTTCAAAATCCCTTGGTGGGACTAGGTCGCCCAAGTTGGCAACCTAGTCCTTTTTAGGGATTTCTGCATTTTTAAGCGGGAAAATGTATATCTTGTTAAAAATTCTTGATGGCTGGTGGCCTCTTAGGTCAAAATTACCGACAATTAGGTCTTGTTGCTTATAAATACTTGTTTTTAGGTCATTTTCACAATTTTTTTATCATTTTTCACAAGCAACTTCAAGAGTCAAGTGCAAAACATCTTCCTCAAGAAGTTTCATCTCTCTTCCACAGCAAAGTTGAAGCTTTTGGATAGCAAGCTAGGGCTTTTGTAGGTCTTCAAGCTCACTCCACACTCAAGAACACACATTGTCAAAGGTTGAACATAGATTCCTATGGAGAATCATGGAGAAATTTAGGTTGAGGAGGTGCAACTAGCCACCAAATCACTCATAAAGACTATTTTCAAAGTGACTCCATCTTCTATTTTCAGCCCATCTTTAGATTTGAGGTTTGCATACCTTTTACATTCATTTGTAATATTGTAGGGTTTCTTGGATGGAATTTGTGCATCATTCCAAATCACTTGCATACCTCTTATTCTAGCGCAATAGAATAGAGTTTTGTCTTATTTTAGGTTTTCCTAGTTATAGACACACTTAGGGCTAGGGTTTATGCAGATTTTATATCGCTATACAAGTTTAAATACAAACTAGGGGTTTGACCAAGGCAAACCCCACATTAGAAACCCAAATATACACTATTTTGCAGGTAATTTTGTAGGTTTGAGTTCGAATTCCTATAAAGAAACAAAGTATAGATCATAGGCCTCTGTGTCCACTTTTAGTTTTCCAAAAAAATTGAAAGGGACTAGGTCACCAATAGTGGTGACCTAGTCCCACTGGAGGTTTTTGATAAATATTTTTGTAGATTTGAGCACCTAGGACTAGGTCACCAATAGTGGTGACCTAGTCCCACTGGAGGTTTTTGAAATGAAGTCTGGAGCAGTTTGCCTGAAAAGGGACTAGGTAACCCAGCTTGGCGTAAGTGTCCCAGAAGGCTCAAAACTTAGATTTTCCAGATTCCAGAGGCCCCTGCAACTTCTACTTCGGTCTACAATAGTTTCCAAGTGCACTTTTTTAATTTATTAGGTTAGTTTTCTTTATATTATCTTCATTTTCTCATTATTGTATTACATCATGTGTTTTCCAACAATATAGATTTCATTAGGTTACATGTAATAGTGAGCTTCATTTATAAGATTGTAGCATTCAGCATACTTCTTCATCATAAACACATTCCAATCCCTAGTATTGAATGAATCAATAGATTTTATGCTTTACACAAGGGAAGTCCTCTTCCTTCTAGGTGAAAACCCTAGAAAGTTGTAGGGGACCCATCCCTTTACAAAAAGCATCAACTTTTGCAGTTCATTTTGGTGAACTTGCATTTGAACACATCCTACTTCTGATTTAGTCTGCATTATCATTTCCTTGTATGTTGCATTGTTTAAAAAGTCATCCTAAGGTTTCATACTTTGCATTAGTGAAAAAGACTCATATTTTGCATTCATTTCCTTGCATAATAGAGAAATTTTGCATAAACCATAAAGTGTTGCACATTACATTCAAGAACATTGCATTTTTCATCAGAAATCAAAAAAAAAAACTACTTAAAAATACCCATAATACCGATTCATTCTGTATGACTATAATTCCCAGTACACATTTATATCCTTAATTTGCCGTTTCCTTTCCACCAGATTTTGAGTTTCTTTCTTTTCAGTTACTTTTGTTTCATGTTATATTTGGCTTCTTTATTTATATAGATTTTCATTAGTTTGAACTTTATACGAATAGCATTAGTCTTTAAAGTTTCATTTTCAGCATTGGATTTCGTTCTCAGCAATTCATTGAGTCGAAAGCATTTTAACATCAATGAACTATGCTGCTTCTTCGCTGCCGGAAGAGCTATATAAATAAAATGACCCTGAAGATAAGTTAGATGCGTCCTCAGTTTCCTCGCCCAGTTCGGCATCCATAAAGTTTGCTGATGACCGAACCACCAACCAGCGATAGCTATCCCCAAACCTTTAGTTGATGGTATGGTATGACCAGATGAGTTCTTGATTTCATCTCACTAACAATCACCACTGAGTTTTATTGCGAACAACCCTCAAACAAAGATATGTCAATATCGATATCAACCCTGACTTACTCTTATACCCACCTCATAAACCTCCAGAGCTATCTCCTTTGAACTACCACCTACGATGCTTTTTCCATGCCCGCAGTAACCCGCCTTCCCAACAACTCCTCAGCATCGCCCATTTGCTTGCAGCACCTTGACGACTCACAGCTTAGGAATTAGATTTGATTCAAACAACCCGCAAAATGCCAAGACCTTTGGGACCTTTAAACTCCCAACTATCGCTCGCCAGCTTAAACAGCGTGCAATGAATGGTCCTCCGTGAACTCGATACCAATGATGCCGCTCTCTCCAAAGAAATACGCCCACCACACTAATGTGGATATTACCTTCTATCAACATGAGCTTCCTCCATTAGAATTAAGAAAGCAAAATGAAGCCATTATGATAATAGCCCAATATTATTGAATAGGTTTCAAAAGGACCCTCGTTGACAATGGATTTTCCCTAAATGTGTACAGTGTGAAGCTTCTTGATAGGTTACGTGTGGATATATCACAAATCAAATCCGATTCCTTATCCATTAGAGGATTTGGCAATGTTACAAAGCAACCCCTTGGTGTCATCACTTTACCTCTTACTTTCAAAGTGGTTACGCTGCAAACACCTATTAATGTCATGCCCTATGACCTCTCTAATAATCTCCTCTTGGGAAGACCATGGATCCATGAGATGCATGCAGTACCCTCGACCCTTCATTGCAAAATGAAATATGTCTATGATAACAAAGTCTATCAAATTGACATTGATCCCGAGCTTGAGAGTTGATTACAACTCAAAAAGGGAGCATCAATTCCTTTCCACACATTAATTCCTACCTCCAATATCGCCCCTTCTAAAAAGAATCAACCAAAAGACAAATCTAAGTTTGACTTATTTGGCGATGATTGGGGATCATTATAATTCACACCTTCATTTATGGGTGCGTGTATTGTTACACGAACAGAGGAAAAACAACAAGAACAACTAGTAGTCCTCTCCACCTAGAATGACACCAAGTCTTCCCACACATCTATCTCACCCCCTTTGGAAGAAAAAGCAACATATACAACCAACTTTGATGAGATAGATTATCAACAACCACCTAACCCATAATAAATGGAAAGACTTTATGGGTGTGGTTATGATCTTGTCAAACAATTAGGATACAATGGTAAAGGATGTGGAAATCATGAACAAGTAATTTGTGTTCCCATTTAACGTAATACACAAGGAACTAAGACCGGTCTAGGTTTTTCCCTTTCTCTAGTTACCAAAGCCAATTAGCGACCCTCACTCAATATTAACACAATTATGTGCACACCAAAAACCAATCTGACTCTCAAGCATCCTAAATTCCATGATATGGATTCCCCACCATTCCCCTATGTCCATGAAAATGATGCTTTGAAACACCTATTAGGTGCTTCGGATACAAATTCTCACTCCAAGATCCATGCCTCTTGTGCTATGATAAGTTATGAGCTCAACATCAGTGACATTAATGAACATCCCACCAGCATGGAACCCTATGATCCTGAAATTCCTAAGTCAAATGCACTTCCTTTAGGAGATACCCTTAGCATTCCAATGGACATCAATGATCCAGATAAATTCATTAAAATTGGGAAGTGTCTTGATGATGAAGAACAAGAGGATCTTGCAACCTTTCTTCACTTTTTTCTTGAACTATTTTCTTGGACATATTCTGATATGTCTAGAATAGATCCAAAAATCGTTACCCATAACATTGTTCTTGCTGAAAATGATAAGCTTGTTGGCCAAAAGATACACAAGATGAACCATAAGATAACCTTGAATGTTAAAGGAGAACTTGAAAAACTCCTTGACGTAGGTTTCATTTCCCCTATCGATTATTCTCCTTACATATCGAACATTGTCACAATTACTAAACCCGATAATCATGTTAGGATATGTAGGGATTTTCGAGACTTGAATAAAGCCTCCTTAAAAGATGAATTTCCTCTTCCTATCATCGACATGATCATGGATTCAACTAATGGACATGCTTTTCTATCCTTTATGGATGGATTTTCTAGATATAATCAAATTTTCATAAACCCACAAGATCAATACAAGATGGCCTTCACATCCGCTTGGGGAACATTTTTCTAGGTTATGATGACTTTTGGTTTGAAGAACGTTGGGCTACTTATCAAAGAGAAATGACCTTAATCTTCCATGATTACATACATAAGATCTTAGAATATTACATTGATGACATTCTAGCTAAATCCTTAACTCACCAAGATAATGTGAATGTCCTTCAAAAAATCTTCAAACACATGCATAAATATAACATGAACTTAAATCCGAAAAAGTGTCTTTGGTGCAGATAGTGGTAAAATTTTAGGGTTTATCATATCTCACAGAGTCATTGAGGTGGATACAAAAAAAATTGATGCTATAATTAGCATGCCACCTCCTCGCAATATCTCCCAATTGTGTACATTACAAGGAAGGATTCAAGTCATCTATCATTTTGTCGCATCCCTAGCCGATCATATGTTTCCTTTTACACACCTCCTCAAAAAGGATGTTTAACCTTTTATATGAATGATGAATGTAAATGGGCCTTTCAGAGTTTGAAGGAATACCTTATAACTCCACCTGTTTTACAACCTGCTATACCAAACAAACCTTTCATCCTTTATATACCCACTTCTACTCATGCTCTTGCCGCATTATTGGCTAAACAAGATGAAAATCGCAAAGAGCATCTTGTTTATTATATTAGTAAAATGCTCATAGATTATGAGATACGTTATTCAACAATCAAAAAACAATGTCTGACTCTTGTATTCGCTACTAGTAAGTTGTGACATTACTTACTAAACATTGAAGTACAAGTGATGACAAAGTTTGATCCTCTTCGATATCTTTTCAATAAAATAGATCTTTCAGGATGCCTAGCTGAATGGGTAATGTTGTTAACTGAGTTTGACCTTACATTTGTTTCCCAAAAATCAATCAAAGGCCAAGCCTTAACCGACCATTTAGCTGATGCTCCTTCTCCTTTAGTGTTACATATTGATGACTCCTTTCTCGATGATAGTGTGTTTACCATAGACCTTCCTACATGGGAATTGTACTTTGATGGATCCAAGTGTCGAATAGGCTTCGATGTTGGAGTTATATTAATTCTGCTTGTTGGTAAACCTATTCCCATGTCCTATCATCTCAATTTCCTATGTACAAATAACATCGCGGAGTATGAAGTTTTAATAGTTGGATTGTGTGTTGCCTTAGTCATGGGCATTAAATACAAAGATCTATGGTGACTAATAATTAGTTATTAAACAAATCAATGGTCTCTATTAGACCAAACATGATAAGCTATCCCAATATAAAGATCTTGTTCTAACCTTGTTAGAACAATTTACCTCGTTAACCATTGATCACATCCCCTGCAAGGATAATCAACACGCGGATGCAATGGCTGGTGCAGCCTCTCTTACCTCTCCCACAAATCCTTCCAAGAAAGTCATGTTTACCATTCACCCCATCATGAAACCCTCCATCAGTGATAAACCTGATGATGTCCTCCCAACCTTCCTAGATAATTCATGTGAATGGTATGATGCCATTTATAACTATTTAAAGGATGGTACCATTCTCGAACCCACAACTAGAAATACCCACATTCACATTAAAAAGTTAGCCACTAAGTACATAATCCTTGTTGATACATTGTATAGAATATCTTTTGATGGAATTCTTCTATGATGTCACAAGGATGCTGAAACCCATATTGCCCTTGAACAAGCCCATTCTGGCACTTGTGGAGGTCATTTTGGAGGAAAAACCTTAGTGCAGAAGCTCCTTCACATGGGTTATTACTGGAAGAACATGAAAAAATATTATTATGTGTATGTTAAGTGATGTCATAATTTCCAAGAACATGGCCATTTGATCCATGCTCCTGCTTCTAAGCTCCATGCCCAAATCCCTATTTGGTCGTTTGTTATGTGGGGATTGGACCTAATTGGAAAAATCTCACCACCTTCTTTCATTGGACATACGTTCATCATTACCACTATTGACTATTTCACCAAATGGGTCGAGGATATTCCCCTTCAGTCCACAACTGTTGATGTGATATGTCTTTTCTTATTGGAACACATCATTGCTCGCTTTGGCCTTCCTTTCGTGTTAGTCTCAGATAATGGCACACCATTTAAAAATAATGATGTGAAGAAGTTCCTCGAGACCTTTCATATCCAACACCACTTTGCAACACCTTACTACAGTCTAATGGTCAAGCCGAAACCACTAACAAAATCTTTGAACAAATCTTTAGGAAGACTGTTAATCTAAACCAAAAATATTGGCATACATAATTACAATATGTGTTATGGCCTATCGCACAAGTGTTCGCTCTTCTACAAGAAATATGCCTTTCAGCCTCGTTTATGGTACTAAGGCTATCATCCCTTTAGAGTTAGAAATCCCCACCTTACAGATTTCTCTCCAAGGACTTATTGATAATGACACCTATCAGCAACAATGGTTGCACTAGCTGGAAATGCTTGATGAATAGCACATTAATGCTCTCGAGCATCTTCAGGCTTATGCTAAACAATTGCAATGTAAACATGATAGTGGTGTCATTCCTCTGAAATTTAACAAAGGTGACTTGGTTTTGTATGAAAATCAGTGGAACACTACCGGTGACTATGTCAACAAAGGAAAATTTAGTCCTAATTGGTTAGGCCCCTATGTGGTCGATACAAATTATGGATCTAGTGCTTATACCTTAACTGAGTGTGATGGCACTCCTCTTAAAGACCCCAATAATTTCGCGCATTTGTGTCAATATTATGTCTAATCCCCTTTTTTGAATGGTATGAATTATAGAGAAGTTTTAAAGCTATTGGATTCTATCCTATTGGCTTTCTCATTGCTTCATTCTTGACAAATCATTATGCATGTGTCCTGAACACTAAAGTGATTATTTAATTCATTTTTATAATTTCTTTAGATTTCATACTATTCAATATTCCCTCTTGTGTGTTATGTTGCTTTAAAATCATAAGTGCATAACATAATTAATCTTTATGTTGTATCTAAAATAAACTTTAAACATGTTTTAATTAGATCAGATAAATTTTATTAAATCATGTTGTCATTAATTAAATAATCTCACAAAGGCTATTTAATTAATCACATTGTCATTTAACATCCACACAAGTAAATTACAAAAGATAAAATACAAATGCATATATACATATATCCAAATTATTTTGTACATGTCATCATAATATATAGTGTCACTGAGGACTATGATTACCAGACCCCTTGGGATATGGTAATCGCGTTGCATCGATAGGTAGACAATGGGACACAGTCATGCATGATCGTGATCGTGATCCACTAAATCTAAGTGAAAACTCCATCCCCTCCATCCATGCAAGTGTCACCCGCTACTCTCTTGCTATATAATCCCTCTCTGCTTGTATATGTGCTACCTCTCTCTCCAGTCTCTCCACCTCTACTAAAGCCTATGACGATTGTGCCTGTGGTGTAGCCCTGACTCGGCAGATCTGTCTCCTCACACCCGCATATGCTACCTGTAGTCTCACGAAGGGTCTAAGCGTCTCTGGATCTCGCTCCACAATCGGTGGGGGCACGTAATTAGATTCCATCTCCTCATCATCAAAAGATGTGAGCACTATCTCTACAACAACCTGATGGTAGAGATCTCGCCAATCCTTTGTGGGCCCTGCAAGATAGAAAAAAAATGTAATCAGTACACATCTTGATATATATATGAATCAAATCATACATCAAAGCATAAATTACATGCAGTGAAACCAAATATTATCACCTATATCTCTGGCGGGATGAGCTATATCAACCTCATCCTATGCAGGGGGCATGGATGATGTACTCACCTCTCCTTGGCTATGAGTACTGGTGCCTACCACTATTGTTGTCTGGGATCCATCCATATGGATGGGTGAAGCCTCTCCACAGTCATATCATTCCCCACCTGCTACCTCATCACCATCACTTAAAGGTGGCCCCTCCTCCTCATCCTCCTCCTAATCCTCATCCTCATCCTCCTCTTCCTATAATCTGGGTTTGCATCCTCATCATACTCCTCATCAATAATATTAGTAAATATATCAGCAGCCTTGTAGCATGTCTCCTTAGCTCTATCCTCTCTCCCTCTCATCCCCCTCGTCTGGCACTAGTCTTGCATCCCCTACTGGTTCATCAATCGAAAACACTAGAGTTGATCGTGATGCTATCCACCACTCCTCATGTCCCCACATGACACTGATGTCATCTGCATCGAAGAACAATAGCTGATTGTGATTAGAATAACCAGACTCACTTTGGAAAACATCCTCTAGTGTGAACTGTGTTGTATCACCTGGCCTTCGAGCACTCTGCACTAATCTCCTAAATGATGACCAAGCTCATGGAGGACTTTGAATCTGCTTGAACTGTCTCATCACCCGGTCATAGTATAAGGGATGAACAATGTGATCATTTCATCCCACCAAAAAAATTTCCATCTACAGTCTCCTCATTTGTCTAGTGTGATCTAGACACTGAATTACAAGGTGGTATGGTCTCCATAGGATATCATCCTCATCTAATCAATGAAATATCACCTGCCAGAAGTGTAGGTCTCCATACTACCATAGCCATCGTAGTGGGTAACCAAAGGCATGTGGATAGCTTATCATTGTCAAGCATGGGAAGCCAATAGGCCTGGTACATGTGATATGCTCTAGGCACCACACCTGCAGAAGCGTATAGTGTAACATGTTATCCAGCTCTCGGAAGACAAATCAACCTAGGTCATAATATAAATGTGATAGGATGCACCACCCCCGGGCAAATATTGTCCTATGCTTTTCCATCTCCCATATCATCAAGGTTTTTTGCATGTCCATCTAGAAGGAGAACTAGTGCCATAGTATGCAAGTATGTGTAGGATCATGATGGGCCAAAAAGTGGCAATATGATGGGTATGTGGCTGACGACTTTTTTTAAATGCAAAATTGATGAAATGAAAAGGGTTTTTAAAGGAGATTCTCAGCTTTCCACCAATAAAAATTATGCTTTACTTTGAATTTAATAAATAATTATTATTCAATTTCTATTGAATGACGACTAAAGTCCTGATTTTTAGGTTGATTGAAAAACATCTATAGCTTTCAAACAGTATCATATTTTTTGAATCCAAAACATGCATCACATTCCATGCTTCACATACTATAAGGTTAAAAAAGAAAAAATTGAATTTCATGAAGTTTTGACCAAGTTAAGGTGGTCAGACATACGAGTCTTTATATTTTTTAAAAGTTGTCATAAAAAAGATATAATTAATTATTTACTTAGAAAAAACTTATAAAAAAATATGCATCACATCAGAACATGAGTCTTCTACTTATATCTAAAATCTTATAAAAAAATATTATCATTTTAATGTGGTTAGGGTGGTCGGACAGACACCTACTTCTTATTTTTTCCTTGAAATTTAAGTACTACTGTATTGAAATTTCAAATTTTCACCAAATAGATTTTATTTTTTTGTAAATAAACCTAGTAATTTAGAAACTATATTCAATTTGCTACAAATTCTAATGTTACATATTTTTGAAATAATATAGATAACCTATTCATTTTTTTATGTCAAGTTGCCTAACTCTGATTTTTCTGAATTTTTTGCCACTTAAGGGCCTATTTTTTCCATGATGATCTTGCACATACCCATGCATCATGATCTGCCTCACTATTGGCACCTGTGAGTAAAGTAACATGGCCAAGTCAATCTGTCCTGCCACTCTATCATCATGCACTAGTCCGTCGAGATAGTATTGCATGTCTGTCTGCTGCTCCTGGAAAGATTGACCCCTCTGGAGGTTCACGCGCTTCCCCAAATAGGGACTTAGAGTATCATTTATACGTCCTCTAAAGTGATGGTCATCTCCCCCGTAGGCAGGTGGAAGGTGCATGTGTCTGCATTCCAATGCTCGCAAAATTCCATCAGCATGGCATCATGGTACCTCATGAGGGGCATGAGGTATGCCCAATATATGCCAACCTCCTATAGGCTCTCTATCTCCACCGCTGACAAAGCGGGGACTAGATCGTTAAGAAAATTGAGTTGTCTCCCACCGAGACGCAAACAAGATCATGTGGGTACATATCAAAATCATCAAATATGCTCTCTAAATCATCTAATCTCTTCAATTCTACTATATAATTCATCATGGAAGTGTGCTAATGTTGTTCTAGTGAGCTTTTTCTAAGGCCCTAGATAATTTAGAACCCTTTGGGACACTTCGCAAAGAAACAGGACACTTTGCAAAAAAGTGGGACAGTTTGCAAACAAAAGGGACACTTTGCAAAAAAAAGGGACACTTTTTGAACCTTTTTTTTTCTAAGATCCTAAATTGACCTAAATATGCATTAAATTCATCCCATAATTGAAAAATCACAAAACAAAGGCTCCAGAATTGACTCACCTCATGTTGTCACTCATCGCTGGCCACTTGGTCGTGCAATGCATCCAATCTCATCAATGTGAATCCTCATGTGCTCGGCATCTTTCATTCTCTCCTCATCACTCCCCAATGCTACAAAATGTAAATGAGCAAGTAAGTGTCACAATTAATTCCTTTTCATTCCTTTTACTCTATTTCACTTTTTCATATGTGCACATTGTACTTTTACCATGTTAGACCTTTTAGTGTGCTTATTTCTTCAAATCAACATATCAAGTGCTAATGAAATTCGCTTTCAATGTCATTTGTGTTGTCAAAATCATTTTTCCATGCCCTACATCATCACTCCCCTATTGTTATGAGGCATGGTACTTGGAAATTCCCTCCTACATGAGTGCCCTTATTCAACGTGGTTAGATCGCTACCTTGATTCCACCTTCGTAAAGCAAGAGGAATCAAGGGGGGTCATACATATACCCTCGAATTTGATCTCTAAGAATTAGATAAGAGGATTTTTGGACTTCTAATGAATTTTTGTTACAGGATGCGGTTCCTAACTTTGTGGTTTTGTAGATAAATACACTGGGGGCTTCATTCTCCTATCATTAAATGAGTATCCTTTTATGAAAATAAGGTGCATTTTTTGTCTAGAGTCCTTTATCTTACATATGCAAGTAGATTCATATGGGTGCTAAAGTGGGGGCTAAATTTGTCACCAAAAATTGTATACCTTTGAAGAAAAGGATAATTTTGTGCTTGTTTTGACCCTACTTTAAGTCCTCTTTCATCAATTATCATCCTAAAACAGCATTTAAAGGCCCCTAAGGTTCATTATTTTTTACTTTGAGGCCTATTATACCTAATAAATCATTCAACCCCCAACAAAAAACATCAAAATTATTCAAACAACACTATTCCCACTTCAAAATCCCTTGCTGGGACTAGGTCGCCCAAATTGGTGACCTAGTCCTTTTTAGGGATTTTTCCATTTTCAAGCGAGAAAATGTATATCTTGTTAAAAATTCCCAATGGCTATCGGCCTCTTAGGTCAAATTTATTGACAATTAGGTCTTGTTGCTTATAAATACTTTTTCTTAGGTCAATTTCACAACTTTTTGATCAATTTTCACAAGCAACTTCAAGAGTCAAGTGCCAAACATCTTCCTCAAGAAGTTTCATCTCTCTTCCATAGAAAAGTTGAAGCTTTTGAACAGAAAGCTAGGGCTTTCATAGGTCTTCAATCTCACTCCACACTCAAGAACACACATTGTCAAAGGTTGAACATAGATGCCTATGGAGAATCATGCAGAAATCTAGGTTGAGGATGTGCAACTAGCCACCAAATCACTCCTAAAGACTATTTTCAAAGTGACTCCATCTTCTATTTTCAGCCCATCTTTAGATTTGAGGTTTTCATCTCATTTCCATTCCTTTTACATTCATTTTTAATGTTGTAGGGTTTCTTGGATTGAAGTCTTGCATCATTCCAAATCACTTGCATGCATCTTATTCTAGCACAATAGAATAGGGTTTTGTATTTATTCAGGTTTCCTAGTTCTAGACACACTTAGGGCTAGGGTTTATACAAATTTTATATCTCTATACAATTTTAAATACAAACTAGGGGTTTGACCAAGGTAAACCCTGCATTAGAAACCCAAATATACTCTATTTTGTAGGTAATTTTGCATGTTTGAGTCTGGATTCCTGTGAAGAAACAAAGTATAGATCATAGGCCTCCGTGTCCACTTTCAGTTTTCCAGGAAAGTTGAAAAGGACTAGGTCGGCAATAGTGGCAACCTAATCCCACTAGAGATTTTCAACAAATATTTTTACAGATTTGAGCAACCATTTGGCTAAAATGAAGTCTGGGGTACTTTGCCTAAAAATGGACTAGGTCGCCTAGCTTGGTGTAAGTGTCCCAAAAGCCTCAAAACTTAGGTGTTCAAGATTTCTAGAGGCCCCTGCAACTTCATCTTCACTCTACAACAATTTCCAGGTGCACTTGTTTAATTTATTAGGTTAGTTTGCTTCATATTGTCTTCATTTTATCATTATTAAATTACAACATGTGTTTTCCAGAAAAATAGTTTCCATTAGGTTACATGTAATAGTGAGCTTCATTTACAAGATTGCAGTTGTAGACATCTAAATTTGACCATTTCCACATGGTCAAAATCATCTACTCTATTCATCTATTTCGTCAATAATGATTAAATAATTTATTTAATCATTATTTCCTTTTCTGCTTAAGGTTCCTAAAGTATTTAATTGAATAATTAAATACTTTACCTTACACCTTTTCTTCTCTAAATTAAATAAATATGGCAATTTATTTAATTTAGTCACTTGACCTTTTTGATTAAAATCAATTTTTAATTCCTCATTTTCTCTCTCCTTGGCACATTCTCCATGATCCTCTTTTTAATCTGGATTAAATTATTTAATCCATGATTAGGATGTGCACCACTTAATCAAGATTAGTGTCACATCCTCTGTAATCTCCCACTTTCTTCTAATCTTTCATTAATTATCTTAATCATGTGTTTGAACAACCCTAATCAAAGTCATTAGCCACATTTAGCATGCCTTTTTTAGTAAACCTTTTCATTTGCCTTTCTTAGCCTTGACCCTTTTTCCCATGTGAATTTTTAATTCGCATTTATTCACCCTAGGCCCCTCTCTTCTCCATGTGAATTTTTAATTCACATTTTATCCTTCCAAGGCCTACCTTATCTCCATGCAAATTCTAGAACATTTGACTTGTCACTTCACATGTACCAAAAACTTCTACAACTTTAGACTTGTCACATCACTCACATGTGGAAAATTCCCACATTTTTGGAAACCCTCTCTTATCCATTAGATTCTCTCAAGCATGTAAATTTTTAATTCACATTTAATTCTCCAACCACCTTCCCATTCCCCATAGAGATTTTTGAGGAATTCTAAAATTCCTCATGTGTCTTTTTCACTCTCATTTGGGGACAAGAAGTTCCTTTTTGAGGAAATTTTCTCATCCCCCAAGGTACTTATCCTTCCTCCACATCATGTAAATTTGTTCCACCTCACTTCCACATCATCTTATCCTAGGCCATCTCACATTCTACGTGTCAAAATGTGAGGGCTTGTGAGTCCTCAACTCACCATAGCCCTCCATCTTGGCCTTGTTGGTTTAATCTCAACCCTTGAATTCTCTATAGAATTCAAAGTTCTCTATAAATAACCCCCTCTCTTCTCTCATTTTACAACACTTAGCCATTTGTACCCTCATGCTACCAATTTGATTACTCAACTTGTAAGCATTTTCTCTCATCATCTAATCAAGTTATTTAGCTATTTAGCCTTTTCATTTTATCATTTATTTCATCTTGCATCTAGCCATCTCCATAGCCATCCAAGGAGCACACAAGTTTTCAAAAATCAAGGGTCAACCAAGGGATTCAACAGCACAAAGGTAGAATCGTTTATTTGTCTTTATTTTGTCATATTTGTTTGTTTTATCATTCTTTAGGCTAATCTTCAGGTGTATCTTTTGTGTTCTTCTATTAGTGCATATTAGCTATTTTGCATCTTTAGAATAGAAAAAATATTAAGGGATCACATTTCTAGCACACCCGATGGGACCCACAAACGGGTCTCTTTATTTCATGTTTGTTGTTGTTGAGTTTGTTTCAAGTTTAGGTCGTAGAGGAGCGGACTTGCCTTGCAGAGGGGCAGACTTGCCCTCCAGTGTGTTGCAGAGTGGTGGATTTGCCCTGTTCTTCCCACTGTTTCTTGATATTTCACTACAGAGAGGCAGATTTTCCCTGTTGTTCACACTTTTTTCTGATATTTGACTATAGAGGGGCAGATTTGCCCTGTTGGTTCACTTTTTTCTAACATTTTACTACAGAGGGGCAAATTTACCCTGCTGTTCACACTTTTTTTATATATTTTACTATAGAGGGGCGGATTTGCCCTGCTGGTTCACTATTTCCTAACATTTTACTATAGGCGGGCGGATTCACACTTTTTTTTTATATTTGACTACAGACGGGTGGATTTGCCCTGCTGGTTCATTGTTTTCTAACATTTTACTACAGAGGGGTGGATTTGCCCTCCTGTTCACACTTTTTTCTGATATTTTACAACAAAGGGGTGGATTTTGCTATTGTTCCCACTGTTTTCTAATATTTTATTACAAATGGGTGGATTTTTCCTGTTGTTCCCACTCTTTTGACTACAGAGGGCCGGATTTTCCCTAAACAGCATGTTTTGGAAGGTAAAAATGGGCATTTTAGCTTCGTTTTTGTCTCAATTTTTTGTTGTTTTGAGGTTCTAACCCCCTGACCTTGTTTTTTTGAAAGTATAGCTGGATTTCTTGCTAATATTTTTGCAACATACTTTCATAATTAACAAATAATGGAGGATAAAATAGCTAACATTTGCTTGCAGGGCCATCTGTTTGTTCAAATTTTAAAACTTTCACTTGTTATTTTCATCTAGAGACATAGTTTAATTAGGGGGAAGTAAAATTTATTGCTTGGTGTGTCTTTTTTTGTGTCACCCAAGGGGGAACTAGTTTGTTTTTGCTTTCCCCTTGCACTTCGTGTGATCTTGGTGAGTAGTTGGAAATGGTTAGTGTCTTCTTTTTAGAGGGACCTGCTTGGGGATTTCATCACCCCAAGGGACGATCCCAACCACGCGTATCGGAAGGGTATAAAAAGGGGGGAGAGCCAAATTTGTACCCCAATCTAGTCACGTCATGTCTGGTGGAGCGTCGAAGCTAGGGTGATGCCTAGATAGACGTGAAGAGTTGGTCTGAGCCCTTCAGTATCTCGCTTGGGGTTCCCGACTCACACTTGTGAGGGGCTGGTGTTCATGGTTTGGGTCTCACGTACTAAGAGAATATCGAGGACTCCCTAGAAACCTTGTGCATCCTAGATTAAGACCTTTGTTGGCCATACCCTTAACACTAATCATAAGATTGTGCTTGTTTAAAATGTCCTCTTGTGAGAAACAAGTAAATTTTTAACAAGTCATCCTCATTGTTGTCATTTCAAGTCCTTGCCATAGTCATTCTCATCCAAACCAAGTCCCTATTTTCTATAGAAGGGAAAATACGCCCTCCTATTTACTGTAGAGGGGCATATTTTTCCTCCTGTTGACTATAGAAGGGTGGATACACCCCCCTGAATAGTCAATTTCACTCTCTTTGACCATTCCAAACCTCTGTTTAGCTACTCCAAGCCTTCGTTTGATCGTTTAACCATTCCAAACATTCATTTAACCATTCCAAACATCCATTTGACCATTTCAAGCCTCCATTTAACCTTCTTGAACTTTTGTTTCACATTCACATTATTCATTTCACAATTTGGGGAACCCGCTCCACCATCTTACTATATGTGACCTAAACATTTGCACTTTCCCAAAAGCTCACTTCAACAACACCCCCATCATATAAAAACCTTTAGGACATCCTTGGTTTACATCCTTCATCATCTTTCAATATGAAATCCCTAAAACCTTGTCCCGAATTAACCAAGGTGTTGGAGTTTGATCATAATCCTATATATCAATCATTATCTTCAACCTAATCAATTTTTTTCTATCTTGAGGAAAATTTGTGTTGAAAGTCAGCAATCATCAACCCAAATCAATCCATTTCCATCTTGAGGTGGATTCAGTGCCACAATCATTCCTTTAATCTGATCAACCAATGTATTAAGTCACCTAGGGTGATTTCCGAATTGGGTTTAGGATTCCTTTCATCAACCAATCCTAAGTCATCATCCAATCCAAAAAAAACTTATCCAATCAATCCAACCCAATCTATCTGAAATCCAATATCATCCAATCAATATCCCATCATCCAATCAAAATTTAATCATCTAATCATAACCTAATCATCCAAACCCATCATTCAATTAGTCGATCCTTATCCAATTCAAACAATCTTCCATTGAGGATATCCTTACATATAGTTTCGTATAATCTTCTCGTAGATCCTTTGCATGCCCATTTAAACTAGGTCACAAGTTAACAAGAAAATGGCACAACAACAAGGTCAAAATCCCCAATTGAACACATCCCAAGATCCTAATAACAGGGCAAGCATTTCCAAAAACCCCACTAGTGGTGTGAATGCCTCTCAAGATCCTAATAACGGTGTGAACATCCCCCGAGACCCTCATAACGGTACTTCATCACAATCCAACACCGAAAATTAGCACAACTCATTGCATGGTGAAGAAAGTATGGTCAACCAGCCCAAACTCACACTTGAAGAACATTTTAGTAACCCCACCAATGCGCAAATGACAGATCGCCTACTCGAAAAACACGAGGAAGAAATCTTGGCCCACCTAATTGAAAAAGGTGTCAAACCTCCATTAGGTGTCGACCTATCCAAATATAGCAATTCCACACCTAACATATCCCAAGGTTCACAAAACACACTAGGTGATTCATACATCCCCAATATGCCTCTAGTAGAAGGTTGGTATGAACCTAAACTCGGAAATGATCCCCCTTACCATGTTAACAATCCCCCTCGTGCCACAATCTCAATCATGGGGGCTCCTCAAATATCCGACCCTAATAATCCTTTTACCTATGGCATGCCGCAAACTATTTTGCAATGTCCATCATTAATGCTGACTACACCAGCTCTTTCAAATCAATCTCCAGTAAACGCTGGGGGCAACCCTTTTTTCGTCCTACCTCTACTTCTCAGGGCCATGAATCTACCACCATAGCCTCCTCAATCTAGCATATCATCCCAATTACCTCCACAAGGTACATCCCAACCAAACGTCACCATTGGTACCCAGGAACCTCCTTTGCAGAACGCTTCCACATCATCACAGCCACCTCATCAACAACAACCCCCACATAATCCTTTGGTTTCATCATAACAACCATCACACACATCATAAGGCAATCCATCTCGGCCTCCCATCCCGACCATATCCTCGTTACTTGCATCTATTTTGCATCCGCAAGTTCAATCACAATACAACATCCCATCTCAGCCCGTACAATAGTTGGCATCACATCAATCATCTCCTCAACACTATTTCTATCATAACCAGCAACAATTTCAGCAACAACCACCCTATGTGGCTTCCCAACGGTCACAACAATACTCCCAATACCAATAGACCGCTCCACAACATTCCATTCGGGCTCCTTGGCACTATGTCGCTTACTCTTGTCAGACCAACCTGTACTATATCTCGCAACAACAGCCCACATACCGAAAAACATCCTCAACACACCAACAAGGGACCCCGTCATCTCACTATCAAAATCCATATATCAACCTCCAAATGGTATCTCAACAGGAACCTCTATCATCCTACCATCCATATCCACCCAACCCATCTTTGACTCCTACACCACTGGTTAACACGGATCTGTTGGAAATCAAAGCTGCTCTGAAAAATCTTCAAGTCAGGACGAATAAACAGTCCTTCAAATTTGAAGATATATGTCCCTATCCATTCGACCCCTCCATCTCATTGATCCCCTTTCTAAAACATTTTGAAATACCCAAGTTTGACAGATACAAGGGAACCAAAGATCCTAAAGTCAATCTACAAGATTTTTATGCCTAGTGTCAAGAAGTTATGCATAATGACAACTACCTCTTACATCTATTCTTGTGGAGCTTGACAGGGAAAGCCCTAGATTGGTTCATGGGCCTAGAGCGGCGATCCATCAAGTCCTTCGTAGATCTTTCAAAGAAATTTCTTTCCTACTCCTTCAATTTAGAAAAGGACACCAATACCTTGGACCTCCTCAAGGAGAAGCAGTGTGAAAGTGAAACCTTTGCTAGCTACCTCCAAAGGTGGCATGTGTTGGAAAGATGCATGAAAACCCCTCTCAAAGAAAAATACATGGTCACTCTTTTTGTTGAAAACTCAAATCCTGACATGGCTCATAACTTTAGGCTGCATTATGTCACCACCTTTTCCGAAGTGCTAGAGAAAGGAACCATCCTTGAACAGGCCCTTATTGCTAAAGAGCATGTCAAGATACACAATCATGACAAAGAATGGTCATCTGAAGACAAGTCAGGCTACTAGAATAAGAACAAGAATGTTGTAAATGATGGTGTCACTGATACCAAACATGTTCAAGTCAATGCCAATCAAGCTTCATCATCCAATGCTCAATTATAGATTTACCAAAATGCCTTCCCTAACCATAATCAAAGTGCATGCACGTCCAATAACAATCCCCAAAACTACAATACAAATAACATAAGTTATAAGAATGTGCCCTTTAATTATGATGGCATTGTCCATTACATTGAGCAAGTGGAACCCCTCGTATCCATGATACACATCAAAGCTAAAGATTCCTAGTGTGATGTTGCTACTCGAAGAACTTGCATTGCTATCCCTCCAGCCTCTACATCTACCGAGCCAAATCATAAGAATTTATAGTATAACCTTCTTGATCACATAGGTAAAACTCCTGCTCAGATCTCCATTTTGGATCTACTTAAATCCTCTCCAGTGCATCAAGAAATCCTGAACCGAGCTTTATAGGAAACCCGTGTGCCTAACATCAATCCCACACAATTCCAAACTTTAGTGGAACATTTGGCTCTATCTTACCAATTACACTTCAGTCAAAATGACATGTCTAACATTGATGCCAACCATAACCGTCCCTTACACATTGAAGTCCTAATTTCCCGTCATAAAGTAAAAAGGGTCTTGGTAGATAATGGCTCGGCTCTTAATCTATGCACTCTAAACTTCATAAAGAAGATAGGGTATACTCAAGCAGATCTGAGTAATCAAATCATTACAATCAAGGCTTATGAGAATATGGAAAGAGATTTTGAAGGAATTATCAGTCTTCCCATCCAAGTTGGACCTATGGTTCAGTACACTACATTTCATGTCCTTGATCTAGACTTACCATACAACCTCCTACTCGGCCGCCCATGGCTCCATGCCATGCAGGTTATTCCCTCCACATATCATCAATGCCTAAAATTCCCAATCCATGGACAGGAGTTCACCATTTATGCTGACCCACAACTATTTGAATACTGTCATTCCTTAGAAGCTTCATTTCCCCATTTGCATTATTTACCTGGAGTCGAAATGGGGGCACCTCAGTCGTCATCTTCCAAATCATCATCCACCACAACAGCCACTCCATCCTCTACCACCAATTCAACCATCACTAAATTCTAGATCATCGACAAAGGTTGTGGTGAATATGAAATGCATACAACTCTAAATGTGGCAACCATGCCACCATCACCACACGCTTATGGTCAACCATCACAATCTGTACCAAAGGAATAAGACAAAACCATTACCTTTAGTGCTAAAAACATCCCCACCAACACGTTTTGGTCCCCTGGTCTAAGGATAGATGCACCAGAATATTATATCAGTCAATGGGTTTTTCATGAAGAGCCCCAACTAGATCCTCCACTTAAGGACTATTTTGAGGAAGCATACCCCTAGTCCGCTAAATTCGCAAAAAAGAATAACTATAAAGGTGGGGATCTAGGCAAAGAAGAACAAAGGCGGCTGCAACCTGTTGATGTACCAAAGCATCCATGGAATTTAGGTCTAGGATATGAAAAAATATAAAAGGACTGGCAACATCATCTGATGCCTCCAATAGTGTTAGTATGGACAATGGTCTCTTAGAAGACATAACTCAGGAAGAATCCATCATACATGCATATGATGATGTGGATCACACGGACCTTCCATCCATGTTTGATTGCCTAGATCCATTTTTACCATTAGCCTTTCCCTACATCATCCCAAACTTATTGATGGGGACCTACATGATAGCACACCTGGTAATATCTCCCTAGATACATATGTCAACCTTATGGGATTGGGGGAAGATTAACACTCTAGTCGCAAAAGTAAAAACAAGAAAAATAAAAAACAGTCATCTAGTGAAAACCTCCCCGAGGCGCTTCTTGACCTGGAAAAAATAAAAATAAAGGATGCATCCGACAGTGAAAAACTCAATGAGGCACTGGAGGATGGATATTTTCATCTTCCCCTTGTGGGAACTCGATTATCTACATGATCATCCATTCTGATCGAAGAACTCAAGAAGTCAATCTGGGTACTATAGAAACCTCGAAGATCACCTATGTAGCCAAATCATTATCAGAAAAAGAATATTTTTTCATTACCCAGCTCCTCAAAGATGGAATCATCAACTTTTCTTGGTCATACTCAGACATGCCTAGATTGGACCCTACACTAGTAGTTCACCATCTATATGTTCACCTAGATGCCAAACCTATCAAGCAGAAACCCAGAAAGATGCATCTACAAGTAGCACTATTAGTCAAGAAAGAATTGGATAAATTACTAGATGTTGGCTTTATCAGACCCATTGATTATTTTGATTGGATCTCCAACATAGTGCCTGTCGCTAAACCTAACGGTGACATTAGGATTTGCACAGATTTTTGGGATCTCAACAAAGCTTGTCCAAAAGATGACATCCCATTGCCTAATATTGACATGTTGGTCAAAATCACTACAAGACATGAGATGTTATCCCTTATGGGGCAGGTGCAAGAAGTTGGGTCCACAAAGAGGGGAAGTTTCGGTTGAAAAAAAAATTCTCGCACGAAACGCATACGCGTTATGTATCACATACCCGATCCTAAATCCATAATACGTACGCATTACGATTCGGGGATACGAACCTAAAACGCATACGCATTATGAAATGCATACACATTCACAACACGTTCACAATGCGTACATGTTTTGTAATGCATACATGTACGCGTTTTGAAACCGTATGCGTTTCTAAAAACTATTTAATTTTTTAAATAAGCGACTATGAAAGTCATTTTCACAGTCAAGTTCAGTGGGCTAGGAGAAGGAAAAGCAGATCGCGTACGCATTTTGGACGGCCAAAATTTGCAAAAAAATTCTCTCACCTCCTCCCGTCGACACACCTACCCTGAGCAACCTCCAGGTTGGTTGAATTCTACAATATTTTTGCATTATAATTGCTATTTAGTTATTTTTGTTTAGTTTGTTTTAATTTAATATTTAATAGTTTTTAAACTGTATTTAATTAACCGAAAACATCAACGAAACAAACAACATAAAATTTTAAATCGAAAACCCAAAAAAAAACCTAAATTCGACACATTTAATTTTGAAATTTGAAAACCCTAAACTGTAGGTTCTAAAAAACTAATTTACTCAGACCGTTAATCCTTGGACCTAAACCCTAGAAAACATAAACTAAAACCCTAGAAAATGTAACGTAAACTAAAACCTTAGAAAACGTAAACTAAAACCCTAGAAAACGTAACGTAAACTAAAACCCTAGAAAACGTAAACTAAAACCCTAATTTGTAAGTTAAAATTAGGTTAAAGCTAGGGTACAATTAGGGTTTGGCTTAAATTTTAATATATATTATATAGTTAGATTTCAAAATTACAATTAGGGTTATGATTAGGTTTACTTGTTTAATATTAAAGAATTCAATTACCTGCTTCTAGGGTTCAATTAAAGTTGGAGTTCAATTAGGGTTAAAATTCATTCTAGGGTTAGGGTTCTAAGATAAATATTCGGGTAAGGGTTGAGGTTAGGATTTGTATTCGACTAGGTTTAGAGTTAGGGTTATATTTTTATTAGGGTTAGGGTTAGGATTATGAAATTATGAATTAAAATTTAAGATGAAGGTTAGGGTTGGAGTTAGAATTAGCCCCGTCAATTGGTGTAGGGTTCTAGGGTTGGGGTAAAAATTAAATTAAGAGTGTAGGGTTAAATGGTTGTAATTTTGGTGAGAGTTAAACATTCAATCAATATTTAATTAGGTTTATGATTAAAAAATTTATATCCTTTTAGGGTTAGTGTTCAACTAAGGTTATGATACCCGATTTAATTACAATTAGGGTTAGAGTTCAAGTTAGAATACATTAGGGTTCAAGTTATAATTAGGGTCTATGGTTCAAGTTATAATTAGCCCATCTATGGTTCAAGTTAGAATTAGTGTGATAAAAATTCTAATATAAGGCAACATATCCCTAGATTAAATCGTATTTTAAAAAATTCCTCATCTATATCGATCAAATTTTTTATCTTAAACTTGAAAAATAAATCTATTAGCAATGTCTTCTTGAACTGAATTCTCCAATTTTGCATCTCTAACAATTTTTTTTCTAATCTACTATTTAACATGTTCTTGTTCAACTTGTTCTTCTATGTGTTCTTGAATTTTGTCTTAAACATATTCAAGTTGTTTATATGAACATATTCAATATGTTCAACTTGTTCTTAAACTAGAAGCCAACTTAAGAGGATGCAATGAATTCATTTACAAATACATATGCACACATGCATACAATTTAAATCAATATATTAAAAAATCCTTCAAAATAATATATCATGTGCATATATATTGAGCCCATTACACCCTAAATCATAGAGAATTTCCCTCAATTTTTTTATGATGTTTGTAAAGGTTGTTCTATTCTAGGGTTTTGTTGTCATTAAAATCCATACTCTAGTAGTTTTTTAGTTTTGAAACTATGTATTTGAGCCAATATCCCCGTACTTAGGTACCTAAGGTTTTTGATGGTTTCATAAGGATTTAAAAATCATGAATACTAGTGGAACTTTTTAAAACGCATAGGGTTTTAGTCTTATTTCTTCAATTTTTGTTTCTCACAATCTTAGTTTTCAAAGAGTTTATTTACAAACTTATATAACAATGGGGTCTTTAGGTGTGATCAACATAGTTTATATTTAGTATCTAGATAATTGTGAGGTATCACAAGACAATGCATTTCCCTCAATTTGTTATAACAACCATAGACTTTTAGTCATAACATATTGAATTTTCATTTCCTTCACTCTTGATTCAACATAATCTAGGTCGATTGTTACCATTTTGTCAAAGGGGGTCCTAGGACATCAACTTATAGATTTTCCTTCATTATTATTACTCAAAATTTTAAAAAATCAAGAAATTAAAATGTATAAATCTAAATTCTATAATTGGTGAAGGATTGGGTTGCAAACTTTCTTGGATTTGACCCTACCGAATTGGTAGTTTGGCTTCCTTATTTCTTGCATAATTATTACTTTTAATCACTATAATTTTAATTTATTTGCATCCTTTAAGTTTCATGTACTATACTATTGTTTAATAATTTATTATTAAAATAATATTTAATTCTCATACCTTTTATGTCTCTCATATGAACAATATTTTGTGTTCTATGGTAACTCCTATTATCATTTCCCCTTTTCAAATACCATGATTCCTATGTTTCTATTATTATATGTTTAAATGTATCCTTATAACCAATTTTTTTAATTTCTAGATCTTAATGGTTATTACATTATTATAATATACATATATAACTTTCAAAATCCCCAAATCTTGAAATAGATGTCTACAACCTTATATGTATACATCACATGAGCCATATAATCCTATCTATCAACCCTAAACCATGTAAAACCTAGATATCTTTCAGACTATATGTAAACTCCAAACCATACATAATCACATATCATTAATCAAGAAAACCCTAGACACTAAACCCTACATTCTAAAATATGAACACAAAACCTTACCCAAAACTCAAATTGTAAACCACAAATTTGAAATTTTCAAAACTTGTAGAAACTTAAATTATAAACTTTAATGTGTACATGCTATGGATTTTTAATGAACATTATGGATTTTTTAATGTTATAAATCAAATGGTCTTCAAATGAATTGCATTTTGGATTTGTGCACGTTCAATGTGATTTTTAAATAGTTCTTTCAAATTGTGTGCATTATTTAATTAGTTTGTTGATATATATTTTTTAATTGTTTAACATGTGCAGTTGCCATTTGGTTGTACATTCACATGGATCCACTATTTAGCATTGAGGATTTTATGCCTGAACCACATATTCTTGTAGATCCCATAGATCCAAATCCACCACCACAAGAAAACCCCATTCCTCCAAACCCTCCACCTCCTAATCCCCCACCCCCTATAGTAGACCAGGATCAGTTGAGAGAGAGCATTAGGGAAAATCTTATGGTCATTCAAGAAAATATAGATCTGATAAAAAATGAGCCTAGAATTCCCCCCCATCTCTCACGGTTTGCATCTACGATGCAAACTATTGTCGATTATGTTCGATCTATTGATGTGGACCTAGATAGGTTCCATCAATGGAGAGACGAGAGGAGACAATTCTATGCAGATGGATTGTCTTATAAAGAAATTAATGACCTTAAAATTACCAAAGAAGCCATGTGCCAGTATTTTTTTAACCCCCAAACTAGCCAACCAATTCCACCCACCAAAAAATGAATTTCAATTTTATGGTGTAGGCACCCCTAGATAGCTACACATTTTTGGGATAGATGGTGGATGGTGTTTGATACTCCACCACATGGCAATTCTAAGGTGCCCCTATACTTTTTGAGAAAGTTATGGGCAGAGTTTGAGTTGGGTTTAAAACCCAACTATTTTGATATGAGGTCATTTCAGGGAGTTGGGTGTGGCATGCCCCAACATAGATTAGGAGCACATGTTGATCCTCAGTGACGTGCTCCAATTGCTCCTAATTTTCATCCTACTTCTTCTAGTGTTCCTGCTGCATTTCAGCAGCAAACCATGCTATCGACATTAGGAGCATTGAGTTCACTTTCAGGACATCTCACTCATTAGACTTCACATGCAGCGGCTGAAGTGGTCAATAGAGAGCATGGAGGCTCGAGCAATAGGAATACTCAGGCATCCACTTCAGGTGACCCACATGCATCTGAGACAGAGTCATTTATGGATTTACTATATTCTGAGCATCATCTTACACAGGTATGTTCATCTTTTGAACTTAATTTTTTTTTTGAAATGTGTAAAATTCATGTTTAAATAATAACATCAAATTATATATCTAATACAATATTAATTCAATAAGTGTTTGGTGTAGATGCATGATCAGACAATGCCTGAAACTCAAAATGATCATGTCTATATGTTGAGTGTTGTAGATATGGGCTCACCTTTTGGTCAGGTACTTAAACCAATATATATTAAATTTAGTTTGTGTGGATATATATATCTAATTTTTTTTTAATGTTTACACATGATGTGTGATTGATATATATTATATCTAGATGCAGGGAGGTCAGATGAGTGTGCCTAGTGCTGACCAAGCACAAGTTGTGGTGAGCGCTCCTGAGTCATCATCAGCTCAGGTGCGTTCTTTCAAAAAAATTGTTAAGTTTGAATTAAATACACATCATAGATCTAATTTAATTTTTACATTTACATACACATGCGTGAATGATCTATACAAATAGTTGTACATATATATGTAGGCATTTCATAAGACACCCATTGCAGGTGCACCTGAGACATCGTCAGCATTTATGCATGGGAAATCTCAGGTGCATGATCTTGAGGTCATTTCATTCAAGGTTGTAAACTTTACTAAATAGCATAAACAATTTTTATGAATCTTTTAAATATACATATATATATTCGAGTTTTTAACATATTGATTGCTTTATATGAATATGCAGGATATAGTAGATCAAGCATTTGGATCTTCTCAAGTGACAGTTATGCTACCCATTGAACAAAATGTTCCAGTAGATCCACATGATCATATGGTAAATTATTCATGTCTTAAAAATCATTTTTATTGTATTTACTAGATATTTAATTAATTTAATTTTTTTTATCCAAAAGTTTATATTTTGTCAGGTTTAAATATGTTTAATTATATCAAAATTTATAAATAAATTTAAATCTAATTTCAAGTTACTTGTACTCTTTTACAGCATGATGTAGGTACATCTAATCGACCTGGAACAAAGAGGAGACTTGATTTGACTGATCAGCCTGATAGTTAAATGGTTTTAAATTTTAAATAGACCAGACATCTCTAGTTTTATTTAAACTTTTATGTGTTGGACTTGACATATACATATTTTTGTTTATTTATATCAGATGACTTTAATGTGATGATTATATATATGCAGTCAATTATGATCATGTTATGTTCATTTTGATGATTATATGCACTCATACATATGTCTAGATCTAGATATTTTATCTAATTTTCAAGTAATACATGCACTAGATATAGATTCTTATCTCTACAATCAAATTTCATAAATATATAATTTATCACATGGTTAAAGGTGATAAATTTAAATATTCCTTAAATATTTTAGATTATATTCATAATAAATTAAGAGCACGTAATTTTAACTATTTACCAATTCTAGAAAATATTTGAACAATTATATGAAATGTATAATCTATAAAATTGGAATGAGATTTTTAAAAAGTTACTAATTTAAGTTCATTGAAAATATACAACTATACAACATGATGAAACATATATGTGTGCACATGTATATCCAATTATTTAGCTTATCAATTTTTACGTGAAGACCAAAAATTGATATTTACATAGTCTCTTGATAAAATACTTTTTCAGTGACAATCGCATGGTAGACTGACTTGATGAGAACCTACAAAAATAATAAATGTGAGTAAGTAGTTCTATAATTTTTTTGAGTCATTTAAGTAGATATATAGTAAAAGTTACAAAATTGGATCTTATAAATTCCATAAAAATTCAAATGATTTTTTCCATAGGATGGATGAATGGGATGCATGTCATGAACCCTAGGGTATGGCTTAATGGGTCCTATGAGAATGGCTTAAGGGGAATTATGCGAGTGACTTAAGGGATGCAAGATTGTGGAATAAGGGTACATGTAAGAGGATATGACTTAAGGGTCCTATAAAGGGATGTCTTAAGGGGATGCAAGAGGATATGACTTAAGGGTCCTAAACCCTAAACCACGTGACCTAAATCCTAGGAGATCAACCCTAAACCATTATTTCGTATAAATTTGTTATTCTAAGCATCACATGAACCCTAGAAACCCTAAACCCTAAACCACGTGACCTAAATCCTAGGAGATCAACCCTAAACCATTAATCCATATAAATTTGTTATTCTAAGCATCACATGAACCCTAGAAACCCTAAACCCTAAACCACATGACCTAAATCCTAGGAGATCAACCCTAAACCATTAATCCATATAAATTTGTTATTCTAAGTATCACATGAACCCTAGAAACCATAAACCCTAAACCACGTGACCTAAATCCTAGGAGATCAACCCTAAACCATTAATCCATATAAATTTGTTATTCTAAGCATCACATGAACCCTAGAAACCCTAAACCCTAAACCACATGACCTAAATCCTAGGAGATCAACCCTAAACCATTAATCCATATAAATTTGTTATTCTAAGCATCACATGAACCCTAGAAACCCTAAACCCTAAACCACATGACCTAAATCCTAGGAGATCAACCCTAAACCATTAATCCATATAAATTTTTTATTCTAAGCATCTCATGAACCCTAGAAACCCTAAACCCTAAACCATGTGACCTAAGGGGATGGCTTAAGGGGATGTCTTAAGGGGTGTTGAGAGAGTGACTTAAGGGGATGCAAGAGGATGGATTAAGGATAGATATACAAGGATATGGATTAAGGGGTCCTAATAGAATGAATTAAGGGGAATTAATAGAGAGACTTAAAGGGGATGCAAGCGGATGGATTAATGGCACATACGAGGATGGCTTAAGGGGATATGAAATAAATTATAAACTTTTTATAAAATGACAATGAATTAAATTTAGTTTTATATTTATACTCTCAACTAAATGTATCTACAACTATATATAGTTACCTATCTCTAGATTCAAATTCCATTGTAATAAGAGTGCATCTCCTCTCTTTTTTGTAAAACATCTAGTATCAAGGGAGACCTGAAACAAAAAATGATATAAAACTTTAATAAGGAAATGAATTTAAAGACAAATATATATATCAATTAAATATATACATACAACTAGATATACTTACCAATATTTATTTACTCTGTTGTACCATCCACATCCTCTCTTTTTTGTAATGCATCTATGATTGTCTCATGATCATCCATTGAAAGTGTCCATAAAACTTTATTAGCAGGCCTCCCGTGATATCTAACTAGTTTTATATTGGTTGCCAAAATCAAATGTGAATAATGTATAATCTTCTTGTGTCTTTCATAATCTTCAAATGCAGGCAAGCCATTCTTTCTTATCAAATATTTTCGAAGCCAGGTGCCAACAACAACGACTGAACCAGTTGGATACTCAAAGTTATCATCATCCACTCTAGGATGTACCAACTTATATTTTCTCTCAACACATCTAGCCAACCAGTACTCTGTCTCCTCTTCATTCCCCTCGGGTGCAACAACAGCATACACATGTCCTACAAAAATAGATAAAAAATTCAATAAAGAGCACGACTTATATTTAATTCATGTATATAAACATGCATACATATAAAATTCATCTCAATAAATAATGTACCTTCTTGTACAAGATCAGAAACATGGTCATAATCATCTGATGCGAACGCTTGATTATCTTCAATTATTGTTCCATGTTGAACATGTGTCGATGTAGGTGTTAAGGCTCTTTGTTGCCATTGTTCAACCCATTCCATATTTTCACAAGCCTCCCAATCACCTGCAATACAAAATTGACAAAAGCATGCCAACTCCCTTGTCCATATTGTCCATGTGTTTGCATTCGAACTCTTAAATGAATGCCATTTTGCAGATCCATTAATTGTTTCACAATCTTGTCGAGAACAAATATCATTTTCTTCAACTAACCAAAAGAAGCGTGAATTATTGAGCTCTCACTTACTCTTGTAGATAATTTGGTATTGCACCAATCTACAATTGCATGTGCATCTCTAAATTTTGCAGCATCCTCAAATTTTAGTTGCTCTCTAGCAAGAGCTCTTTTCACACATGCACCTGCTCCATCGTGTTCTCCCTTACCATGACCGGCTTCAAAAAAACTCCATATGTGCTGGATATTATTTTCCTTATGAACTCTACATAACCAATAAAACATCCTAGCATTTTTGAATTGACCCGTGCAATTATCTGACCATATGAGATGTTCTAGCAATTGAATTCCTCTTTCTTTTAATTTTTTGTAAAATATATCAAAACAATATTGAACAAACTCAAATGAATGTAATCGATTATCACTTACATAAAAATGGTACTCTCTCAAAAAAATGATATTATCTTCTCTACTATCATCTGCATGTCTATAAACAATATGAACAAAAATAGATACTTGCACTGAATTATAATACTGTGATTGAATTTCTTCTTGTGGAGCAAGAGTATAATTTTCAGCAAAATCAACAACCGACAATATAGTTCCAATTGGGAATGTGTTTTTACATAAATGAAATTGATTATCAAGCCAATGAGCATACTGAGAGTGTTGAACATATTTAGGTACAATCTTATCTTTAAATTCTTTAATAAATGCATGCACGGTATTTTTTTCCATAATTAGCTCACAACGTTTTCCAGTTTTTCCATCTTTTAAAGAATACTCAACATTTTTAAATCTTTTTACATCTACTAATTGTTGTCCAAATTCATTTAAACTACTTTCATGCATACATTCACCTAATAATGAAAAGTTAGGACATCTATCACATTCTCTAGAATTACATGATTTTAAATAAAATAAGTTTCCATTAGAGGGTTCACAAAACAAACCTGATATAAAATCTTTGATTCTTTCAGGTGGCATATTAATACCACAAATGTCCTGCATAATTTGGTTAACATGCAAAGTGCATTGTATATATCGAAAACTATCATAATAATAACGAAATTGTATGTTAGTCTTACAACAACAAGAGATTCGTTGCTTATTAATTCTAACATACCAAGGTTTACACTTTCCAAATGATCTTTGACTTATTTTAATATTCAATGGTAAGATTGAAGCATCTAAAAATAAATTATATAATTCAGTTTGAGTCATATCTAAGAGATGCTTTGGATGAGGTACATGAATTTTGGAACCCACCCTTAATTTTAAGACATCTCTAATGTTATGTGATACTCTTCTATTATCATGCCAAAATTTATCGATTAAAGATTTAATTTCATTAGTTAATTTCATGTTTGATCTTGGGAGTCTACCACTAAAACTCCAACATTGATTAATTGGATCCTTTCAATATTTTCTCTTCTTTTAGCAGCTCTAATCAAAGTTTTGGGATTTACTTTTATACATTTACTAATCTTACTTAACATTCTTTTATTTGAAGTTGCTTTATCAACTAAAGCAGTTGTTATTGCACGACGAGCCGCATTTTTATCTTTAGATCGACTTTTCTTACCTATAAAATCAATAGCATTAGCAACACTAGAAATGACTTGTTCTACTGAATCATCTTTCTTTTTTGGTTTTACAAAAATACCTAATTTTTTCATCACTTTTCTCATTTTCCACATTCTCATCAATTGCACCATGAGTTGACATTGGAATCCTAATTTCTTTCTATAAAAAAACATTTTATATATTTTATTTCCATAAGTTCTAATTTGTCTCCAAGAAACTTTACCACGAAGGTTATCTAACACATCTTTTTCAATTGTAAAAAAACATTTTCACCTTCATCCATACAAGGGGTTTCATTTTCATTCACACAAGGGGTTTCATTTTCATTCACACAAGGGGTTCCATTTTCATTTTCAAATGTAAAAAAGATTTCATTCTCATTTTCATCAATATGAGGGATTTGATTAACATTTGCATTCTCATAAGATATATTTTCATCATTTTTTTGTTTTTGCATTTTTTCAACCCTAGAATTATTGATATCATCAATGGTGTATCTAGCATCATTTAAACAATCAAAATCAATATTATCAAGACTTGGGTTTGAAAAAATACTTGGAGAGATTGTTTGAATAGGTGCAATTTCCATATCATTGAGAGGTGGATTTGAAGACATACTCGAAGTTGTTTGCATAGGTACTATTTCCATATCGTTCAAAGTTGAAGTTGAAAACATAGCTGAGTTTGTCTCCATAATTGCATTTTCTTCTATTTTCACCATCTCCACATTTGCATCATCTACATTCATTTCATCATTCATGACTTTCTCTTCAACATTCATTGAACTAGATGCTTCCAAATTTTTCATTTGATGAATTCTTTCTCTTCTATCCTTTTGTCTTTTTGCCTCCATATCTTTAGTTGCTTGAATTTCTTCAGGTGTGATTGACTTTCTACACTTTTTTCTTTGTCTTTGCTTTGATCCAATGGTTACCAAACCCTTTTTGATGAAAAAACAAATGATTTACTTGTAACCAATTTTCAAATTTTCACCTCCTTCAAATATTCAAATAACACTTTGTACTATGAAGATCCTTTCTTCTTTGAACTTTGAAGTACACAAAAATATCATGAATACATCCAAAAACTCTCTTTTTTGAATCTTCTTGTAAATTATTCTTGTACTTGATTCCACTTCAAAAAATTCAACCTGCACTTGACTTCTCAACCAATTTGCAATAGAATATGCCCTGCACAAGACAAATTTACAATAAAAAATGCAAAAAATCAAGCTTGTTGGCCGTACTGCAGAAAAAGAATGTTGCAGGAAAAATGTGTTGTATCAGAAAATGTCAAATCAGGAAAAACGGATATATCAAAAACGTGTATGCATTATGAAATGCATATGCGTTATGAAAAAGGAACGCATACACATTACCTTTACCCAATGGGTAAAAACATAACGCGTACGCGTTATGAAACGCATATGCATTATGTTTCAATAACGCATATGCATTATTAAAAAATTTGTTTCCCAACCCGCCTGCAGACTTGGTTTTAGGTTCAGGAAAGCTTTGGCAATCCGAGCCTTAGCATTTGATCTGCAACTAAAAAACTAAGGCAGATTGAAGAAGAATGTTCAACTTTAACAATATGGTTGATGAATTTTTTTCTAAATCAATCTATAAAATTAAAACCCATTACAGAACACGATGTCTAGTTTTCAAATATATAATTTTTATTAAGATTGGATTATATTTTCTATTTTTTAATTAATTTCAAAGCAAACTAGTCCTTAAACTTGAAATATCAGACTTTTTTTGTTTTTTAATAACCTTTTTTTGGTTAAATTTTTTAGAAAAAAATTATATGACATCAATCTTTAGACAATTCTTTACACAATGAAAAAATAAAAAATAAAAAAAAGTTTAGTTTAGGTCAAATTATGCTGTCCGTACACGTTGATTTTTAAAAACAGCAATTAAGGCCAATAAAAATTAAATTAAAAAAAAAATATTCAACAAAAAATTACAAAAAAAATTCCTCATCAATCTTCATGTTGTTAGCTCTCTTTCCCCAAAAGGAATTAGTAAAATACTTTTATTTGAGTCAAAAAGTGTTGTCCGTACACATGCATGGTATGGTAGAAAAACAGGGACTTTTAAAAAGTGGTTTTTATAGATCCTTATCACAATTTAATTTCTACAATCTGGGTATCTGAATAATTTACATATTTATAAACTAGATTCAAATTTCTAAATTTCATATTACTGACTTTTTTAAAAATTCATTGTGTAAGTGCCTCAAATTTTCAGTCCAAGTGTGACAAATTCTGAAAAACAGCAAAAACACTTCCACTTTTTGAGCTTTTTGTGGACCCAACTTCTTGCATCAGCCCTATGGGCGGCTTCTCTAGCAACAATCAGATTCGAATTGCACCTGAAGACCAACACAAGACCGCTTTTACAATGCCTTGGGGTACCTTTTGTTACAATGTCATGCCCTTTGGTCTCAAGAATGCGGGGGCAACATATCAATGAGAAATGACTATCATATTCCATGACCTCATCCACATTATCATGGAATATTATGTTGATGACTTGCTAGGAAAATCCAAAACTAGAGCAGAACACCATACCATTCTAAAAAGGATCTTTGAGTGATTGGAATAGTACAAGCTAAGATTGAATCTGAAAAAGTGTGTGTTTGGTGTCACGTCAGGGAAATTGTTGGGCTTCATAGTCTCTTGAAGGGGCATCGAGGTTCATCCCGCTAAGGTCAAAGCTATCAGGGAAATTCCTTTGCCTCAAAACCTGAAACAATTAAGGATCCTTCAAGGAAAGCTACAATCTATTCATCGGTTTATAGCTTAGCTTGCAGATAAATGTCATTCATTCGCCCACCTTCTGAAAAAAGACACCACCTTCAAATGGAGTCAACAGTGTCAGTTGGGTTTTGATAAGATCAAAGAGTACTTGTCCCACCCACCAATCTTGATGCCACCTATTCCAGGGAAACCTCTCCTGCTATATATCCCTACCACTTCAGTTGCACTAGGGGCACTATTGGCACAGCATGAAAAGTCTGCAAAGGAGCGAGCAATCTATTACATTAGTCAAACATTGGTTGGTTATGAATTGAATTATTTACCAATAGAGAAAGCATGCCTCATCGTGGTCTTCAGCACATAGAAACTCAAATATTATATGCTCAGCCATCCTATCAAACTAATAGAAAAAATTGATCCACTGAAATATATGTTATCCAGAACCACCTTAATTGGTCATATGGCCAAGTGGGTCATGCTCCTGAGCGAATTTGATATAGAATATGTGGACCGAAAATCCATAAAAGGACAAGTTATATCTGATAAGTTGGTCGATGCACCCCTGGTAGATGCTTACCCTTTGGTCACCAAATTCCCAGATGAAGAAGTCTTTGCAATAGCTGAAGTGCCCACCTAGATACTGTACTTCGATGGTTCCTACACTCATAATGGATTGGGGGCGAGAATTTTTTTTGTTACCCCTGAAGGTGATTACATCCCGAAGTCATTCAGGTTAGCATTCTCGTGCACCAACAACATAGTTGAATATGAAGCCTTCCTCATAGGCCTCCAAATGGAAAAAAAATGGCACATAACTCACTTAAGAGTCTTCATCGATTCCTTATTGGTCATTAAACAGGTTAATGATGAGTACCTGACAAAACATGACAAGCTACTTCCCTACAAATGCATGGTGGGCGACTTCAAGAATTATTTCACCTTAAACACAAAACTAACGCAAATCCTTTATCCAATGATCATCCCAATATGTGATTGTTGGTGATACACTTTATCATCATGGGTATGATGGAACCCTCCTTAGATGTCTCGATGAGACCGAAGCCCATACTACACTAATGGAAGTACACAGTGTTATTTGTGGGGGCCATTCAAATGGTTTGGCTTTGGCTAAAAGGATTCTTCGAGCTGGATATTATTGGCCTACACTGGAACATGATGCCTGCAAGTTTGTAAATAAATTCCTTCCATGTCAGCAACATGCAGATTTGATTCATGCTCCGACACAAGACCTATAGCCTTTGGTCGCACCATGGCCTTTCTCTCAGTGGGGTTTTGACTTAATCAGCAAGATCTATCCCCCATCCTAGGATGGTCATACATTCATCATCACTGCAACTGAGTACTTTACTAAATGGCTGGAAGCGATGCCACTCTCACAAATTATGTGTACTCAAATTTCCAATTTCATTCTCTACCACATCCTCTGTCGATACAACATACCCTCCACCATCATTTCTGATAATGGAAAGCCTTTCAAAAACTAGGCCATTAAGCACCTTTGTGAGACTTTTCATATACAACATCGTTGGTCCACACCCTATTACCCCTAGGGTAATGGACAAGTAGAAGAAACCAACAAGTCCCTCATTTGCATCCTCAAAAAGGTCGTCAATAATATTGGTCATGATTAGCACCTACACATCCACCCCGCCCTCTGGGCATATTACACCTCCATCTGTACCCCTACTAGTGCCACTCCCTATTCTCTCATCTATGGTGTTGAAGCCATCTTGTCAATTGAGGTTGAAATCCCATCAGTGAGAATCTTATTGAAGAATCTTATCACTGAGGAAGATATTCGAGCTCCTAGACTCAGCCAGTTGGTGTTATTAGATGAAAGGCGGATTAAATCTTGTGATCACCTCCAAGCCTACCAAAACCATCTCAAAAATAGCTATAATAATAAGGTTCACCCTTGGTAGTTTAATGTTGGTGACCTTGTCCTTAAAGAAAATCAGTGCACCTAGCAGGATCGAGATAAGAAAGGCAAGTTTGAAGCAAACTGGTTGGGTCCCTATATCATCACCGCCATGTATGGATCTGGGGCATACAAACTCACCAGTATTAAAGGAGAGCCATTGGAGGAGCCTATTAACATAATTCACCTCAAAAGGTTTTACACTTAGATCTATTGAGATATCCTATCCTATCATAAAATTACAAAACAATTGAAAAATCAAAAACATACAAAAAATTAAAAAAATCCAAAATAGTAAAAAGAAATAATTCATCCTATGGTGAAAACCACCCTCGGTGGCACCTTGGATAAGTATGATTGATGAAAACTTGGCAACAGGTGCCTGTCTTATAAGAGCTTAACCATTATCTACCTTGTGCCCTGGTTACTTTATGATTTATTCATCAGCTCCTTGATCCCCCTCATCATATCAGTCATATCTTCCCATCCGCATCCATCACCTAGTCACTTGGTATTTCTGGTTGAGCATTGGATGAATATCATCCGCTATCTAAAATCCTGAGCTTGTGTCCTCTTGATGTTTTTATCATCTCCATCTAGATTCGTTCTTTGTGTCAGTCTCCATCTAGGTTTCATTCTATCTTTCTTGAACTACATTGCCCCTACACTTTCACGTAGGCAAGGCCGATCACTTGATCTTCCCCTGGGGCTTTGTTTGTCCTTGTCTTTTTCGAACTACATTGCCCCTATGATTTCACGTAGGCAAGGGGCCGATCACTTGATCCACCTCCGGGGCACTTTTTCCTCCATCATCCATCACCATTTGTCCACTTTCTGATCTTAATCACCATCAGTCTTTCATCCTTGTCGAACTACGTTGCCCCTATACTTTCATGTAGGCAAGGTTGATCATTTGATTTGCCCCCAGGGCACCTTGACCATCTTGTGGTGGTCATCTGTCATCCATCCTCAGCATCCCCTTTTCTCTTTTTGCCAATAGTCAGTCATCCTTTATCTTTCCTGAACTATGTTTCCCTTGCGCTTCCACGTAGGCAAGGTTGATCTTTTGATCTACCCCCGGGGCTTGTGTTTGTCTGGTCTTGGTCTTGGTCATCCATCAGTTTCCATTAGTCCTCTTTCCACTCTTATCCATGGTCTTTTCTTGAACTACGAGGGCTTTGTTCTTTCACATAGGCAAGGCTAATCTTTGATCAACCCCCGAGCCCCTAGGTCTTTAGGGTGTTTCAGTCCTCTTGTCTTGTCGTCTTGTAGTCTTGTCAAGTATGTCCCTATCATCACTGATTCTTCACAAACAGGGTCCTCTAGTGTCAAGAAATCTGATTGGAGGAAAAAATCCTATGTCATCTAAGTCATTTTAGTTTACTATCCATCATCAGTCTTAACAAGATGCATCCTTCCTAATAGACTACATCAACCCCATCCATCCCTGTGATCTTATGGAAAAGGATGTTTGAATTTGATCATGATCTTTTGATGCTTTTGGATTTTTTTATTGCTCGAGCTTCCTCTTATAACTAGTCAACATCACCATGACCCATCATATTATGGTGTGTTTTTCCTAGTCAACATAGGGGCATCTCTTGATCAGTTTTGTTGTTGTCTATTGGGTTGTCCCACATGGTACCTACAGGGATTCCCCTTCGGATCTCATGTTATGTGAGGACATCCCTTTGTGCTTGTGTTTATCCTAATGCCTAGCCTGACCAAAGTCTTCATTACTTTGGGGTATTGGGATAACCTTGTTTGTTGTTTGTTTTCTGCATTAGACACTAATTCGCCTTGGTTTTGTTTACCATGGTCGCGGGTGTCTTATGCTATAGAAAAAATCAATGCTCTAAAAGATGGCAACTTGCATTCATATTGCATTTCATTTCATTGCACGTCCCCTTCATCTATCCTTATTCCTAACCTATGACTAATGATTTCGATTGTGAAAACTTTGGTTTTCTTTCCACTTTTCTCCTTCTCAGGATACTCATGGTTCTTGATAGGTGCAATATTACACCCACCATACGCCTATCATCTACCTACATTCCCAGGCTAGTCCTCATTGATACTTATGTTTGCATTACATTTAGTGTTTCAGTTCATTTTACATCCATAATTGCATAAGTTAATTAGGTTAAGTATCTTAGGTTCATTTATCCATACATTTCCATAATCACATTTATACATGCATCGCCATCTACAAATACATTGTTAGGCCCATAATAATTATATCCTATATACAACGATATTATAATACATAAATCATCAATATCATGCATAATCGCATCATCCATGAATGAATAAATAAATCATCCACATCATGCAAATCATCCACATAAGCATAAATCATTATATACATATGCACATATTACATGATCTATCATAAGAGCATACATATATAACCATATGCATAATATAAATCATCCATCACATAAACATAAGGCATAGTGTCAATGAGGACTATCACATATCATAATCAAAATAATACAATGTCCATCACATCATAATCACATACATAACCCTCGCATATATCATCAAATAAGGAACAAAATCCAAGAATGTAGATCACATCCACTCCTTGACAATATGTGCTAAGTCTCTATCTTGTACCTATCAAAAAACGGGTATCCTATCACCTGCTCTCTAAGCTGCCCACATCTGATCCCTGAGGAGAATCAGGCACTGGTCCTTTGTGTGTCGGAGTCTCCTGAGAATCATGACCAGGAGTCCCCTGATAACCACCATAGCACAAAAGAGTCAGTTGAAAGTCACTATACCCTCTAGTACCCATCCCTAAAGACTGGGACAGTGCCGGCATCTGAGGTACCTGCCTGACATAGCATGTTGTGTGTTGTGCCAGATCTGGAGCTACATGCTCATAAGCACACCACCAGTAGGTCACCTCCTGCATGTAATCATCTATCTACCCATCCTGATACCTAGCGGTATTTTGCTCATGCCTGTATCTATCCTGATCTTTGCTAATAGCTCGCCGCTCCTGCTCCCATGCCTCCTACGCTGACCTCAACAGTTGTACCTGCTCTATGGCCCTCTCCCTCTCTGCCTGTGCAGCTTGTAACTATGCTTGCAATCCCTATATATCTACCTTTGTACCATCCCCATAACCCTTCACTACATGTGACTGACTATGTGCTACATCTTTCTCTGCACTCTCTGCTCGAACCACTACCACGTCCCTCTATAATTGTAAGACCTAAACCTGTCTATGTGCCTCATCTCTCTCTATCTAAATAATCTGAACCTATCTTTGTGCCTCATCTCTCTCCACTTGAATCACCTGAACATGTCTCTGTCCATCATCTCTCTCCACCTGCATCACCTGAATTTGTCTCCATGCATCATCTCTCTCCACCTAAATCACCTGAACCTATCTTTATGCACTATCTCTCCTCCTGGAGGACCTATACACCTGCATACACTATGTCCCTCTCCCCCCACATAGTGTCTAGTTGGGCCTCTATAGCCTCAACCCTCACTCTCACCTCCTCTAAGGATGTCTCTGTAGTCGATACCCTCTCCTGAAGCTTTATCCTCTCCCCCAGTAGTCCTACCATTTGTACCCTCAATGTCTCCATCTCCCTCTCAGCTCACTGAAGAAACTCCACTGATACATACCCTGCTACCCCTCTGGACTCTGGCTATCCTCGCATATTTGAAATGGTCATCGCCACCTCTAACCTATCTTGATCCCAGGTCCCTCTGGCTAGCTCACCCCGTACTCCCTCCATCTCTACTCGCATCTCATCCCTCTCTCTCCCTGCATCATGTACATCTGCCATCATCCAATCCACAACCGCATCAAACTCTCTCTATTCTATCTCCCTCACTCTTTGCACCTCTGCCTCTGCACTCCTCAGCTCCTCCTCCATCACCCATAACCTCGCCTGGGCCCCTCTCAATAAAACCACAGGATCCTTAACTAGTGCCACTGGTAATACTTCTAATGGCTCCACCACATGAACATCCAAGTCCATCGCATCCATCTCTACCTCCTCTTGTGTCTGCTCAACCCTGCTCGTCACCCGAATCCTCCTCGATTGTCCTCTCCTCCCTACCCTCATTTGTCTCCTGAGTTGTCCCATAGTCTGCACCTCCCCCTCTGACTCCTGTCCATCCTCGCTCATCTCTCTCTCTAATGCATGGGGCTCCTACTCCACCTGGATCTTTGGCTAGGCCCTCCTTTATCATCTACTCCCTGTCATCCTCTTTGGACATCCCATTGCCTCAGTATCCCCCTATGCTCCATCCTATTAACCTATGGCCCTCACCTAAATTCTCCTCCACCATACTCTGCAACCTATACCTATTTTTCCAACAACCCTCCCCTCCACCTCCTTCAACATATCCACCTCTAGTTCACTCCCTGGTCTCGCCACATCTCACTCTGAACCTCGCACATCCTCCTATCATACTACATCTATCCCTGGATCTCTCCCACCACCTGGCCCTCCTACCTCCATCTCCTCCCCCACATCCCTCACCTCTCTAGCCCTCCTCCGTTGTCGCCTCCTCCTCCTCTTTGGTTGTCCTCCAGCCCCACCCTCATCCTCTTCGCTACTCTATTGTCCCACAACCTGCTACCTCCCGCCTCCCTCCTATCCCCTTTGCTCTTGTCTCCTATCCTCTCCACCCTCCTCCACCAATCGGTGCTCATCCTTCGCCCCAAACCCTAAGAATCCCACAATAGGCACCTCAGGTGTAATCCTCTCCAACCGATGGGTGCAAAACCACCGAGCATATCATTGTGTCACTCCTGCATCCTCAGCCCCAACCGCCCTCCCTAGATAGGGCACTTGACCTGCCATCGCCCATGCCTCTCTAGCCACCCTCACTATAAGAGTTCCCCCCCATGGCCGCTCTCTGTTGAGCTGATGAAACATGGTAGGCACTGTCGAAATATCTTGTATCCACCCAAACTGCCTCACCACTCTGTCTGGTCGATGAACCTCCACTATGTGAGGCTAGCTCCTAATCAAGACACATCTGCACATAAAATAACCCTATTGCATCTCCTCCTCCACCCTCCATCCCCTAAACCGATGATACATATATGGGCACCATAATATGTCTGCCTCCTACAAATCATCCAACACTCTCCTCCAATCATCTACCTCTCCCTGCATCTCGTATCGCAAAACCTAGCCCCTGGACTCTCCATACCCCCAAGCAACAGGCTCCCTCTCATCCTCTTGTCCTCTCCTCACCACTAATGGCCTCATAACCATAATATGATCCCAAGCCCACACCTGTAATAGCATCTTGTGCATCACGCTTAGCAACTACCGATAATAGATCACATGCATATCTCTATATAACTATGCTAATACACATGAACCCCACGAGAACTACCCCTCTTGCCACTCAACAATATGTTGAATCACCTCCATAAACCGTAGACTATAGAACCGCTTGCTACGGTCCGGTAGCAATATCTCACTAATCAAACAGCACAAATACAATGGTAAGGGTGGCAACCCCAATGACAAACATCTATCTATATCCAACTACCACCTCTATATGGGCAAATCATCCTGACCAAATAACACTAGGATGGTCTTGTCTAACTCTACCCCACTGGATACCACCTCGCTCACTAACTTTCCCAATATGGGCAACCTCATGATGTGCCATGCATCCTCTAGTGTCACCATCATTTTCCCTTTTTGGAAAATGGAAGGTTGATGTAGCAGAACTCCATCTCTCTATCAGTATCATCAGCATCGCCCGATGTGCTCTCATCACCAGAAACTATACCAAATGCAGTAATCTTGCATACTCCAATGTTGTGTGGTCTAATCCGGTCATGGCCGTCGTGGTCACCGCCAATTCCTCCATACACCACTCATGTGTCCGCAACTGATCAAAGCTCTGCATCCATAATCATTAACCTATCAATTTCTTTCTCGGCCCTAAGATATTATCCTTTTTCTTTTTTTTTATATCTCCCTGCTCTCTCCCCACTTCGCCTTGACTTGGAATGGCTCTGCCCCCTACCTGCGCAGCGGACCCACCCGCAGCCAGGACTGATCCCCCCTAGCCAAGGTGGACCAACCCCCAGCTATGGGGCGGATCTGCCCCACGTTGGGGTGGATCCGTCCTGTGCTGGGGTGGATCCGCCCCGCGCCGAGGCAGACCCGCCCTCGACTACGGGGCGGATCCGCCTCATGCTGGGGCGGACCCACCCTCAACTGCGAGGTGGACCCGCCCCACACCAAGGAAGACTCGCCTGATGCTAGGGCAGACACACCCCCTCACGGTGGGCGGATTCGCCCCTCCAGTAGCCCCAACCTTTTTTCCCCGTATTCCGTTACCCAGCCCTAATTTAAAATTTTAGTGCCTACCCATTTTTCTTCCCTATCCTAATAACAAAACCCACATTTTCAAATTTTTCATAAAAAATACAAAATGTGTTTAAACTAATTAAAATACACATGAAGGATTTTTTTGCTAACCTGGCGGGGCACCGCACGATGGTTGTAGAATCTTCGCACGTTGTCTGCCCGGTGGATGATGTCAGAGTTGTAATCTTGCAGCATCCTCGCTCTTTTTCTTCTTCCTCTCCTCTCCTCTTCTCTCAACTGCTACAGTGTAAATGAGGTGAGGTAATTTCTAAAATTACCTTATATAAATTTTCCCTCCTTTTTTTATAAGGGGTATTTTTTACCGCTTATGTACCATTTTTTCCCCTCTAACTAATCCCCTACCTTCCCAGAGCCGCCATTTTCAAACCGTTCATCTGTTTTCCTTCATTCAAAAGGAAAACCTACCTAATTTTTTGATGTCTTTCCAACCATACCCTTTGTTTCTTCCTACCGAGAGTTCGCCTGGGACCCCTCTCTATTCCCCCATCACCCTCTTGAGGGGGCATACCCTTCCCATTTCTCTATTTTCTCTATCATGGTCATTCCCTCGCTAAATTGGGTCATCTTCATCCATTCCCCCTGAATTTGAGCAGCTCAAGTACCTCTCCCCATGTTGGGGCATCATTTTCTAGTTACTTCTTCTATAGAGTCATCTACATTTTCTTTTCTTCGAAACACTGTTATTCTAACAATACTTCGAAGAGGGGCAAAATGTAGAAATCTAAATTTGACCATTTCCACATAGTCAAAATCGTCTGCTCTATTCGTTTATTTCGTTAATAATGATTAAATAATTTATTTAATCATTATTTATTTTTCTGCTTAAGGTTCCTAAAGTATGTAATTGAATAATTAAATACTTTACCTTACACCTTTTCTTCTCTAAATTAAATAAATATGGAAATTTAGTTAATTTAGTCACTTGACCTTTTTGATTAAAATCAATTTTTAATTCCTCATTTTCTCTCTCCTTGGCACATTCTCCATCATCCTCTTTTTAATCTAGATTAAATTATTTAATCCATGATTAGGATGTGCACCACTTAATTAAGATTAGTGTCACATCCTCCATAATCTCCCACTCGCTTCTAATCTTTCATTAATTATCCTAATCCTATGTTTGCACAACCTTAATCAAGGTCATTAGCCACATTTAGCATGCCTTTTTTAGTCAACTTTTTCATTTGTCTTTCTTAGCCTTGACCCTCTTTCCCATGTGAATTTTTAATTCACATTTATTCACCCTAGGCCCCTCTCTTCCCCATGTGAATTTTCAATTCACATTTTATCCTTCCAAGGCTTACCTTATCCCATGCAAATTCTAGAACATTTGACTTGTCACTTCACATGTACCAAAGACTTCTAAAAATTTAGACTTGTCACATCACTCACATGTGGAAAATTCCCACATTTTTGGAAACCCTCTCTTATCCATTAGATTCTCTCAATCATGTGAATTTTTAATTCACATTTAATTCTCCAACCACCTTCCCATTCCCCATTGATATTTTTGAGGAATTCTAAAATTCCTCATGTGTCTTTTTCACTCTCATTTGGGGACAAGAAGTTCTTTTTTGAGGAAATCTTCTCATCCCCCAAGGTACTCACAAGTTACTTGTCCTTCCTCCACATCATTTACCTTTCTTCCACCTCACTTCCATATCATCTTATCCTAGGCCATCTCGCATTCCACATGTCAAAATGTGAGGGCTTGTGAGTCCTCAACTCACCATAGCTCTCTATCTTGGCCTTGTTGGTTTAATCTCAACCCTTGAATTCTCTACATAATTCAAAGTTCTCTATAAATAACCCCCTTTCTTCTCTCATTTTACAACATAGCCATTTGTACCCTCATGCTACCAATTTGATTACTCAACTATCAAGCATTTTCTCTCATCATCTAATCAAGTTATTTAGCTATTTAGCATCTGCATTTTATCATTTAGTTCATCTTTCATCTAGCCATCTCCATAGCCATCCAATTAGTACAAAAGTTTTCAAAAATCAAGCGCCAACCAAGGGATTCAACAAAACAAAGGTATAATCGTTTATTTTTCTTTATTTTGTCATATTTCTTTGTGTTATCATTCTTTAGGCTAATCTTGAGGTGTATATTTTGTGTTCTTCCATTAGTGCATATTAGTTGTATTGCATCATTAGAATAAGAAAAACATTAAGGGATCACAGCAGCATTTAGCATACTTCTTCATCATAAACACATCTCAATCATATTTCAATCCCTAGTATTGAGTGAATCACAAGATTTTATGCTTTACACAAGGGATATCCTCTTCCTTCTAGGTTAAAACCATAGAAAGTTGTAGGGGACCCATCCCTTTACAAAAAGCATCAAATTTTGTGATTTAGGGGTAAATAGGTAATTGCCTGATAACTAATCAGCCAGTAGTGGCATAGTGTGATGGTTAATTTATGATGTTGTTCTTTCCATCAAGGCTCAAACCCCATTGGGGTGTTATTGTTGAGTGTTTATATTAGGGATGAGGCCCCCCATTTGTGTTCTCATCAGTTCATAGGTCTAGATCAAAAGTGTTTACCCTTAAAAAAATCTCCTAATAATTAATTATTAGGCCCCTTTTAGATTAATTACTTAAATGAAACTTATGATTTTTTTTTATAATTAGATTGGGCTATTTATAGGTCAAGTTGTCTCATTGCATATGAAAAGGACACTTGTCACAATCTAATAAAATCCTAATCTAGGGTTTTCATTTTTCTCTTATAGAAATTAATTTGTACATTGTAATCATTATATTCACATTCAGATTAATTCAATGCATATATATTTGATTTTCTGGATCAATCTCTCTCAAGGTTGTGTGAGCTCATCAATGTTTTTTTCTCTTCACATGTGATAAATATTTTGGATGCAGGTGATTTGTAGAAGTTATGGGGTTCACTATCAACTCCAATAAATTGGTGTCATTGACAATGCAAAGCTATCTTAATTGAGTTTCCCAAATAAGTTCCAAATCATCAAGTCCCTCCAAAATGTATTCATCCATTATATGCCTTTTCTTCTCACAATAATAATATATCATGATTACAACTAGCAAGAAATATATAAAGATAAACTAAAATAAATTCCACCCAAGATAATAGAACCTCTCTAGGTGTAAATATGTCCAAGTTATTAACTAAAAAACATAAAATCAAAAATCAAAATAAAATAAAAATGGGATTGAATCTATGAAAATCAAATATATGGATATGTGGATTTTTTTAATACCTTTCTAATGTCATGGAATAATCACAATAATCAAATCTTGTGGAAAAAATTTATAAGTTCATAAGTTAGATAGATGGTGTAACTTCAATTAGCAATAAATTGAACCAACAAAAAATTCTAATAAAATTATCAGCACTCAAATGGATAGCTCTTGGAACAAGCTTTCTTATGACTATTCATTTTAAAGAATTTGATATTGTACACCCAAGTTATATGCCAAAAAGAAAAATAGGCACCTTATATAAAATTAATAAGGGTTGTGTGGTTGGTTGGTGGCAACCCAATGACTAGCTAATGATAGGATGGTAATGTTGCTCATAGAAGTGGTAGAATGGTGTATTAGTGTATTGTTTGAAAAATTGTGGTGAATCGACATCTCCCAAATAATATACTTTGTAACAATATAGGAGCACAATATTTATGGGGGTGCTAAGCCACCTAGTCCTAGTAGTGACCAAGGGAAATGAAGAACATATGACTACCCACGAAAATAAACTCCTAAAAAAATGAAATTGCTGGTGAAAATATTAAAACCATATATTAATATAAAACTATCAAAGAATATATTACCATACAAAGCATATTGTAAAAACTATAAATTCATCAAAATATGTTGAAAACAACAACTATCATATTGTGTAGTGAACCAAACTATAATTAATTATGTACAACCAATACTATATGGTGTATGTATTTCGTACATATTTATAGATCCATACATTGCATAGAATTTTGAAGATGTGAATCTGTAAACCCACAAAAAAATCTAAAAAAAATAAACTTTATTTTTTAATTTGAACATATAATCCTTAAGTTTTAATTACTTAAGTAATCACTCATGAGGTTCATTTCACTCTAGGATGCACCAATTAGAACCTCATGGGTAAAACTGTCAAAAAAATGAGGACAAGTTTATAGATCTATGAGCTTTTTTAGAGTTTCCAATAAACACCATAAAACCAAGATCACCTACAAAACCAGGATTGGCCTTCTACAAGGAGAAAAACCAAAGATGTAAGAAAAATTTGTAAAAGACGTGAAAATAATATTATTGAGAATAATGAATTACATAAGATGGCTTTCTTTTATAAAGCAATATGCAAAACCCTAAAGGTAAAACCTAATTAGGACCTAAGTAAACTTAATAAAGTGTAATTAAATATTTAATTACACCAACACCCCCCTTAAGTGCAACTTAGGGAGAATAAGAAACATGAAAATAATGTAAAGATGGGTCCATGAAAGCATGAATGGGTCCTAACTACAAGGCCATTTTAGGTACCCATGTACATATGCAAAAAATGGGGAAAAGGAGAAAACCCAGTGGGACAAAACTCCTCCCCAAAAGATAGCCTGTTGCAAAAAAGCACTGGAAGCACACCGGTGGAGTAACACTAGAATCTTGAATCCAAAAAGCAAGGAAAGATAATTTTTTTTACTAGAAACCATATGAGAGTCACTGAATGACTCATGTAGCAGACCCGATGTCAAGGAACACTAGAAAACTCACAAAGTGGCACAACCCTAGAATCTATGAAGTAATAATAGATGAATAAATCATCATGCAAAATAAATAGAGAATTCAAGCAAGTGACGAAATCAATTCGTCTTATGTAATTCATTATTCTCAATAATATTAGTTGCACATCTTTTGTAAATTTCTCTTGCATCTTTGTTTTTTCTCCTTGTAGAAGGCTAATCCAAGTTTTGCAAGTGATATTGGTTTTATGGAGTTTATTGAAGACTCTAACATGGTATCAAAGAACCAAATTTGTGATTTCCTATTCGAATTCTAAGAGATCTAGCCTTGAGGGAAAAATTGGCCCATCCTGAGGCAAAATGAGCATCACTGTTGTGTCCAGAATGGCTGAAAAGCCGAAGATTGTTTGTCATTTTACTCAAATCCGAGCAGTTGCAACAAAAGGAAAAAAAAATTAGAGGAACCGCAGATCCATATATATCTGGGCCCTATCTCAATTTTCGTGCACAGATACAAGGTGTAAATTTCAATTTTTTTAATTTTTTCCACTGATAAAAAAAGTTCCAAGTTTTTCCAATATTTTTTGTCCTCCAATTAAAAATAAATCAAAAATCAAAAACCCTTTTGCAAAAATTATTTTTCAAAAATCAAAAAGGTTTTTGAAATTTTCAAAAAAACAAGTAAAAGATTTTAAAAAATAAAAAAATCAGGTCAACGGCCTGCATGTCATACCTGCGAGGCGTCCCATCACCCCCATACACCGTTGCATCAATTGACAGCTTTTTTAAAGGAAAATCGGCAGTCATTTCTAGTGGTGGAGTCTTGGAGATACCAAAAGAATATTCTGACCACTCACAAAAAAATTCAGGCAACCAAAAAAAAACTTAGCGACCGCAGAATCTCCAAAGGAATATTCCAACCAACAACGTATTCCGACAAGGTGAAAATTTTCCAACGGCTGTCAATATTTTTTGGCAGGGGTGATTTTTTTGTGACGGCCATTTGACCATCAAATTTAATCATGTGGATTTATGACATCAACCGTATGGTTGATCATCCTTGCCCCCTCCTAAACCTAGTTTTCCCTAAAGGAGTAATTTTTTTCTTTTTGGCATAACTTGGGAATACGGTGTCCAAACTGAGCAAATAAGATATCGTTGAAAAGATGATTCTGAGTACTTTCTTGTGGTGAAGGTTTCATTATTAGATTTTGTTTCTAGTTCATGTTATTCTCAGTCAAATTCAGATCTTCATTTTGTGATTTTGAGCTCATTACATTTTGCCTGTATCTCTGATTTTTGTGATTCAAGTGGTGTTGGAAAGGTATTTCATATCTCTTCATATTTATTCATGCACTTTTCCAAAATATGCCCTAGGTACATTTTATTCATTTTTTTGTGATTTCACATTTTTCTTAATTACTTTGATGTCTTGGCACCTAGAAAGGGTTTGTTTCCATGAGATGACATCATTTGATCTACTTTATCAGTACTAAGGTTTTTAGTCTATGATATTTTCATTTGAGTGAGTATCATTGGTTTTTCTATTCATCCTTTTGTGATCAACGTGGGCAAGGATAACTATGAGTCTTGGTGAAATGGCATCCTAACACATCTCATGTAGCTTGATATTTTTCCTTATTTGTATGGAATCATACCTACACCAAACACACCAATTATTTTATCAGCATGGGGCATCATCAATTATCATATTGTAGGGGTTTATGTTCTAGTATTGATCTTGACAATTTATGTATGTTGTATCAGACATTAAATGTCCCCACATACTTTGGACACTACTTTGGGAGATCCATGGAGACCCTCATATCTCTCCATACCTAGAGGATCCTACTACATATATTGTCTCATCCCTATTGTAGATACAAATTTCATACCCTTTGATAATGATACTTTAGAGGAGCTTGAGTATATCACAGGTCTTGCAAGTTTTGATGGTTCAAATACTTGTCTTCATGCTCCCACTCTTCAAATTGAGACTACATCATCATCTATTGCTCCTTATCATTTTGACATCACCGCATCTTTGGCCCCTATTGGTTTAGTGTAACAAAACATACATCTTCCATACACAACTACTTGGGATTTGTATCTCGCAGGCATATCATCCTTGTTTGTGGAAACCTATATTGTAGATCTGGAGGATTATTTTGAGGAAATTCACCTCCTCTATGTTGGTAGCCACATCAATTTTTTTGGCCCACCATCTTCATTACCTTTGCATCTTATTCTACTTCAATCTTCACAAGATTTTGGATCGTCATCATTGATTTCTAACATGTGGATACATGAGAAGTTTTTAGAGACACACATCATTTGGATTTGGATTCCTGATTCACCCATTATTTTTTTTTGGCTTCTCCAATCACCAGTGGATATTTTTCTTCCTAAAGGGAGAAATGTTGTTTGCAGGCAATGGATCATATTATGTCTTCAGGCGTTCATCATTGGCACGGGAGCTCTTTCTTTCTGGGGGGGATTCATTTCCTCTTTTTCTCTCTCTTATTAGGGGGACATACATTGTACTTGTATGATAGAATCAATCTTTTGGGGGTCACATTGATTCCTCCTATCCTTCTTTCACTAGTGCAGTCATTTCTTTTTCTCTCTTTTGGAGAGGAGTTTTTCCCATGTGGTTTTCTCCTTTTCTCTAGTTATGAGAGATTAATTTATTTGTGCATGGGTACCTCATCAATACTTGTATCTGGGACCCATCCATGCATCCATCATTGCATTCTTCATCAGGTTTTTTTAGTTTCTCCCTAAGTTGATCTTAAGGGGGGTGTTGGATTAATTAAGACATCACTTGATAATTAATTAATTATTAAGTCGCTTATTACATTATTCACTTAAGCTAAACTTAGGAGTGATTTTTTATTATTAGTTTGAATTAAATATAAGACAAGTTATCTCATTTCATGAGATTAGAACACTTGTCACTATCTAATGCAATCCTCATCTAGGGCGTGATTTTGCATGCTCTCATAAAGCTTGCACATTCATTGCAATAATTCAATTCAAAACCATTCAGGTTAATACATAGCACATATCGGTGCTCTTCTAGATTCAATCTTTTCTCTCTTGGTTGCATATGAAATCAGTTTCTTTGATCTCTTGAATGTGACAGGCCGCATTTTGGTTGCAGGGATTTTTGGGAGCTATGGGGTTCACCATCAACTCCAACAAGCTCTAATACCATGTTATAACTAGGAATTATTTTGCAGTATTTCTTCTATAAGAAAAAATATATATATTAATAGAGGAAAAACTTATACTAACTGCAAGTCATGAGAATTAATTTCACAAATGATAAATTACAATAGATATATATAATCTATATTTATCAATAATAAAAAATAGAAAAGAAGAAAGGTAATCTTATCCTAAGTGATAAAGATTGACATCCAATAAAAGAAAAAAAAATGTAATTAACTCCTTAATAAAAATATAAAAATGTGTAAATATAATTTTATACCAACAAAATGGAGTCCCCTTATAGATAATGGCCAAGGTGGTGTATACTAATAAATATTTTGAGTGGGTGTTTTAAAATTACATTATCTTTTCTATCCTTCTCCACTTTACTCCAATAAAATTTTATTCATAAAATATTTTGTAGTAAGATTTTTATGATAGCATTCCCCTGCATATAATGGCAATGGCATATTAAAGGATAATATCATTTTTTGTGTTGAATTAAAACACTAAATTAATAAACCTTTAAATCCATGTTAGTAAATGAGCCCCATAATCAACAAATATTTAGGAGTGGATTTTGAATTTGATCTTGGTATTCTTACAACATTGAGGGAGGAATACCCAAAAATTAAGGTAAGCAAAATTTTCATGGCACTAGACCTCAATCAAGAGTGAAAATATCTCATTTAGTCTACGAATGAGTAAATTAAATTGAGCATCATCATCTTCCATCCTAATCAAGGAATCAACATTAACTATAGCATCTTTATTTTGATTCCCTTGACATAGAATAACGTAAATAAAATATGAATCAAAACACGAGTGATCGTAATATTATTTTATGATATTATATTAATTTATCTTTCTTATCTTCATAATCTCCTTTTATTTTTTTAACCATGATTGTTTTTCACCATGTATATGAATTAACATTGAGGGATATCGTGGCTTATAGACTAATGTTTGGTGTGATACTTAATTACGATATTAGTACATTGAGAATCAAGAAAAAATTATAATTATATAAATTCACCTAAAGGAGAAATCAAAGTCACTCTTACTCCCAAACTATTCATGCATCTAGATCCATAAAAAATCATGATCCAAGGATAGGAGGTGTCAATATGTTTAAAATATCCTCATTGAGCAATGAAGTATCTAACTATATGCAAGTAGGGGAAGGCATTGCAATCAATTGATCAAAAATTACTTATTTTTAAATACAATATAAGAGATGAATTTAATATCAAATTTAGAAAGCAACATCACCCAACAAGCATCCCTACTTAAAAGAATATTTTTCACATATATTTTAAAGTATATTCCTATATAATAGCATGCATCTTGAAATGAATCATATAATTTCTAAGATTATATAATGAAAATATGATGAAAAAAATATAATCTCTTCATAGTTGTATACCATATCTCATAATCTAATAATATATGACTATAACAATAAACTATGTGTTCTTTACCATTTTCATTATTTTGAGTCAATAGATCTCTAATAGTGGACTTTATGGCTAAAACATATAATACTAAAAATTTACTATGGATAAAATTTGTGAGAGCCAAAGGATTCAATAATAATTATTTAGTGTCTTTAAATTATTTTTATAATATTTTTCCATTCAAAATGAACATCTTCCTTTAACAACCTTGTGAATGGGAATGTTGTATCCATTGATTAGGCTATAAAATATCTAATAGCTTTTCTTTTTCCTTCAAGAATAGAAAATTTCTTCAAATTATTTAGAGGAGACATGCTAACAAAAACATAAATATTATTTGTATCTACCAAGACATACCTCTCGAGGACATATAATAAATTTGAATAAGTGGCCACTATAAACTCAATATACACACTTTTTAGTATTTAACCTTATGTTATATTATCACACATGTTTTTAAATATTATCCTCAAAACTTATAAATTCTCTAGTTATCTTTTATATTTTCCTACTATATCATTCATATTATCTTCTTTAACACCTTATCCATAATATGATGGAATACCGATGTTATATAGCCATTTAATATATACCTACAATATTTTAAAACCCAAAATGCATGATAACACATAAAAAAATGTTCTCTAATGTCTAATCAAATTAGTTCTTTATTTATCTTTACAATTAATCGTGGTATAATTTTTTTGTAAGAATCCATAAATGATAGCAAATCATGTCCAAAAGTGAAGTATACATTTATATCATTATTAGGAAAAGGGGATCATTCTTAGCAGTTTTTTTTTTAAGATCTCTAAAATTGGTACAAATATAAATATGACCATCAAGTTTTACAAGTACCATATTAGAGAACCAAAGTGAATAATCAATAGGTCTAATAAATATATTCTTAAGCATAGATTTGATAATTTGTGTTTAACCATTAACACCACATTAGGATGCAACTTAGCATTGGGCTCCAAGATAATGTTAGTATCAATACACTACATATCTTGATATGATCGTGCAAAATATCTCCAAAATATTTTCGAAAAAAAAAAAATTATTTTAAATAATCACCAAATTTCAAGATTTTATCTTTATTGTATGGTTTCATATCTATAATATATGTAACACCAATTATAAGTGTATTAGGGTGAACCCACAAAATTAGTTTACAATTGGAGTGAGGAAGGAAAAGTTGAAAAAAATGATCCCATGCCAAAAAAAATCATTTTTGGGGTTCGAACGAACTAAAAGGTTCAAACGAACTAAAAGAGGGTTTGAATGAACTAGGGTTCGAGCGAACCCATTCAATGAACTTCCCCCCATTCCCGCCAAACAAAACCAAAGGAAACCCTTTTTGAAAGGGGGTTCAAATGAACCAGGGTTTGAATGAACCCTAGTTCGAGTGAACCCCTAGGGGTTCGCTCGAACCCCCCATTTCCCTCCTTCTCCTCCTCGGGTGGTAAAAAATTCCAAAATTTTGCGCTTTGAAGCTCAGGTTGAGGATGAAAATGGAGGAGACTTCACAAACCCAACTCAATGATGGTAGTCCTCGGAATGAGCTATCCAACGAATATAATTTTAATATGTTTTGGTTTTATTATGTATTTTTTTTAGTTTTATTAAACATAGGTTTTTCACCAAAAGTAAAGCTCTATATTCTACACATGTGGAAAAATAGCAGATTATCAAAAAAATTAAAAAATATGAGTGCACCAGATATTGAAGTCATTGATCCAACAAAAAACAAATCGATACATACAAAAAAGGTTACGTTGTATACGGTATGCCTATGTCTGAATTATAATTGGTTTGACTTTGAAACTTGAATAAGGAAAAAATATTCAATAAAAAACTATGAGACCAATTGGAAGCACTAGATATTGGAGATAAAAATCTAAATTTGAAAGAATTATAAATTTTATCCTTCATAGAAAAATATTTATGTTGTATACGGTGAACGTCACTCCTTAAAAATGTTGTTTGCTAAAACAAACTATTTTTCGAAGGAGATGGAAATAGAAATGCAATCTAATTCCAAAAAAATTGAAAAACATATATTTAGAATCTGCAGACACAATGTCACAAATCACTAGTTTGCATCATCTTCAAATTCCTTGCGCTTTAGCCGCTATAGGTGCCCGAAAGTGAAGATTTAGTTAGAAAAAATTATTTTAGTGTCCAATTTGGCCAAAACTTGTAAACCATTATTGTGGAACCACCCATTAAAATCCTCAATAACTAGATGATTAGATAAAAAAATGAAAATTACAAGGTGCAAATGAAGCATCTTCCCCAAAGTATGAATAAACCTAAAAAATATGGGGAGACTCTTATAATGATGATATCTAGGTAAATCCTCATAGACATCTAATATTTAACTAAATCTTCTATCATTTATAAATGTGTTTAGAGGGGGGATAAGTATCCATGAAACCATCCCATATGAGATCCAAATAAAATAATGGAGAAACAATGTTATCAATAATAGCACATGAAAACTCAATTCCATTAGTATCATTATTTTCAAGGATCATAATAGGCTTATGTATACCTTGTTGATTCAAAAACTAATCATTTTCCCTTATAACCAAGATTTTGTAAAATAAGAACTAATCAACTTAAGATGATGGTAAGAATTCTTCATAACAATGGCTATATATGTGGATCCATGATAAGCATCACCTTCATTTGAATGTATATCTATATAAGAATATGAATGTGTTGTAGCATGTAAATTAGTATCAATTAGAAAAGGGGAAGCTTGGTTCTCATTGTTTTGTTCTTTATTTTTTACTCAATGGATGAAAATCTAATTAACCCTAATAAGCCTCAAGATTTTCATTGCAAATAAGAGGATTCAGGATAATATATGAAGATTCCATAAGCCTACCTTGTTTATCAAAGACATATATGATAGCATATAGGTGTTCCTCACTTTTTTACCTCAGTGGGCTATGAAATCAAATTTTGAAAGAATCATTTTCTCTCAGTTAAAACAAGAAAAATGTATAGAATTTGAAGATAATATAAAAAAAAAAATTTTGGTATTTCTTATACATATTGCATTTCTAATTCTTTTCATAAATTAAAAATAATTTATCTCATATTTTAAATATTTGTTAATAAAGTGTTTCGTGTAATGCCCCAGCACGCAACCCCAATGGACAACTAATGACAAAGATTTAAATATAACACAATTTTTTTAAAGTATAACAATGCATTAACCATTTATTAAATAAATATACAACATTATGATAATTACATAATGACATCTAACTAGTCTCATGGGTTACATGGTTGCATTACTCACATTCAATCCCAACCAATAATATCGTTATAACTAAATGTCAAGTAATATAGCGATAGAGGCATACATTCACAAGATAACACAAAGATAATATACAACCATCCATGAACAATAGAGATGATAAAGGTACATACATCATTTCTTTCATAAAAAATTCTTAATTCAATATTACAAATGTGGAGCATATTTCCACAGATACAACACATCATAAATACAATGATACAATTATATTTTTCTTCCCTTTATAACAATGGGAAGAGTACACCAATACAAGTATGATACAGCTAAAATGAATAGGATACACAATGAGATCCATTAAAAGGAAATATAAGTCATAACACCAAAATTGTCACCAACATTGGAAAGCTCAAGAACCACTGCAACTAGTACATCTCTGCAACATCAAGATCATCAGTGGGAAACCCAATGTGTGTGTAGCATGTTTCACCCGACCATGTGAACCCAAAGGCCCACCCCCCATGCTAGGAGATGACAAGAGGACCCGTAACATAAAAATAGTCAAGAGTACAAGGCTGACAAGACTCCACAATCCTAAAGGCAACAAGGCAAAGAACCAAAAGAACAAATACTTCCAAAGGTACAAAACAACAAGGTCCAAAAATTACAAACATATTGGTTGCTAATGGTAGTGTATCATCACATGGCTAAACATGGGTTACCTAATGCGTACCTTCATAAGTTACCGGCCCCTATCCTGGATTACCCTGGCAACCTCAATCAATCCTCGACCCCCATTTTTGCACATGCAGAATCAACTTACCTTTCTTAAGGACAAGGTAGTTGATTTTTCATTCCAGGCCTTCTCGTCTCATCCCAAGCCTATACAAGCACTTGATCCATGAGATAGGCATCCCTTATCTTTCATTAATGGAATTTATACCCACCCCCTAACTATTTATTAGGTTATCACTTGATTAGCTCAACTTCTGCACGAGTTACCCAGGAGACCACTTAGGGTTCCAGCCCTCGTGGGAAGCCACACTCCCTACTAGCAACAAGACCTCAAAATCACAAACTCAAAGAACAAGGGTATACCTTAACACTCATAAAACCAAGACATGAAAGTACAACCACATGCGAGGCATGAACCTTCTCGCACACATTCCATAACACAACATTACAAAGGAACAAGGTAACACCTGCAAAATCTCAACCAACCAAGAATAACTGTGGCATCAAGCCAACATAGAAATCATCAAGAAACAAATACTCCCCTCACCTCTGGAAGATGTAGTTAAAACATTATACTCAAGGACTCTCAAACGAAGGTAATCCAAGGCAAAACGGGTTCCAAACACAAAATTACAACATATAAAATCTCCTCCATTTTCAATTATCACTAGAGGGAGATGACATGACATGAAACCACCAAAATCAATCTTTAATCATGCTAACACAACTAAGAGAAAAATTCAAGGACACGTAACTTCATTACTATATTTTATCCTTACATTCCTCGAAAAAACATCTAAAGTGATAGAAGATTTTATAAAAGCATATCTTATCACTAAAACACTATACATTTAACACCATAATAGATTTGACTATCCTATCCCTACTTACGTTTTCATATTCAACTTTATACGAAAAAGAAATCCTAAACTCTTCAATTTGTTTAAATGTTCATTACGAAGTCAATTACAAATTATTGAAGAAATCATATGGACATATTTGCAAATACACAAACACTTATATTGTCTCAACTAAATTTTCTTTAATTTATAATCGTTGTACATATCACTTATCTAAACCTTTAACTCACTAATACAATTCAATGTAATAAATCATAGGAAACAAATAAATAATTACATTTCACTTATTTATCTACTGTGAAATCATATAATTAATTAAAGAAACGAGATGTACTTATACTATATCACACTACATTTTGATATGAACAAACTCGCTTTTAACAATAATCATGAATATATATATACATTGTATCTTCCTTATTCATTATAAAATCATTGTAAATAATTAAAGAAATTATATAGCACATTATCTATATATTCCAATACATATATTATTACAAACAAATTGCCCCTTTATTTTTTTTATCCTAAAATCATTACATTTATACATACATATTTATCTACATGAATGTATATATCAAATCCCAACACTTGGTCATTGAACGAAACAATAATGAACATATATAAAACTATATTTAAATCAAAACACACATAATAATAAATATATACTTATTGTATTTATTTATTTTCCTCCAATGTACATAAGACTTGCTACTAGAAAACCAACTTTCAATATAATCTACATATATGTGTTAATCTACATATTTATACATTCACGCAAGTATATAAACATTTATAAAGAAATTCTATATATGCGTTTATATATATATATCGGCATATATACCTATATAATATTTATATCAAAAAATAAATTTAATTTAAAGAATGCAATTATCAGTGGCTGTCTACAGCCAGTCGATCTGTACAAAACACAGAGGTATTTCAAGTAAGGCAATCACAAACTGAATATATATAAATATACATATTACCCACAAAGGTAGTGCGCAAGGGAAAGAGAAAGCACGGAAGAACATGGCACGGCCTGGCAATACAGGAAGACAATCACTTGCAAGCACATTCAGCAAGCAAAGCACGATTCACACTGAACTGGATAAACAAAGGTACAGATATGTATGTATGTGTATTTCTTTATAACATTAACTAATTACTCAAGGTCGTGCGAGTAAGAGGAGCACGGGTGCTACAAGATAATCTTCAAAGGTATAAGCCTGTTGCTCCCCAAAACATAGTGCCGACCCAAGGGTAAAAAGAGACACGTAGTCACGAAACACCAGAAGAGGATCAGGTGCATGCCAATCCCAACGCTTACCAAGGATATTCGATTGTCTTCAGCCACAAAACAGAATGCAGAGGCTTCTATTGGTAGGCAAAATAATGGATTGCCATAGGGTAAAGCAGCGAGTTAAGTGTATCGAGCCAAGAGCTTAGGGAGATAGGTACGCATAGACCTCAATGTGATAGTGGAGCACACCAGAAAAAGAAAATCCCAACGCAGCCAAAGGAAATCGATTGTTTCCAGCCAGCACCACAGAACAAAAAGGCTTCAGTTGGCAGCAACAGAGGGTTGATAAGAGGGCGCCATACAGGCAAATGAATACAAGACCAAAGGCAAGCTGGGGAAATGGTAGACAAGGAAAGAATGGAGGATGATCAAAGCTTGAAACGAACTTTTGTCCAAAAAGAGGCGAATAGGAGGTAACAAAATGCCACAAGTAAAAGCCAACTTAGGAAATAGGATGATTGCAGGGATATACACAAATGGATTAGCTAAAAAGGACCACCAAAACTCTCGCAAAAGTCCATGAAAAGTTGGTGTGAGGCGCATGAGATTACTGAACAGAAAATTTGAGGGATAAAGAGAACCTATTAAATAAATGAAAATTGATGGCAATAAAAGTCAATCTGAAGGGTGAAGAAAATGTGGAGTATAAGATGACTGTGTAGCCAAAGTGAGATACGCTATCAAGAAATTTCACAGACTCCATTCAATCAAAAATGCCAGAGGGGTGCACCCAACACCAATACACACAGTCACCCTACAATTTCATATACAGGGACAAAAGAAAATCGACATCATAAAAGCAAATTGCATGCAATAATTGCCGGTTATGCAAAGAGGAGGATAGTAAGGAGTTTCTGAGTCATACCTTGACAGGATGTTATGCAATAGCTCAGACCCATGAATTTCATCCCAGATGAACGTTCATTCTGGCAATTAGACCCGAACCTATGTCTTGGGAAACTCACGCCTTGCTTGAAGCAGATACACGAACCTCCAGGTATTTTACAAGGAGCTGGAATCCGACCCAATTCAATGAATGGAAGGCATCAATAAAAGCTTATTCCCCGATAAAGAATGTAGCAATTGAATCCCTTAATCGATGCTCGCAGTAATCCCACAATCACAAATCTTTAGATACTCTTATTTTCATAGGTTGGCGAGTATGTTTAAGGATCATCATGGAAAAAATAGGCTTTTAAATGGTAATGAAAATTCATAAAATTAAAGTTAGACAACTTGACATAAAAATTTGAATAAATTATCTATATTGTTTCAAAAATATGTAAGAATAGAATTTTTAGCAAATTGAATGTAGTTTCTAAACTATTAGATTTATTTATTTTTTTAAATCTATTTCATGAAAATTTGAAATTTCAATGCAGTAGTATTTAAATTTCAGGAAAAAAAAAAGAAGTAGGTGTCTGTTTGACCACCCTAATCACAATAAAATGATAATATTTTTTTATAATATTTTAGATATATAAGTAGAGGACTCATGTCCCCGATGTAATGCATTTTTTTTTTCAAACAAATAATTAATTATAAATATTTTATTACAATTTTTTAAACAATTAAAACTTGTATGTCTGACCATTTTAACTTGGTCAAAACTTCATGAAATTCAATTTTATTTTATTTATACTATAATATATGAAGCATAAAATGTGACGCATGTTTCGGATTCAAAAAATATGATACCGTTTGAAAGCTATAGATATTTTTCAATCAACCTATCAATCAAGATTTTAGTTGTAATTCAAATAGAAAATGAATAATAATTATTTATTAAATTCAAAATAAAGAATAATTTATATTGGTGGAAAGCTGAGAATCTCTTTTAAAAACCATTTTCATTTCATCAATTTTGGGTAAAAAAAAAAGGTCATCAACTACATGGGTCATCATATCACTTACATATCGCCACTTTTTGGACCATCATGATTCTACACATACCCTAGCAATTCTATTAGTCTTTTTGATCAACCATACCAAGTTTGATCATCATTCCATCTTCTCTAAACAATATCCTCCCTAAATCCTTATTTTTCCCCAAAAATAAACTAAAAATCCAAAAGGTCCTCTCCTCCCCAATAGGGAAAAAAACTCCTTTATTCTCAAAACAACCATCTAATTAAAACTCAAAGATTCCAATAAAAATAGTCACTTTCCTTATTCGACGATCACTTCAAGGTTGTGCATGTGCTTGCATGCAAAACCTTCTATATTTTTATTTTTTTTAGCATTATCACTTTATTTTCTGTTTAATATTATCTCTAAAATAATATTTTATATAAAACAATATTATCCAAAATACGAATTAATTAACGACAATCTAATTAAATTAGCGTGAACTAATGAACATCGTTAAATTAGACTAACTAATTAAACGATATTTAAAAATAAAAACTATAATAAATGATTAGTTAATCATTAATAATATCATTTAAAAATTAATCAACAAACCAACACAAATATACTCTTACCCAATCGACCCAAGGACCCAAGCGAAGAGGCACTACATTTCATACATTTCATGATATTTTTGTAAATTTATGTTTCATATTTATTAATTATTTTTTAAATTACAACTATTAATTTTCATACATGTTTTCTCATAATGCATGTCTTTCATGCATACCCATATTTTTTACCGAAAGAGGAACATAAATATGAAGGGAAATCTTTATTTTTAATTCCATTACTATGTGTCTAATAGAGATTTTTTATTTTTGTAATAAAAAAAAAATATTAGAAAATAGAAAATAAATACAATAATAAATAAATATATTCAAATATATACTTTTATAAAATTTACTCTAAGAGATACATTGTAAAAATATATATTATGATTTTTTATTTAATGATAAAAAGAAGATCTAAATTATTATTTTATTTCTAACAAAATCCATCCATGTGGCTTGCAAGTAAAAGGGTAGCACATAGAATGTTCAAGGGACACACATATGCATATTGAGAGTCTCATCTATAATGAAATTAGTATATTTTTTCTTGTGTCCCAAGTTTTTGGCATACTATTTTGTATAAATTGTTATATCATCATGTACTCAAGTGGGATAGGGCTTTATGTTTCCACCCAAATATCAATGCTTTATCTTTTTCAACAATTTGGAAAATTTATATGGGTTATCATTAACTGTCACCACATGTTCTTTCTTTTGATGAATAAAATTAATTTTAAAATGAAGTGTCAATGGGAAAGAATCAATTACATGAATCCATGTTCAACCTAAAAAATAATTATGCTATCAAACTCCAAGCATCACATGGAAAGTCATCTCAAGTGTTATGTGATCTAAAGTGATACATAAGTTAAGTAGCCAATAATTTCTCATATAACATTGTTAAACCCTTTTGTAGACAACTAAAATTGAAACAACATCGATTACCTAATAATCCAACCATTTCATCTATATTTGACTAGATAAATTTGTATTTATCCCATTTTACCCCTTAAAAATTAAATAATATTTTATTATTTAAATAATAAGTCACTATTTACCTAAATCTCATTTCTAGCATAAAATGAGTTAATCAATCTTCTTTTATAGTCCACATTAGGTAAATTAATTTAAATGTGTTTAATTAAGTGGACTATCTATTTAATTGTTTCTACACTTTTCATTAATTGGGCTAAAACCCGGATTAACCCCTTAATCTTCCTCTTGCACATTCAACATCATAATCATCCAATTTCATATCAATGCGTCTACAATCTAAAGTAATCTATATGCTCTATAAATTAGTGTATATGTACTCCATTTTATTTATAAGCTTAAATAGTCCAAAAATATTCAACTCTAAATCAACATATGCAAATCCTAAATTGGAAAATTTGAAACATAGGACAATTATTGTGCTTCATATAACCAAATTTTCCCAGCTTCTATTTCAGTGAATCCATTCATATCTCAATCGTTGGACACCCTATTTCAATGAATTTTCCTAAACACATACAAACATCTATAGGGTTGATCTTCCATCCACCTTTCCCTCTAATCATTTCCTCCAATCAAAAGTCAAAATTAATCAACCTTCTCCTTAATCTAAGCTTAATCAAAATCTAAATTTGAGTTGTAGTAAATCTAGCTTAAGGTCTTTTGATATCAAAACAAATCTTAATATATTTTCTTCCAATTTATTCTAATAAATTCCATCTATCTTCCAATATTTTCTTTTCATTCAATATCATATTTGTCACCCTTTTTCTAAATAGGTAGTTATAGAGTGAGATCCGGCCATCCTATCATATTTCACAACAAAAGAATTTAGGCATGTGCAGTTTGAAACATAATCTCTTCAATGTCTAATTCACCTCATATCCAAAATTCAGGCAAAGAGGATCCATATCCATAGATTTATCACTATTAAAAGATCACTTTATGTTGTAGTCTAGCTCCACCCCGCCTAGCCTGATCGGGAGATCATATCGCATCTTACCGCAAGAGGACATTTCAAGATAAGGTTTAGAAAACACAATCTACAAAGCCATGTCTACTACATATTTAGAGATCTGGAAGGATAAAGTAATTTCCAATGAAACTCATTGTCAAAATATTCTTGCACCATATTTCCAACAGTGAAATCCATAGGAGAATGGGATGAGTGTTCTCTAGAGTGTGCAAATATAATTGTGGAGCAAGAGGACAAGGGAGGAGATCAATGGAGCATGTGTAGGATATGTTTGTCCTATGTGGGTATTGCCTTCAATTCTTGAGGCTGACCTAAGTGTACCATGTAGCTATTGAAATTCTAGGATTTGGTGCCACTTTGGCTCAAGCTAACCTATTCCGTGAAGGAATTAGTAGCATATATGTATAGGTAGTTGAATTATGTACTGGGTATCTGATTATTATGTTCTCTCTTTTATACAATTTTAACATTATGTTCTAAACCCTTTTGTGGACGAAAACCCATAGGAGTTGTACTCATTGGATGAAACCCTAGTGATTACTTGGATCAGAGGATGAAACCCCTTTGGTTCTTGAGAGCTTTTTCACCTCAAAGATTGCATTGTGCTTCAAAGAATTTTTGTAATAAGTTGTTTGATTTGAATATATTTGCATCATCTAGTTGATATAATAAGCTTTATCAATCTATGATTTCAAGTGTTTGTGTTTTGTACAATGTTGTTCATTGAATACCAATATGAAAATAAGTAGTTTGTGTTAAATTATATGTCTGGGACATTACAGTGGTATTAGAGCATGATCTTTCCAACCTGTAGGGTTTAGTGTTTTGAAATCAATAATCACTAAAATTCATGAGATCACAAGAGGGTTAAAGGATATCCCCACGACCCTAGTAGAAATAAGGGATATTTTGAAGATCTTGGCAAATAACATATCATGAGGAAATATGAATCAAAATGGTCACAAAGGTGGAGCATCATCCAAAAATGGAGGGGATGATGGTAGAACCAATAATGCTCCCAGAGGGCCCTCAAAGAATCTATTACTTCCAAAAATTGAACAAGACAAGGGTGAACCAATAGACACTAGTGCCTTCAATCCAAAAAATATTCATGAGTGCTATGGAGAATATCAATCTCTACCAAATGAAATGAAATCAGATTTTTCTTGGCCGAACACATGGAAGCTGCAAGGAAGAGTGAACCACAGAAGAAGGGACTATACAAGAGCAAGGACCTAAAGAAAAAGTTGGGGAAGCTTGGAGTGGCTTATTTTGATGGGAGTAATAAGATCTCAGCAAGATCTTGGTTACAAAATATGGAAACCTATTTCATGCTCAACCCTATGATGGATAAACATGTAGTTCAATTTGTCTCCCTACATCTAGAAGGAGAAGCATGTGAATGGTTGTTTCATGGTCACACTACTCTAGGCCATGATCCGATACAAAGATTCGATGAATTCAAGAAGAGGATACTTGATAGATTTGAATTGAAGGATGAAGAAGAGTATTTCAGCAACTTGCCCATGATCAAATAGAAAAATTTAGTTGATGATTAAATTATAGAATTTCAAAAGGTGGTGGTGATCATTCTGGAACTATCAAAGAAGAGAATAGTGCATCTTTTCATCTCGAGAATCACTAAACCTCTCAAGGGTTTTGTGAAATATTTTGCACTTGTCTCTCTTTAGGAGGCTACAAAAATGGCTTTAACCTTGAAGCATCATTTCCTAAGAATCAGGTTCCTTAGAAAACAAAACCTAACACATGGCATCAGAAGGGATTTCAAAAGAGATCACAACCTGCACCAGCACCTGCACCCAGGAATTCGTAACTCTTAATATGGAAAAGAAGGTAGATGAAGAGACAAGGAATGAGTTCTGAAGGAAGAAGCTTTACTTCTCTTGTAGAGAACCATGGGTTCCAAGACATAGATGTCTTAGAAAGGGACAAGTTCACTACATAGAGGTCACCTCTGACAAATAATCAGAATCAAAATAATCTGATGAATTTCATGACCTAGAAGACTCTTCTCTAGGGGAAGAAGACAAGTAGAAAGAAGATGGAGGTGTTTTGGTATCTCTATCTAGTGCACATAGATATCACTCTTTCAAAGTCCAAGGGGTTATTGTTGGACAAGGATTAAGTGTGTCAATTGATGGTGGAGCTACTCACAACTTAATTGACAAAGGGTTAGTGAGAAGAAGGGGATTGGATGCGGAGGACTTTGAAGGCTTCATTGACATTGTGGTTGATGGATATAACCTACCCTACAAGAAGAAGATCTAGAAGTTAAAAATAACTTTTGGATCTATCATAATGTATCCGATGATTTTCATGTTATTGGCTTGGGTGATGTTGACGTAATTTTTAGTGTGCAATGGTTACACTCCTTGGGAGAGTACACTACAAACTACCAGACCATGGAGCTCAAGCTCAAAGCCAATGGGAAGGATGTAATCCTAAAAGGAATGACAAATGGAGGTCTGCAAGTAGTCTTAACTAGGAGAATGGAGAGACTAATCTAGAGAATCCAAGTTGCTTGGGCTACCAATTGTTTAGTGATCTCAAAAGAATCCGCCACTGATAAGAATGAGAAATTTCATGGGATATACAAAAGAAATTAGATAAGTTTAGTTTGGTTTTCAATGATATGCCTTCGGGATTGCCACCAAATAGAGGATTCCAACACATCATAGAGCTTGAACCTAGATCCAAGATAGTGATGACCACTCATTACCACCATCCCCAGATGTACAAGGTGGAGATAGAGAAGGAAATCACTTGGAACATTTGGATAAAGGATACATTAGGCCAATCTCTATGTCATTTTCATATTCTATAGTGTTGGTGAAGAAGGATGGCATTTTGAGGATGTGTATAGACTACAGGGAATCAAACAAGAAGATTGTCAAGAATTGATACCTCGCACCCCAAATAGATGATTCAATCAATGAGCTTCATGGAGCAATGTGTTTTTCATGGATTGATCTAAGATCTGGATACTATCAGATCTACATGAGAGAAGATGTGCAAAAGACTACTTTCTGGTATCACTATGGGAATTTTGAGTCCTTTGTTATGCCTTTTGGTTTGACCAATGCTCCAGAAATCATCTAGTCATGCATGATTTCCATGTATTTGGTAAGCAATTGAGAAATTTTATCTTGGTTCTCTTTGATGACATTTTGATCTACAGTAGAACATGGGAGGAGCACTTGCAGCACCTAGACACGGTTCTAGGAATCCTAGAGTAGCATCATCTTTTTCTAAAGTTGTCCAAATGTGAATTTGGATTGAAGGAGATATTGTATATGGGCTATGTTAACAGTGCTAAGGGAGTTCAAGTTGACCAACAAAAGATCCAAGCCATTTGATATTGGATACCTCCTACAAATCTATCACAGTTGAGAGGTTTCTTTAGACTTTGTAGTTACTACTGGAGGTTTTTCAAAGGTTTTTCTCAAACAGTAGTACCTCTCACCAATTTGACTAAGGTAGGGACCTTTGAGTGGGAAAAAGGGGCACAAGAAACATTTGAAAAGATAAAGGAGGTAATGAGTTTTTTTCTAGTACTTGCAATTCCTTATTTCTCACTTCCTTTCGTGGTTGAATGTGATGCATTTGGTGAAGGAAAAGGATTTGTCCTCTCTCAGAAGTGACATCCTATAGATTTTGAGAGCAAGAAGTTGAGAGACACTAAAAGGGGTTTTTCCATATATGATAAAGAGATTTTGGCAATAATGCATGCCTTGAGTGTCAGTGTTACCTAATATGTGGAATATTTTTGGTCTTGAGTCAAATCATAACAATTTGGAGTTCATTTTGAGTTAGCAAAACCTGAATGATAGATAGAAAAATTAGGTGAGAAAACTTCAGGCATATGATTTTTATATTGAATATGTCAAGGGGAAGAAGAATGTAGTGGCAGATGCACTCTCAAGGAGACCCATGCTATGTCAAGCGACCATTACATCGGTTGATTGGAAGGACTTCATCATGAAGGAGTATGTTGAAGACTCCTTTGCTACTAGAATCCCAAAAGGTTCAAAGAAGGATGAAAGGTAGACTGTGGTGGAAAGTTTGATTCTCTTCAAAAATAGAGTGTTCTTGACCCCTAGACCCAAGGTGGAAGAAAAGGTTTTGGAGGCTTACCATAATGCACCAACAATAGGGCATCTCAAATATTATAAGACCTACCAACAAATCAGGGAGAGGTTTGTTTGGAAGGACCTCAAAGATGATGCTCTCTCACACATTAGGGAATGTCTCACATGCCAAGAGAACAAGTGGGAACAAGAATTCCCTATCAGACTACTACAACCTCTTCCCATTCTAGAGCACAAGTGGGAGAGTATATCCATGGACTTCATTACCAGATTGCCTAGAGTGCAAGGCAAAGAATTTATTTATGTTGTAGTTGATAGGCTGACTAAGTATGTTGATTTCTTTGTTGATTTCTTTGCAATCCCTAGTAACTTCAAAGCTCTAAAATTTGTAGGACTATTCTTCAAAGAGGTTTTCAAGTTGCATACCTACCAAAAAATATTGTAAGTGATAGAGATAGTTGGTTTCTCAGTGCTTTCTAGAAAGATTTATTTCAACTGGCCGGTATTAAGCTCACTCCTAGCACTAGGTATCATCCACAAACTAATGGAAATATTGAAGTTTTGAATAAATGGGCAGAGGGCTACTTGTGAAACTATACCTTAGGTTAGCAATCAGCATGGATCAAGTGGCTTCATTTGGGAGAGTACTGCTACAATACCACTCACCACATGTCAATTGGAATGTCTCCTTTCAAGGCCCTTTATGGGTATGGAGCCATGTCATTCGCAAAATTGTTTCTTACTAATAGTAGAGTTTCAGAAATGAGTGACCTAATCAATCAAAGCTAAGAGGTATTGAGGACACTCAAAAAACATTTGTAACAAGCTCAGATCAGCAAAAGATATATGCATACAAGAAGTGGGGGATATATTCTTCATCAGCCTGCAACCTTATAGACAATCTTCCCTCAAGTAAAGTGGAGCAAAGAAACTCAAACCAATGTTTTATGGGCCATACAAGGTGATCTAGAGGGTTGGAGAGGTTTCTTATGACATTGAGCTTCTGGAGGGTAGCAAAATTCATAATGTTTTCCATGTGGCATGTTTGAAGAAGGTTTTTGGATTGCACATAGCTCTAGCAATGGAGTTACCACAACTTGATGATGAAGGAAAGCTCACTCTCATTCTAGAAGTAGTGATTGACACCTAAATCAAGAAGCTAAGGAATAGGAGTGTAACTGAGTACCTTGTCCAATGGAGGAATTTTCCTATTGAACATGCCACATGGGAAGTTCATGCAACTCTCAAGAAAATTTTGAATTGATTGAGGACAATAAATTTTGAGAGAGGAGGACTTGTCATGTCCCCTTTTCCAGACAGGCAGTTATAGAGTGAGACCCGGTCGAGTCCTACCACATTTGACAACAGAAGAGTTTAGGCATGTGTGGTTTGGAACATAATCTCTTGAGTGTTCAGTGCACCTCATATCCAAAATTTAGGCAAATAGGATCCATATCTAGAGAATTATCGATGTTAGAAGACTATTATATGTCGCATTGTAGCTTCACCCCACCTGGACTGTTTGGGAAATCTTACCACATCTTACTGCAAGATGAAATTTTAGGCTATGATTTAGAAAACACAATCTATAGAGCCATATTTACTACATATTCAAAGATCCAAAAGGACAAATCAATTCCTAGTGAGAACTCATTGTCAGAATATGTTTGCATCAGATTCCCAATAGTAAACTCCATAGGTGAATGGGATGAGTGTTCTTCGGAGCATACGGAGATAATTGTGGAGTGAGAGGATAAGGGATGAGATCCAAGGAGTGCGTGGATAGGTCCACAGTAAGATATGTTAGTCCTAAGTGGGAGTTGTCTTCAGGTCTTAAGGATGACCTAAGTGTAGCATGTAGATATTTGAATTCTAGGCTTTGGAACCACTTTGGCTCAAGCTCACCTATTCCTTGAAGGAATTAGTATCATATATGTATAGGTAATTGAATTCTATATTGGGCATCTGATTATTATGTTCTCTCTTTTTATATAATTTGAACATTATGTTCTAAACCCTTATGTGGATGAAAACACATAGGAGTTGTAGTCATTGGACGAAACCACGGTGATTACCTGGATCAGAGGATGAAACCCCTTTGGTTCTTGAGAGCTTTATCACCTCATAGATTGCATTGTGCTTCAAAGAAGTTATGTAAGAAGTTGTTGTTTGATCTAAATATATTTGCATCAACCAATTGATATAATTGATTTATCAATATGTGATTTCAAGTGTTTATGTTTCATACATTGTTGTTCATTGAATTCCAATCTACAAATAATTATTTTGTGATAAATTATATGTCTGAGACATTACAGTCTTTCATCATCATTTCACTCATCAAACAATCATCATGAATCCATTTTCTTTGATGAGTCCCCTTGTCATGACCATCCCAAAAATTAATTTAAAACTAATGTTGATGACAGTCTTGTTGAGCAAGACAAGTATGAAATAGACCCCCTTGATGGCATCATCACTACAAAGCTTTCCCCAAGCTCCCACTACTCACCCCTATCTTTTGACCAAGAATCATATAACACAAGATACACCATCGTTCCTACATACATACCTATTAGTCGCCCTTATGATACCTTTGACAAGGGAAACCCATCTTATCCCCCAATTTTATCTCTATATTATTTTCATGCCAGGTTGTCGTGGTCACTTAGAAGAAATGGATGATTATGGAAGTGATGCCTTCTTGAGAGAGTTATTGAGCCAAATGGATCCCAGGAGGTTTCTTGAAAATATAGAGGAAGGGGAGAAAATGTGTCATGATAGATAAAATATTACTTGAGAGAAATCATATTGGAATAATGTACATATCATGGATATAGAATTCAAGAGGGATAAGGATTAGACATATTGATTTACGCCACTTGGATAATTGGATGATATAATTTGAGATTGCATGGTTGTACGTACATGTTTATGTATATTACAAGGATGTAATGTAACTAAAATAATAAATAATTTTGTCGGAAAGAGGATGGATGAATGAAAGGGAGAGAGGGAATGGTAAAAATGAATGAAGAATAAATATTGTCAAAGTCACTTCACATGCAAAGAGAAATATGTTATTTGATTTGCAGCACTAATATTATGCATAATGATATAATGGATGGTATGCCATGTGCATATGAACTAACACAAAATAAATAAATTGTAAATAATATAGTGATAAAAAAGACACATTATCAAGGCACAGTGCCATATGAAGGTGACCATGATGAATTGATGGATGGAACACTAGGATCATAAGCAAAAAAAAAAAACACAAACACAAACACATGTAGATAACTAAGAAAAAACATGAACATTTAATATATTTAATCTAAAAATGGTGTGTGACCGAATTACGTAGAGCAAATGCAAAGGGATTGAGAGGAGCAGTGGGAAAATAGAAATAGACCTAAAGAAATAAATCTCTGTCAACATCCTATTGGAGCGTGTAGTGATTGGGTGATTCAATCACCACTTTCAAAGAAAGCAAATAAAAAAAAAACTGGTCATTCTCTCGAAGAGATCTTTCTCCACATAATTTCAAGACGCTAGGGATCGAGATGAAGTGATCTTGCATGATCCATAGAAAATGAGAGAATCTACACTACACATTCAAAAATGGGCACCAAAATTCAATCTTCTCACATGTTGCTCATATGTTGAACCAATTTGGTTAAGTATATAATCTTTCGATGGAATTCTGGATGAAAAATCTATTACAAAAAATAGGCAACAGTATTGGCATCACAGTGGAAATCGATGAGGATAAAATAAACAGTAATTCACTTCTATTCTCCAGGATTCAAATCACCTTCATAAAACCTATCCCTTCAGAAATCTACAACGATACCCCAAATGGTGCCAAGCAATTGAAATTGAAGAAGAAAAGTATTTTTAGTTCTTGTCAAAGTCGCTCCCACGGGGAAGAGAATTTCCAAATTAAAGAGACAAAAAAATAAATTTGAGATGGGGCTAGAAGCATAAATAAAATTTAGAGGCAGCGCTTGAGGATAAATCAATCTCTCCATTCCCTAAGTTTAATGAGGTTAGATCGTCTTCTACAAACCCCATACTGCAGAAAACAATTCTAGACATTCTTGATGTAATAGGAGGAGGTAAGCTTAACCCAAACAATGTAGAGGAAAAAGCACACAAGCACCAGATCCTTGAACTGGTAGTAAATTCAGAAGAGGATTAGTACTTAGAGGAGGAAGAGGATTAGTACTTAGAGGAGGAAGGTTATGATTTGGATGAACTGGGAATCATTGATCCTAGATGAATCTCCTAATCCACACCCAGAGTACTAAATAATGGTGTTCAAGTAGAGAAGAAGAAGGTTCAAAAGATGAGTAAGTTGAAACTTGCGAAGATTTTTCTCAAGAGAAAGGTTTGACAAACATTAGAGAATACATGTTGAGATCTAATGGAAGAAACACCTCCCTTAGAGGATAATGAAGATCGTGAAATGGAATGTTAGGGGTCTAATGTCCTTAACAAATGGTTCCTGATCAAGCACCAAATAGAAAATATGTTGGCCATCACAATCTTGTTACAAGAGATTAAACTCAATTCAAGAGATTCTAGGCTCTTTCCAAAGCCAAGCTCAGGCTATGACAAACACTACATTGAATTTTATGCTATTGGGATTGTTGGTGGAATGGAGATTTTATGGAGACCAAGTAGAATTATGCTTAACCTTATCAATGTAGACATAAATTGGATGATGTGTCAGGTATGAATTCTTTCTTTAGATATTGAACTTTTACTATTCAATATCTATGGTCCAACAAAGAATCAAGATAAAACTAGACTTTGGGACTCTTTGAGCCCTCAATTATCAAATTATGGAATGGAGAAGATCATTTTGGGTGGGGAATTTAATACAATACTATAAATGGATGAGAAAAGTAGAGGCCTTCATTCTGAACCCCCATCCATAAAACACTTATGAAGTTTTGTTGAATATTTTGGGCTTGGGTATGTAATTTTAAAAAATAAGATCTATACGTAGACAAATCATAGTGCAAGATTCACTAATATCTATGAGAAGCTAGATCAATTCTTATATTCTAGTCAATGGCTCAATTCTACCATTCTACCAAAATCAAAAATCCTCCCCTTCTCTAGTTCAAATCACTTCCCTATGGAACTCTCAATTACAAAAAACACCTCATGTTCAAAAAGATGTTTCAAATTTGAAAGAATTTGGTTCCTTTGAGATGATCTAATTGGCCTAATTAAGGAATGGTGGGAAGTGGCTCCACAAAAGATTGGGACTAAAAGTTTCAAGCTCATGAATAAGCTTTAGTTCATTAAAGAGAAACTAAGGGAATGGAACATGACATCCTTTAAAATAATATTTAAAGAAATTTTGAGAATTGTGAAGAAATTAGTGGACCTAAATGAAAAATTAATTTACATTGGAATTTTCTACACAATTTTTGTCAAAGAGAGAGCTACTAGTGGAGAAAGATGAGGTATCGGCAAGACAGGAGGAATTTTGGAGATCAAAGTATAAGGAGGTTTTGTTGTTGGAAGGATACTCTAACACTAAATTCTTCCATAAATCTATAAATATGTGAAGATTTCAAAATAAGATTGAAACGATCAACAACTCAGATGGGAAAATTGTTGCAATTTGGTTGTCATTGATGTCAAAATTTCATTGGAGTATGTTGTAGTGTGGTTGTTTGGTTGCTAGAGTTTCTGAGAAATGTTTTGTATTTCTTTCTTGATGATGTTTTTCTCCTGCAGTTTGGAGGTTAGCTTCAGTTTTTGTCAAGGCATGTGTGATCCAAGTTTCAAATCATTTGAGTTATCGAAAAGGTTCTTTTGATAGTGTAGAGATAAGTTTATGTTGATTCTGTGAGGATGTTCTCAGAGGTATAAAGATTGGCTTTGCATATCGTTGCATTTGTCGATATGGTTGTGTGGATCAGAAGTTTTCATGGAGATGTGAAGGTGTTATATCCCAAGTTTCATATCAATAATCCTTTCGTAGAGAAAGTTATAAGTGGCAATGTAGGACTATGTTGTCTGGTGGCTAGCTTTAATGGTTGTATACTTGTGTTGGTAGAAGATTGTGAATTTCAGTTGTATGAGCTTGTGTGGACACTCCACATGTCTCATAGTGTCTTAGGGTTGAAGTGCATGAAGATCTTTCTGACTTCTAGTACCGCACAAATTTTTCAATTCATTTTGTGAAGTTATGCTCCTGCTAAGGCTAAATAAGGGATGTTGATGATGTGCATCACAATTTCAAGTGTTTACAGATCTTATGGAGTGTTTGAAGATGTTGTATGGATCATGTTGACTCATCTGGGAGTAATGAAAATAAATTTTTTATCTTTCTCAAGTATCACCAAGGATGTGATGGCAGACATGCTACAAGTTACATGTTTTTTGCTTATGGCTGACCCAATTTGAATTTGTGAAGCATTCAAATGATCTCTATGGTAGATCAAAGGTGTGAATATTGTTTAGGACCAAGTTAAGCATTTGTTGGAATCTACAAGGCGTGTTCCCCTTTCTGGTGTTGCATGTAGTTTTTTGGTTCTTGCCCTATGCACGTTTCATGTTGATTTTTTATCCTTGGCCGACTTGGAGATTTAATATTTTTGTTGTTATAGGCTAACATGAGATGTAGTTAATGTAATATCATGTATAAATTGGAAACCTAGTTGATCTAGGGTTAAGTGGTGTGATGCATTATGATAATTGTGTAAGTGATAGAAAGAGAAAGAGTAGTTGTGGTAGATCTTATATGGTTTCATCCTAGACATATTTTTGTGACAAAAGCGAAGTGAAGAATGTGCTTAATTGTTTGTTGGAGGTAGTGAGTTGAAGGAAAAACTTATTTATTGCTGAAAGTGGTGAGTTAGTAGGCAGTAGAGAATACATTTGAAGGAGTTGCAAAGAAGAATTGCAATCATCAAAAGAGAAGTGACAAAGCATAATTATTGATTATCAAAAGGATTGAGCTCAACTGTCAGTTTCAGATAGTGGAAGGACTTCCATTTTGTAATCATTCTTGAGTGTGTGCTCAAATCAAGGATTTGTAGCTTTCTTGGGTTGTATCCCTAAAACAAAGTCTAATCAGGGAGTTGTAGTTTCCTTGGGAGTGACCCTAAAATTGTAATCAGGGAGTTGTATCTTCCTTGGGTTATAGCCAACAAAGTTTTGAATGTTGTTCATCTTGTGAGGCTATATTAGGACAATAGCTCCTATTATATTTTCTCATTGTGGTTTTTCTCCTATGGGTTTTTCCACGTATGTCTGGTATTGTATTGTGTTGTGCATTGTCTTCATATTTAATGTTCCTATTGTGCGGTAGAGTTTAAAGATTTGTTTGTTCTGGAGGGTTTGTAATTTCAAATATATTGATTCACCCCCCCTCTCAATATTCTAGTGTGTTCAAAAAAAATCATTAATATACTTCTACAAATATAGAAAAAAGATATCAATTTCTTCCAAAATTTATTTGCCCTAGATGGAGCGGAAGACTATGTCGATTCAAAAGTTTTTCTTGATAACATCCCTCCAATTATCACAAATGTATATAATGAAATGATCTCTACACCAATCATTGAAGGGGAAATTAATAATATTACATTCCAAATCCATCCTGGTAAATCTCCCAGCCTGAATGGCTTTTCAATCATTTTTTACCAAAAGTGTAAGCATATTATTGGAAGGGAGGTCTAGGAAATCGAAGAAGATTTCAAAAATGAAAGACATTTGTTAAATATTTCAATAATATTGCAATAGTGCTAATGCCCAAGAAACATGACTATGCATCATTCATGGATTACTAATTGATAGCCCTATGCAATATGATCTACAAAATATTAGCGAAGGAAATAATGAATAGCCTAAAACTTAATCTATAGCAAGTAATCTCAATCAATAAAAGTGGGTTCACTTCAGGTAGAGATATTGTTGATAGAATCATAGTTGAAAATGAAAATTTTCACTCAATAAAAAACTCATATCAAAAAAATATGATGGTCAAACTGGACATTAGCAAAGACTATGACCAAGTAAAGTGGCAATTTCTAATCTATGTGATGAAATATTTTGGATATGATAACTTATGGATTGATCGGATATACTATTGCATATCTACTGTCCACTTTTTAGTACTTGTCATTGATGGTGTTTCGTGTGGATTTTTAGAAATATGAAACGGACTATGATAGGTAAATCCTTTCTCCATTTTTTTTTGTAATAATGTTTGAAGCACTTCGAAGAACAATTGAAAACATTATAAGACATGGTGTATGAAAAAATTCATTAGTGGCATGAAATGTAGATCCTATGAAACTCCAACAGTTCACAGATGACACTATATTGTGTGGGAAGCCACAATAAATGAAGAAAAAATCATAAAAGAAGCTTTGTAAATGTGCATTGTAGTTTGTCACCAAAAAATCAACAAAGAGAAATAAAAAAATCTTTCTTTAACACTAAGAATTTTATACAAAATAAAATAGCTGAATTTCTAGGCTTTTCAATTGATGCAACTCCTTGTAAGTATTTGGGTGCCCCAATTTTCAAAAGACTTGTAAAAACTAATTTTTGGTCTAGTACTAAGGAAAATTGTAGTAATAAGGCCAGTTATTGGAAGGGGGGATAGCTTACCCTCACTAGTAGAATAAAAACGATTAAGGCAGTTTTGGCAACAATCCCAATATACACAATGTCATGTATGCAACTAACTAGAAGAGTAGCAACAAGTATAGACAATAATTTAAAAATATTATGGGATGGATTGGTTGAAGTAAATTGAATCCCCCTAATATATTTGGACATCACAAGAAGATGTCAATGGGATGGGGGTGTAGGCATTAAAAATATTAAGTTGTAGATTATGGTGTTGGGCATCAAAATTATGTAGAAAATGGTGTAAAATACTACAAAATAAATATCTAGACACCAATAGTTTGAGCATAATTCTAACAATTAAAAAATCCTCCAATGGATCTAATGTATGGAAATTTATATGGGAGTCGAGAAATCATCACTAAGCATTTGGCATGGCAAGTAAATGATGTCCAAATGGAAAACTTATGTCATGACTCATGGAATGGCCACCATCCCCTATTAGATAATGAAGAAATCAAGAATTGCATGAATAATATCATAAATGCTATCAATAGAAAAGTTTCAAATTATGTAACATATGATGAACTAGATCCAGTTCATTGCCATTGATGGATTGACTTCAATGATCTTCCAATTTGTAGTAATGCAAAAAGGAACATTGACGAAGTGGTTGGTTTGAGGTGAATTAAACTAAACTACATGAAGGACAAAATAATATGGTGCGGATCAAAATATGGCAACTACTTGGTGAAATTGGGATATTAGATACAAACAGTTGGTGCTTCCTGATCTTTTCCCAAGAATCTTTACTGAAACAAGTGGGTTCTTCCAAAGGTAGGAGCCTTTGCATGAATATCCCTCTATAAATAATTCTCATGGGAGACTATTTACTCTCAATTATAATTGAAGGACTAAATTGGTGCATGATGTGTAAAGATAATGATGAAACAGATGATCATATCTTACTAAATTTCCCCTGTTTAGCCTCATGTTAGGACTAGCTACTAAAAAAAACTTGGATGGACTAGTCTATGAAAGAATGACATCTTTGCAGTTTTTAGTAGTTGGTTGACCCTATACCAAAACACCTTTTGGGTGGGGATTTGGATTTCCAACTCCTTTATCTTGATCTAGCATATATGAAAAGAGAAAAATTGAAGAATCCTTAATAACTTAGAACTCCCATTTGAATCATTGGTACAAATTATGGATAGAAGTATATGTGAATGGATGAACACTCATGTAAAAAATCAAAGAAAATAATCATTTACATAGTGGGATGATTCATCGATGAAATGATGGATTGGCCTCAAATTCTCTCCAAATTACTATTTTTTAACAAATTTGAAAGAGAAGAAGTGGGATAGGTGGTGCACTCCACCTAGAAGTCAAGTCAAACTGAATTTTGATGGAGCTTCCAAAGGAAAGCTTGGAATATCTAGTGTATATATGTAATAAGAGATGAGTCCATAAAGTTAATGTAGGAAATATCCAAGAGGTTACTAACTGGTACAAATAATGAAGCATATTTTGAAACCCTTGTCACTAGCCTTCGAATGTGTAAATCAAAAAATATCAAAATAATAGACATAAAAGGCTCAAATTTTCATCAAAGCCATCAAACATAAAGAATATTGAGATGGAAATTGCAACCTTGGTTATAAATTATATGGAAACTACTATGGGGTTCAAAGAATTTATGTATTTCCCATGTATATAGTTGTTGATGGGTGTTTTTGCACCTTCTCAACATAGGTAATGCATAAGTGCACTACCTCTCTTCAAAGGCAGCTGCCTACAAACAAGTTGTAGAAAATTACCCCAAGGTCTCTCGAGTGTCAAGTCATGACTTACTTGGAATATCTCAGTTGATTCATGTGATTTTTTGGTAATCACAGGGAAGTCTTATGTATGTTAAGTTGGAGGGAGACTGGTTCATTAAGTGGAATTCTTAAGGTATTAGAGTTGATGTGTGATTGCTACAAGTTCAAAACAACAGTCTATACTCCACTTTCATCATCAGATTTGGCCTTACAATAATGCTAGAACTTTGCCTAAATTACTATTCAAAGAAAAATTAAAATGGAAGGGAGAGGAGGAAGTTCCTAGACCTAAAACTATCAATGAACAGTGATAATGGAGGATGCTATAGTGGATAGCCTTCTTGAAACTAAGTTCCACTTAACCAAGTAAACTAATAGTCTCATGAAACTAGTGCTATCTTCTAAGGTCTGCAGATTTTCAACTATTCATTCAACATGAAACATGAATAAAAGATGAAGTTTAAGTGCAGCAATCAATGTATGTTCAAACTAGCTTTACACTGCTATTTATCATCAATAAACAGCAAAAAGCATGAACAAGGAAGGGAATCAACACAGCAGAATTCTTCAGCATCAATAAACAACATTAAATAGTCTACTAAAGCAAGTAAAACACATAGAATAGCAAAGTAAATCTACTCAAATCTACTAACTATGAGGAGAAGAATCATGAAACATGAAGGAAACTCAAGAATCCACCAAAACCAATGAATTTTTATTAGAATTTCAGCAGCATGTCTTTACAACAACTCAACTCCCTCCTTGAAAATGAGAGGAGACCCCCTATTTATAGTTTTCAAAAACCAAAATGAATGGCCAAGATTTAATCTCATTGTGTGGCCAAGATTCACTACAAATTAGGGTTTCACCTACCCCTTAATATTTTATAATTTAAAATACATTTCTTGTCCTCTAGCCTATTTTGTCCTCTAGTGCCTGGTATTGTAGCACTTTTGTCTTCTAGTTGATTTCCCTTTGCTACAGCTACATAATGAGAAACTCATCATCAATGGTTGGCTCTCCTTCGTTCTTCTTCACAGTGGTATACTCCACAAATTGATTGATCAATGCCTAAAGTTTGTTCCATTCCATTATGTCAGATTGGAGCACTTAGAAGCTTAGCTTTTTGGATTTTCTAGTAATCATCTCCCAGTCCTTTGTACACTTCGATGTATTCTTGATTACTTGCTCTTATTGGGCGAAATCTTGGGCAATGAAATCCATAAAATCTGGTGTTAGTGAATTTGTAGCCCTGTTCTCCATCTTCTTATGGAAATATGGCCTTATCTTCTCAGGGTCCAACTCGACGGTAGGCATGTCATAATCCATCATGAGCTTGAAGTATTCTCCATAGGCTACCTAATTTTCCTTGACCCAATCCAAGTCGAGCTCCACTTCATGGAGCACTCACTCCAAGACTTCTCTTCTATGATCTAGGCCTAATTTTCATGTCTCAACAAGGCAATGATCATCCTTTGTTAGGGGCAGCTCCATTTCATAAGTTTTCTTAGGCATCTTGAGGATAGCCTCAAGTTTAGGATAGGTAATCTTGTACAATTCCAGGAAGTCAGTGCAAAATTTCTCTATGCCTTCAACTTGTTTTTGTACCTCCCAAAACTTATTTGTTTTCTGAATGGCATGGCTAATGCCCATATCTCTATTGTAGATTACCCGTTGGAACCAATCATCAATGGCCTTAGTCCAGTTCTTTCTCCTCTCCAATTTGATGATGTGACCCTTGGAAAGCAATAGAGGAGTGGCCAATGACATTGTTGGTAATTCTTCAGCAGAAGACCATTTTCGTATATAGGCTATGAGATATGCCACATGCTCCTTTAACTCCTCCTTGGAGGATTGATCCTTATTCATTTGGTGCACGATCATGGTGATGAATCCTTGGAGGTGATCAATCTTTTGTTTTCTAGCGATCATACCCAATTCAATGGTGGAGATATTATAGCTTACTCCTTATCCTTCACCCATCACTAGAATAGAAATTTGTATTGTCCTCGATCCCAATGGATCCATCATTATATGGGATCAAACCCTCGGCTTATTTTCCTTCTTTTCTCCTATCTCAACTTGTGTTAGGATGGCCTCCATCCTTTCTTTGGGATCCATAAGGGTGGGGGTCTTCTTCTATAGTTATTTCTCCAACCACTCTGGCATTTGAGATCCCTCCTTTGGTGATTCATCATCACCTTCCTCTTTTTGGGTATGTTGGATCTCCCTTTCTCCATGGCCCAAAGTTTCTTGCTTTGTTCTATCTTCTTCTTCTTCATGGATGAATATGGTTCTTCCTTCGATCAGCTTGGTAGTAGCTATATTTTCCTTGGGGTTGTCTTCCCCTTCAGGTGCTTGTTCTTCTTCTTGCTTGAGTTCTTCACAGTGTTCTGGTTCAAGGCTTTCTCTCATTTCAACCTCTTCTTTAGGCTTGTCTTCTTCTTTAGCTTCATCTTCTTTCCTCTCTTCTTCTTCCCTCTTGGGAGGTATTTCTTCTTTTAGGTGGAGGCCTTCGTCTTCTTCTTTTTTCGAAGGCTTGATAGATACCTCCATGTCTTCATATGTTTCTTTCTTTTCCTCAAAATATTTCCCCTCAACTTCCTCTTTGACATCCTTGAGTTGTTTGGACAACTCCTCCTTGAGTTCTTGGTTGGAAGATTCCACTATTACTAGGCACTAGGGTCTTTGACATCTTCCTCTAAGAATTGTGATATTTCTTCTTCATGTACCACCTCATCAATGACCAAGTGTTGATATTATGGATGCTCGTGGTAGTCATCCTTGAATGGATCTTCAGGCTCATCACCACCCTCCTTGGTTGGGTGCCTTTCTTGCCTTTCTAGCTCCTCTAAGATCCACATGGTCAACTCCATTTTGGGTGGTTATATCAAAGGAGGGATAGGGAGACTAGCAATGGCTTGAGCTAGAGTACCCTGTACTACAGGGTTCATCAATACTCCAAAGAGCTCCATAGGTATATTCTGCATATGTCAAGAAAAAGCTTTTTGGAGAGAAATGGTAGGCATTGTCATTATGGAGGCTAAAAGAATTACAGTTGATGGAGACATTGAAGAGGATGAGATTGGAGAATTTATGGCAGATAAGAAGTCTTTCACCATAATAGGTGTAGTAGGTGAGGTGGAGGCAAGGTGAACTAAGATGTCCACTGTGGGTAGAGAGGAAGCAAGCAATGCTTGAGATGTTGGTGGAGGAGTGATAGCAATGGCAGCGGTGGTGGCAACAAGAGTATATGCAGTAGGTGGGGACTTTGGTTTCTCTACCTCTTCCTCTTCTCCTTCATGTAACAGATCCTCTTGAATTGTGGGCATCTCAGAGAATCCACCTGATTTCTTTTCTTTCTTTGAAGGCTCACCCTCTGACACCTTCCTTGAATACACTTTATGTTTTGGTTGGCGCTCGGCCACCTCCTTTCTTTTCCTTGACCTAGTGGTTGGAGGAGATTTAGGAGATTCTTCAGTTGGGGCAGCAATAGTCCCATTGTTGGTTTCGCTCTCAAGCTCATCTTTGAGCTCACCATATGTCAATGTAACTCCTTCAAGCTTCAATTGTGAAATTTGTGTGTCAATCTGTTTCCTAGTTATGTTCTCTATTGTCTTTGTTAGAATATCGAGGTCATTGACCTCTTCCTCATTCCAATCAATTAGGGGCAAGGGCAAGTTGGCGACAATGTCAAACCTCATATCTATAACAGTGTTCTCATCTTCGACGATTTGATCTGGTACTGGGAATAGCTTGACCATTTTGATGAAGTAGGCATTCATATGCATATAGTTTCTCATGTTCACCTCCTTGTTGTCCTTGTAGTTGGCCCAGAAATATTCAACATTGTGCAAGTGGGCATATACCCTCCTGACCATATTTTTTAACTTTCCAAATGGGTCCATCCTTGGTCGAGGAGTGTGAAGCTCCAAGTTATATTCTATGATATCCTTCTCAAAATAATCTACACATTGGGATGTGGGAATTGCATACATGCCCTTGCCAAAAGTCAGGGGGTAGGGGATGCCTAGCCTTTGTTATTCACTTAGATGAGTATGCTCCTATTGTAACTGCTTGAAGACTTCAAGCAAGATCAACCGGTCATTTGGATACCAGGGAAGCTTGTATGGCCTCTCAGAGAAGCCCTATGTTCGAATGTAGGTGAATTTGGGAAACTAAATAAACAAGAATCTGAACTAGTGAATGAATGCACGAGCATTGTGTATTACTCTCCTCTCAAAGTCTCCTCTGATAAGTCTAATAATGTGCCCAATAAAGGCATCATTTACCCAATAGTAGTCCTTAAAATTCTAGTATTGGAGCTATAGATGTTTGTCATATACTTTTAGCTTTCTCCCTAGGGTTGGGCTCTATGCCACAAATAGACCTCTGTATGGAAAGGGATTGCCCAGAAGATAGACCAAGTAGGAGGTCATATAAAATTGAGAGGTCTTCTTGACTACTACAAACTACTCATGCAAGCAATTGTTGATCATTCCTGCCCAGTGGAACTTGGTTTTCCCACTAATAATCTCTTCTATAAAATATAAAATCCAGTCTTGGAAGTATGCCACAATCAAGATTCCCATGACTCTGCTTAGTAAGGTTACCAAATCATGGTATTCCTCATGGAAATCACTCCTGAACAATTCCTGAGGTACCTTGTTCGTGTTGCCCCTCTTCTCTTTTAGCCAGTATTGATCGATCAGCTTCTTGCATCTAAGAGGGTCAACTTTCCATGTGATTTCTGCATATTCTTTTTTGGTTTCCTCCATTAGATCAAAGGTGTGGATGTGGAAGGTTTTCCCTATGGACCTGGCGGACAAGTCGGCTAGCACTTTGCCATCATGGTCCACAATTCTTTTTGTCTTCTCTTGATAGGCTTCTTTGCAAGCCATCACCAGCTCTAGAGCCATAAGAGCGGGCAGGAAGCTAGTTGCCTTAGCCAATCCACTTTTCCTAATTCTCTTCATATTTTCCATAGTGGGATTGGCAATGACCCTCTGTTTGAATTCATCAATGTCATTGTCCCAAGTTGGTATCTGTAATGGAGTCCCACATAGATGTGAATTTGGAGGTGATTCCCATCCCGTGGAACAAGAATTTCATCTATTCCTTATCTTCTTTTCCTCTTGGCACTTTAGTACATTTCTTCCCCTTTTCTTTCTCTATGGTTGCCCCAGATGATCCGGTAGTTGATTCCATAAATCTTGCAAGCAAAGAAGAAACAAGCTCATTCATGTGTAAAATAAGGGGAGTGTTAGCAAAATCCTACAAAATTGATGTTAGATCAAGCAATTCATCTTTTGAGGATCATAAAATTCATCATAAATCATCATTTTCCTTTCATTTGGGTAAGATGTAGCAAGGCGGGCCCAGGGATGTGGGTTTTCCTAGGTTGGCAATCGTTTTGGAGGAGGCAACAGGTAGACGGCGAAGAGGGCATGGTGGTCCACATGTGGCCACCCACATCAACACTTATTCATAATAATGGGACCCACCAGGTGTTAGTTCATTTGGATATGTGGACTTGATCGTTCTTGAGGTCTTTGGAAGTGGTAGCTTAATTGTTTTGGCATGTGGGTCCAAGGGTTGTGGGGGCAAGTGGTGTCTCAGCTATTTGGGAGCTCTATCATTTGGAACAGTGTCAGGGAGATGGAATCTTGTAGATGAAATCTTGACATCTAGGATTTGCAGTTAGGGAGGGCAGCACCGGCTAATTTCAAAGTTTTAAGTTGTTCCAAGTGACACGGGTGAAGATCGGTGAGAGGATGTAGGGTGACATCTGGTCGAGATAGCAGAGATGAGACCCATGGATCTACTTAGTGATTTTTGATGATGAATTGGAGAAAATTAAATGTCAGAGTCCGCACGTCAAAAATCCAGAGGTAGTTGGTTGTTTGGGACTGTGGACGTATGTTGACAGTGACCCGCAATGGAGGGTCTGCAAACCGCACATTTAGTTATTTTCATTCGGGGCTCAATCAGATGTTTGGATGATGCAAAGTCCATGAGGCGGGCAAACAGAACACCATAGTCATTCATGATAGTGGAGGAGATCATCTGACCCGTAGATGGAAGTCCGCAAAGTCTAGCCTACAAAGGATTCACACTTGGGCACTTGGGCATGCAAGATGACGACAAGAAACTCGGGGTCCACAACTCAGGATGGAGCAAGAGCTTCATTGTTTAGGATGATCATGAAACAGTGGTGAAAAAATGGCAGAAACTCGCATCACACGGCCCGCGAAGGGAAGCTTTAGTGACTTACTAGTTGGAGTACAAGGACATCGCGGGACTTGCAAGGCGAGAGACTAGGGTCAGGTAGTCGTGCAAAATAGTGATGGAAAGGGAGCCTTCTACACATAGAAACTCACATTCACGAACTCGTAGGGGTCAGGAGAATTTCCATTTGACTTTGGATTTTTGTTTAGTTTACTAATAATAGAGAGGAGGTGGTGTCCACCCGCATGAACAGGTCTGCCAAGGGTGATGGTCATGCTTTAAACTTTGTCATTCGTAGTGCTAAGGTAACAGCGATGAAAGACTTATGGACTACAAGGGCTCGACGGCCCTAGTCAAGAATGGCAGTCGAGATGATAATTTTTGCATGACCTTGAATGGCTAATTTTCTAAGGATCTTTAAATTTGAAGACATGGGTTTTGTGCAGCCTTAAGTTCTCTAGCTATTTATAGGGTTTTCCAAATCAATATTTTAACAACTTAGCAAGTTTCAACAAAAAATGCACACTAAGGCAGTGATTTAAAACCTACCTAGAAGACCTACAAGAACTCATGAAGAGACTAAAGGCAGTGACACTCAAATAGCAATGGATTCAAGCAGGCACGATGGCGGCAGAAGCAGGAGGAGCTCTGACAAGTTTCAACAAGAATGACAATGAAAATGACTTGTCAACCTTGCTATTTATAGGATTTGATTCATGAAATTCTTGCAATAAATGCCAGTATGGTGGTAGGCATAGTTGGTGGGCATAGATTTTGGAACATTTGGCAGCAGGAATGGCGAAGCTCACGGGGCAGGCGGCAGCCAAACATTTGTCATCTAATCAATTGATGAAAGGGATGGCAATAAACAATGCAAGACCCACAGGGTGGGTGGACTGACTGACTCAGTCACGACATAAACATCGAAGGAAGGATGAAATTATGCCAAGGGGGAACCCACAAGGAGCAATAGATGGTAGTTTTAAGGATTCAAGGAAAACTACAAAAAGAACTTTGTAAAGGCCAAAGACTTGAATATTTTGAGGGTGGTGAAACTTGGTCAACTCAAGATGATAACTTTAAGACTTATTTACCACTTAGGACTCAAAATAGGGGGCATGCAAAGCAAGGCGAAGGCAAATTTGACCCAGAAAAAAGTGAAAGAGAGGGTCCCCATTCCAAATGGGGCATGTGTGCTATAGGCACAACAATAGGGAATCTAATAATGCTATTGGATTTCTGTCAAAATGAGGAGTTATACAGAATGAGAGTATAATAATCATGGATTGTGCAACTGGATGGCCTAGACTAGAAGAAATTTTGAAGGTGGGTCATACGTGTTGGGTGAATATTTTTTAATCACTTGATTAATTACAAAATGGTGATTTCAACCATAGCTAAGATGGGATGTTAATATCTCCTCTTATAAAGGGGAGCCTCCCTTCTTACTTCTCTCTAAACTAACAGATAACTAACCTAGATTACATACACTAATTTTATCCATTAGGTGTTACAGTCATCCTTTTCTCTTTTTTCAAAAAGGATGTTTATTTCTTACAAAATATTTAGTTATTATGAAATTAATCTACTTCAAAGTATTATCCAAATTATTAATAATAAATATCCAAATTTATTAAATGTAAGAGTAATCAACAAAGATACGAGTGATTTTCATAGCTTGAAAACCAACAAAATCTCAAACAATTTTGTTATTTCCAAAGATGATTCCAAAAGATAAATAAGTGAGGCACATTTCAGATCAAATACTCTAACATACACAACCAAGAGATCCACACAAACGTAGAAAATAACCACATCTCAAAGTCTTTTTGTTATCAACCAAGTTCTCACACAAACACGTAAACTCCAATTATAATAAAGTTGCACAAAGACTATCAATATTAAATTTGAATTCCTTTCAACAATTTGATGTAACACCACTATCAACCAACTACAAGAAAATTTGATAATAAATACATAAGAAAAATCTTACACATAACCCATATGATCCAAAACAAAGGTTGGATGCAAATTTTCCTCTTTTATTGATTAATTTTTTATATGCATATTCAACACAAAGATTCAAGTATGCTTCTCAAATAGAAGCACAGTGCTTCAAAAGATCAAAATTTATATTTAGAAAGAAACTCCCTCATATATATAGAGGAGAGTTGAGAGTTAATCTAGGAAAGCAATAAGTAATTTGACTTATCCAACAACACAATTTGATTTGATTTAGGACTCGTGTTGTTTTTACATGTAATTACATATTGATAAAAGACATGTAAATTATCGAAAACTAATTATATAAGCAAAAATATTGAAAAATAAACTAAGTATAGGAAAGGCACATCCATCATTATCCATCATATTTCCCCAAAAACTCCTCATACTTCTTCAGGATCGCTTGGACTCCTTGATTATCAAGACTTGAGGTATGCTTGGAGATAGCAATAAATTTTGTTATTGAGTTCTTGATGGTGTTACAAGATTTCTTGTACCTTCCAAAAAATACCTTGAGATTATCCAAGGTGATTTTAATGTCCATCAATTTGTCCATTGAAGCCATTGAGAAGGCTTGATCTTCAAATTCCTTCTAGATCATAGATGTGAACTCCTAGATAACTTCATCAAAGGGAAGGATTTTTTTATTTTCATCTAATAATTTTCAAGGAAGCTCCTCAAATTTTTTGATAACATGTAAATCATTATCTTCACTGACTTCTCAAGCATCCTGCAACTCTATGATTAAATATTTGATGGTGTTTATCTTATGTCTCATTATTTCCTTCACCTCAACAAACATCTCTCTATTGGAAATTATCTTAATATCCACTAACACACTAAGCTTTAGTTCCTTCATTTTAATCCAAGCTTCTAGACTAGCCTCTATTTCTTGTTGCTCTTGGAAAAATGTATCAATAGTTTTATCCAACTCTGATCTTATATTTTCCATATTTCTCATTATTTCTACAAAAGATCTCAGAAGTTGCATCCCTTGTGCTATCATCTTGTCAAGAAACTTTTCAACTACCCTGCTCCTTGAATGTACCTTTTCAACCTTCTGAATAATTGGATCTTCAACTCTTGTGGCTATAGGATCTATTGACTTTGAAGATTGGGTAATCTTTTGAAGTACTGAAGTTAACTACTCAACTCTGGCCTTATACTGATCCTTTACCTTCTTTACCTTATCAAACTTTTCAATAAGAGAATTCAATGTTGACTCTACATTTGCCTTGGAACTTTCATGGGTTATTTTTCCCAATTCAACCCTTGTAATTGAATATTCAAAAATATCAACTTCTTCAATAGACATATCAAGAGGAGGTTGTGCCACCTCTACATACTTGCATCCTGCTTTATCCACCAACAACCTAGAAAGAGTCTTTGGCTTCCTTTTGGATTTTTTCTTTATAGGTGCCAACTTTCCAAAGTTAAAGTCATCTAGGGAGATGAATTGCTTCTTTCTCTTAAGTGTTTGACTTTGTAACCAAGGTGGAAGAGGAGAAGAACTCCCTTCAAGTCCTGAAATCATGGTTTGGGAAGTGGTAGCTACAATCACAAATGTATTGGTAACATGTTGTGGGGTGGTCATTAAAATTGCTTCAAGAATTCGCACACTTGTCACATTTTGCACAGACTCTGACATGAACTTATCCAAATTTGAATGTGAAGTTACATTAAAGGAAGGAGAAGATAAACTTAGAATACTATAAGGAGAACCAAAAACATCCCCAAACTCATTCCTAGGACTTTCAAAAATGGATCTTGAAATTGGGGATGAATGAATTGATATTGATGGGGTAACAGAAATAGTGACATTAGAAATAGTAGTGGCAATAGGAGTAACGATAATAGATGGAAAAGGTTGCTCAACAAAAGCAGCAACAGGAGTAGGGGTAGATATGGTAGCAACAATGGGTGAAGAAGAAACAAGGGTGTCTTCTAGAATATCATCATGTGGAGACTCCTGCACTTCTTCATCAAGACCTTCCTCTCCTTCTTGTTCTTTATCCTCGATGGAAATATCCTCTGTGATGGTGGATAGCATTTCAATATTTTGACTTTTAACCCCTTTCACAATTAACTTGATCTTTTTTTGCTTGGGGTTTTTCTTGAGCTAGGCATATCTCCCTTGTTCTTTATCTTGAGTCCAACTTTCTTTCCTACATGTCCTTCAGGTTCTTATTCATTAGATCCAATTTTGAATTGTTTCAACCTTATACCTTTCTCCTGTATCCAATCATTAGTATTAGCAAGGATAGGTTGAAATAATTGTTTGATTGAAATCGTCTCCTTCTGAGACCACTTGATTATAGGTAGAGGGCTCCCAACAATATTGTTTCTCTTGAAGTCTAGATCCAATATGTCTTCATCATCCTCCATATCCTCTAGGATATCTACCAATTCAAGATTCTCAATTTTCTCCAAGCCTAATCAGCAATAATCTAATTTCCTAATTTCCTCTTTTATCTTACCATTATCCCATATATCTTCAATTTTGTGCACATGGGTGTAGACCTTCTTGATTCTATCTTTCATCCCCCTATAGTCAAAGTCAGGCCTCTTTTTGTGGGTCTTCATTATGACCCATTGTATTTAAAATTCCACAACCTTTGCTTTGGGAGATGTCAGAATTGAATATATGCCTACAGTAAGAGGAAATTTGAAACCTAACTTATGGTATTTCATTTGTTTACTATGAACAACCATTATCTATTTTTAGACCTCCATAACATTGATCTTATCACTGGGGTATCTTGGAAGCATGAGATGATATCCAGGAAAAAACTAGCTCTAAGGTAAGTAAAAGTAGGAAATTACAAGTACAAGCAACCAAACCTGTTGAATGCTGGCCATGCCTCATCTAATACTCTTTTTTCTCTAATTCTTTATCAAACATATGTAGAAATATGGAAAATAAAGCATCATTGACCCTTCTAAATTGATGTATACTTTTTTTAGGGTCAATTGGAGTAGTATCGACACATCGAAATGTACGCCTTTTATCACCTTTTGATGTTAGACCTAGAAAAATCCTCATAGATATTGCAACATATACTAAATAAGAGGTCATATAAAATTTTAAAGAAGTAAGCACCTTAACCAAATGCTCATGAATAGCATCACTAATCTATTGCCCCTAGAAAATTTGTTTCTTCTTCTTTTTAATGACATGAATGTATAAGTGCATCCATTCCTAAAAGGTTGAAGAGGTAGGAAAACCCTTAACTCTACTTAAAAGAGAGATCAAATCAATAACCTCCTCAACAAAATAACTCTGAAGGAAACTCTTTGGCCATCTTGGAATGCTTTATCTCGGGTTATTCAACCATCTTGTGTTTATCACCTTCTTGAAATGATCTTGATCCTTGTCATAGTGTTCTTATGCCTTCTCAATTGTGAGATCGGCATATACATCAATGCTTTGACATTAAATGATCAAATCAAACAATTTTGTATTAAGACTTATAACCACATTACCATTATAATCTTTGACACTTCTATCATCTTTGTTATAGTGCAGCCACAATAAGGAAAAATTAAGGAGTATGTGTGGTAAATGGAAAAGAAGATACCAACTGAATATTACTCTCAATAATTATATCATGTCTCCTTGCTCAAAGGTTACTTTCTAGTATCTTCCAAAAATTTGGACATATCCACATGCCCTATCTCTATTTCCTTTATGTCATCAATGTTAGAATAAATTGAGGTTGTCTGAAGAATCCATTGATACTTGTACTTCACAGCTTTCTTACTTGGAGATGGACCTAACATTGATGGAGTTGCTTCATCCAAAGTAAAATGCTTGTAACCTTCCAAGAAATTGGGCACAAAATTCTCAAACAACATGCAAAGGAAACTATAGCAAGAAGATAAAATTTCCTGGTGTTAAAAAAAAATAGGGTTGCATGCACTAGTGGGAAAATTTTGAGCTATTGTACTAGCTTGAGGGTTCAAATGCAAGGGTGTTGAAAAATTGAGTAGGTGCAAGTGAATTGGAAACTTGGATGTGAAGGTGGAAAAATCTAATCGTTAGCATGCAAACTTTCATTTTGGCTCAATGGCACTAAAAGTTTGTGCTTTGTTGATTTGGATGTAAAGGCAAAAAAAATGTGTGCCCTTACATGAGGTAGAACTTTTAAGTGAATTCACACTAAATTTTAGCACAACTACATGTTGGTAAAATAAAATAATGAAAGGGTGGGAAAATTTTCCATCCCTATGCAAGATAAGACTTGTTTGATGCAAGATTGGAAATTTTTATTGACCTTGCATGAGGAAAAAAATTTAAGTGTTTAGGCAAGAAAATTATGTGCACCTTCACTTAGTAATGGATTTGGCTTCATGTAAAAGTAGTGAAATTTACCGCTATTACACACAAGTTTTTTAACAAGTGTCAGTCGGGGTTTAAACCTTGACCTACATAATGATCTTACATACCATATGTACATGCAAGGTAATTCACCACCATTACATGAACACTTTGGCATTGGTTTGTAGTTTTGTTTTGGTGTTGGTGAAAAACCTAAAAACTCATGCACAAATGGGAAAAAAACCTTGATGATGCATTCTACGGTACATTATTTTATTTGTGCAATGCGGAGTTTAAAACCCATGATCCACAAAGGGTTATGTAGGTGTTTGTTGGAAAACCAAAACCCATGGACCTAATTATTTGGTAGGTCAGGTGGATTACATGAGAAGGTGCTACATGGGGTTTAAAACCCACAAAACAGAACATGAATGTGAATAAAGAGGCATGGAGATTTTTAAAACCAGCAACACCTCGTTAAAGTAAAGCTATGACAATGCACAGAAAGTGAAAAATCAAGAGAAAGATGAAAAACAAAAGGAAACCCTAACCAAAATGATTTTATACTATGGAAAACTAAATAAATATAAACCTTATACAAGCGTATACATACAAATTAATAAACGAAAACTGAAATAAAGAAAAAGTTGTGCATACCCATGAAAAGGTGATAAAATACCCTAAACAAATCTACTTGAAATCTGCAAAGAATTTGAAGGAAAATTCACCAAAGTCAGGAGCACAAGGATGACTCTCACGAACAAGAGGAACAGATAAAAATGAAATTAAAAAGAGTTAAAATGATTTGAAACTAATTAAAACAACTTTAATAAGCTACATTCATTACACTCATGCAAACTTGAGGTGTAACAGTAGATATTTTCTACATTGCAACATGTGTTTAATGTGGTTTGGGAAAGTCATGTAGAGGCATTGAAATTCAATACTCTTGCATATTTATTTTTGCACAAATTATGCAAGGGCGTTGAATTTCAGCGCTCGTACATATGCAAGAAAAACAACTAACTCTAAAAATGAACCTTTGCAACTTTTTTCATTTTGAAAATTTTGAAAGGTGGAAAGACTAGACACTTAAAATGAATGTTCAAGGCTTGGGACCACACATAAGGGAAAGTAATATTTTCCTCATTTTGTGAGCTTAGAGAACATAAGATACAAAATGGACAAGTTTCATAGGGGTTATCCCATGAATTGAGCACAACTAAATTTGAGGATAATATTTGGCTCTAATTGGGGAGCTTCCTTCAGTCATCCTTTGAAAAAAATGAAGGGAGAAGAATCCTAGACTCTAAGTGCCTTCATTTGTCCATTGGGCTATGGATTCAGGTGACACAAAAAGACACCAAAAAGATAAAAATAAATGACACAAAAAACTATATAAATATTTACAAACTTATCTAATGCCACACTAAGTGAAAAGATGCATATGTTTTCCACTATGAGGTAGTGTAAAAGGAGTCCCATCTTGGTATGCTAGCAGAAAATTGTTTTCACCATAAATTTGGTGAATGGTGAAAGGTCCTCTCCATAATGAATTGAACTTTCCATGCATACCCTTAGGTTCTCTTCTTTTTTCCCACAAGAGGACTTGATCTCCAACTTGGAAATCATGAGACTTTTTCTTTTTATCAAAAAACCTTTTGACTTGAACTTGGTGTTCCACAATGTGATCCACCACCTGAATGCACTTCCCCTCCAATTCAGCAAGGAACATGATGTACTTATCCAAAAATCTATCAAAATTTTCATCCTCAATGGCCTTGGCCAATTTTAAAGCAAGAAATTCCAAAGTGATAGGAATTTTTACATTCAACCCATACAAGAGTTGAAATGATAACATACAATTTTCCCATTTTGGGGTAATGTGATCTACCCACAATGCATCATGTAATGCTTTGTGCCAGGATCTTTGATTCTCTTACACCAACTTCTCGATAATGGTGACCAAATTTGTATTGCTCGATTTTGCTTGACCATTACCTTGAGGGTAATAGTTTGAAGAATGAGAGAGTGTGATCCCATACTCAAAGAAAAATTCTATTATCTCACTGGATGAGAAGGAAGCAGCATTATCTACTACAATATTATTCAAAACACCAAACCTTGAAATTATGTTCTCCTTAATAAACCTACATACCACTTCTAAAACTATAGCATGCTTAATCAGAATGGCCTCCGCCCACTTGGTGAAATAATCAATAATTTGCAATACATAGGCATGCCCTGCACTAGATGGTGGATTAACAAAACCAATTAAATCAATACCCCACTACTTGAAGGGTTCTTCAATAATCACCAGCTTGAGGGGAGTGTTGCTAACTTAGGTTTCCCCACAAAGTGTTGGCATAATTCACACCTACGTACTTAGTTGTACGCATCTTGGAAAAGTGTGGGCCAGTATTACTTTTCTCTCAAGATCTTGTGAGTTAAAGTTGTGGAATGACTCCAACAACTTGCTTTGTTGTGATTTATCTATGCAACGTAGAAAGGTATCGTCAATACTCCTCTTGTACAAACCATTTTCCAAAAGGATAAAGTTTACAAACTTGAGTTTGATTGTCCTCTTTTATTTGAAATTCAAATGCTCTAGACATTCTCCATAAGTGAGAATGTGTGCAATATTTTAATACCATTCATCATTCATGCTAACAAACAAGACTGTAAAAACATCCTCATCATTCACTTCCTCATCATTTGATAGTTCTCATAGTTTATTATCATCAATGAGCTGACACAAACCTTTCCTACATACCAACTTAGCGGGTTTGATCCCCATATCATATTCCTCAATCTTGGCAATCCAATTGCCTCCTTTGGTTCCAATCTCCTATTGAGTCAAGATGGAATTGACCATGGAATCTGGCACTAACACAACAAAATGAAAGTTAAGCATGTAAAAATGGAAATGCTTAACTACCTTAAACCAAAACAAAAGTATGATTTTCTATTAGTGAGTATTTCAACTCATGATCCTTCAATGGACAACTCATGAATGATATAGGAGATTCAATCCCCTCATTGTTCTATTGCACCAATATTGCAAATAGTGTATGTTTGGAAGCATAGCTATACATGATAAAATCCTTAGTGTAGTCTAGGAAAAATAGAACTAGAGCATGTGCAATACCTTCCTTGATTTCATTGAATCCATCTTTTCCTTCTACATTCCAACAAAAGATAGATTTAACCTTCATCATATCAATGATAAGACGTTTATTTTTTGTGAAGTCGGCAATAAACCTCCATAAGAAATTTACCTTTTCAAAGAAAGAATGGATGGTTGTCTTACTTGAAGGTAAAGTAAGACCTTGGGTTGATTGTTCTTGATCAATCTTGATACCTTCCTTAGACACAATGTGACCAAGGATTTTACCTTTGGTAACCCCAAAAATTGACTTCTTGGGGTTGAGGGAAATTATGTGTTGTCGACACCTCTCAAGAACATGTTGCAAGTGATGAAAATGATCTTGACATTTCTTTTAAAATATTGTTAATTCATCAAGATAGACCATAATAGATTTACCTATGACATCACAAAAATCCAATTCCATCACTCTTTGAAATATAGCACTAGTGTTGATTAAACCAAAAGGTATTTTGTGAAAAGAAAAAGTACCCCATGGAGTAGTGAAGATGGTTTTATGTTGGTCTTCCTCACTTACCTCCACTTGATTATATCTGGAAAAACCATCCAAAATAGATAGCATTTTGAGTCCTATCATTGTTTGCAATACTTGGTATATTACTAGCAGAGGGTGATTTTCCTTCAGTGACAGTAGATTCAAGTTTCTAAAATCCATACAAATTTGAATTTCCCCATTCTTTTTCTATACAGGAACAATATTTTCTATCCAAATTGAATGGTGAATAGGAAAAATAATCCTTGCATTAAGCATATTCTAAATTTTGAAAGGAATAGTACCTGAAATCTTTAGATTGTATTGCCTCTGCTTCTATTTGTGAGGCAAGGAACCTTCCTTGAGGGAAATTTCATGGTGTGCCTCTTTCAAATGAAAATATTTCAAGTCTTCATAAGAATAGGCAAGCACATCCATGTACCACCACAAAAAATCTACAAACTTATCTTTCTCATTTGGTGTACAAAATTTTTTGATGTTCATCATCTTCAGATCTTTCTCAATTCCCAAATTGACTTGCTCAATTTTCATTAATGATTCAGAACCGGATTTTTGTTGCTTTTTTACATAATGGCAATGTTTGTCAAAAAGTCTCGAGATACCAAACCTTTTGGAATCCTATTCCCTTTGAGCTACAAAACTTCTTCACTGGTTTATAGATCTATCTCATATATTGACTCTCGTTGGGGAGAGTCGCTTCCTTCAAAATACAACTCATTAAAAATTTAGCCTTTTCAAGAAAGGAAATGATTTGATGATTGTCATTGAAAATTTTCCAATTATCTGAGTTATCTGGAACACTTGGCCAAAACACTAGCTCAATAGTATATGTAGTCCCTTTGAATTCTTTGTAAGGAATTAAAAGAGTAGATGACTCTAATAAAGAATCAAATTTATCATTATACTCTTGTGGTACTACAAATATATTAAATGCATCGAAACCCTCAATACAATCCCATATGAGATTATGTTAATCATTCATTTTTTGTTTGATATAGGTACCTTACCTAGAAAATCACTAACTTGGCATCACCTTGAGCATGAAGGTTTTTTATTCCCTTCCTATGTGCAACCTCCATTCCTAAAAACAATGCCTCATCTTCTGCAATGTTGTTAGTATTATCAAATTATAATTTGAAAGAGAAAGGGAATATTTTTCCTTATAGAGATATGAAAATAATCCCTACCCCAGATCTTTTTTGAAGAGAAATTGCTATCAAATTCCATAACCCAAACACCATTTGGATCTCCTAAACTGATAGCCTCAAAATATGAGGTCTCTTCATCTGAAGAAGTTTCACCATCTTAAGAAGATTTTTCATTTGAAAAAGATTCTCTATTTGAAGATAATGAAATCTCAGCTTCCCACACTTTACTTGAATCATTACCTAAAGAACCAGAAACTTTATCGATTAGTAAATAATATGTACCCATTCTTGAAGATTCAAAGAGAATCTAGGCTCTTGGGTCATCGGACTTTGTTACAAAAAACTTAGATTCCCTTTACAAAAGAAATTTTTGCATGACACCCTTAATGGGTATTCTGGCCGCAAACTAGTCCATATGTATTTCTTCCCCAACATCCTTGCAAAAATTATATCCTAGAAATATCCCATACGAAGTTGGGACATCAGCTACTAAGATAGTCGTTTTGATCTTTTTATCCGAAAATGCAGCAAATGCAAATTGTGCATCTTTGATTTACCCAATAAGAGGCACTTGTTTATTTTCCACTAAAAATAAGTGGCCAAAATTTTTGGTTAGATTCAAACCCAAAGAAATAGCCACTTTGGTGGGCATCACGTTGTTAGAGGCACTCGAATCAATGACACAATTTCTTAACTTGTAACCATTAACTAGCAATAAAATATAAAATGGATCAATCTTTCTAAGAACATATGAGGGAACGGAAACCAAGTTAATTTGCACTAAGGCCTTAGTTTGGGAACAACTAGGGTGTTCTAGGAAGAGTCTTGGTTAGGATGAGTACCTTTATCTTTAACAAACTTAAGAATTTTTTTCAAATTGATCTGGGTTAGCCTAGAGGTACTCAAATTCCATCATTTGAACTTTAGTCTTCTTGGCATGTATAATGTCAAATGCTTGATAATGATTTGCCAAAGAAGATAGGATATTTTCATTCAGGGGTTTGGTAATTGGAAAACTGGCCTTAAAAGTAGAATAAGCTGCAAGAGGATTAGAAGTACTTACTTGCTTATTCCCTGTTGTATCTCTTGGTTGGATTGGCAAAGGAATCCCTCTCTTGGAAATTGTAACTGTTGGACACAAGATATCCTTTTCTTTGGCTTCATCACCTTGTTGTTGATCAAGTTAATTTTACAAACAATTGAAAACAACATAAGCATTAATAATAGTTTCATCCTCTTGGTTAGACTCTTCTTCATATTGCAAGAAACCAATATTAGAGTCGCCAGTTGAATCTTGATCTTCCTCCTCCTGGAAGAGATTGGCATTATCTTCTGAGTGATATTATGGCTGCAAAAAATCTTCTTGCTCAGCTTCATAGTATCCCATGGTCGCATTTATAGGCAGTGCTTCAAGCGCAAGCCTTCCTTGCAGAGTAGGAAGTCTATTTTGACTCTTTTGAGCATTGCTCAAAAAATTTCAAGAATTAGGATAAGTCCTCCTTATAACATCTTTATATGAAGGATTAAACAATCCTTGATAAATTTGATTCTTAATAGGTAGCGATTCATTTTCTAGATTTTTCACCATAGGATTTGTGGTGCTTGTGGAAGTTTGTACTGAAGACATTTATCCTTTGTTCTTGTTTGTTTATTTTCTTATCTTTTCGACAAGAATCAAATCATCTTCAACCTCACTAGCCAATACTTGATTTGTTGTAAGATCAGCTGGGTTAGATCTTCATAATAAGAAACTTACCTCCGGCAACTGATTATTAATAAAGAAGCACTTCAAATTGTGAGGTGTTGGTTGAGCATCGACTGGAATTCTGATTGTCAAGTTATTAAATTTTTCCATGAACTCATGCATGGTTTCATGTGGTTATTTTTTAGGGTTAGAAGGTAGATATCTAACAAGTTAAATACAGATTTGATCAATAAAACAAAGAAATAAAACACACACAAAATTATAGAAAAAACAAGACAACACAGAGAATTTAATGTGGTTCACCCAATCTGGGTTACATCCACAAAACCGCAGCCATCCAATGATTTTATTATCCAGTGAAAAACATATTATAATATTGTGAATAATTACATGCTACAACTCCCCATTCCAACCACTTATAACAAGCTTTTAGAAGCTTTTGGAAATTAGGGTTTACAAAGTCAGCTTTTTTCTTTTTCGGTGACGAAGTGAAAAAAAAATTGGGGGTTATTGGCCTGGCCCCAAACCCCGGCGAGGATACATGAAGAGTGTATAGTATAGCATGATCAATCACCACATACCAAAAATCTCCCACTTGAAGACTGATCAAGCTCCACACCAACACATTATTTCCTCATTGTTGTAAGTTGATCTAGCAAAGCATGAGCATCTTCAGTAGGCTTGAATATTTCTTCAAACTTGGTGTGAAGATTAGTCCAATTTTTCATAGTCCTAACAACAATATTGTAGAAAAAATATATTGCTACTCCTTGTAAATTTTCAAAGAAAAACCTTACTGAAACATCTTAGTGTTTCATGCATGAGAACCCTGCATACAATATAAAATGTAATGATATGCTTGTATAGGTGTTATTTTCCATCTCCATATAATTTGGAGATGTTCTTACGTGAAATCCAAGGAATTTCATGAAAGGTTTCATCAAATTCAAGGGGCCAAAGGCAATAACCCATGAAATTTGAGCTACCATTCTACCTTGATTGAATGGAGGGATAATATACCTTTGAACCAGTGAAAAAGATAAAGCTCTATGAATACTAAATGAGACCTTACACTTCGAGGAGAAAAAATGCTTGTGTGCTACAAAGGAGATCTAGTCCTTAGGGGAAGAATATAAAAGACATGTTTCCTTAGTAGTGCAAATGTAGGATCAATTTGACCTTGTTCCCTCTGACCATGTGTGTAGCTTCTTTCTGCCAAAATACACTCTTTGAAAAGAAATGAATATCAGTAATAAAAATATAATTACAATCACAATAAGGCACTAGTATACTTCTCTACTTCAACCAAAAGCATGAGGCTTTGGTTGGGTATTAGTATCCCCAACAAAGTCACCAAAAATTGTTGAGTGAATATTTTGTAATCACTTGATTAATCACAAAATGATGAATTCAACCAAAACTATGATGAGATGTTAATCTCTCCTCTCAAAAAGGGGAGGCTCCCTTCTTATTGATCTCTAAACTAACTGATAACTAACCTAGATTATGTACACTAATTTTATCCATTTGGTCTTAAATTCATCCTTTTCTCTTTTTCACAAAAGATGTTTCTTTCTTACAACAATTATTTTTTATGAAAAGTAATCTACTTCCAAGTGTAAATACAGAAAATTGGTCTAGGCTTGCGAGTACATATTCGACGTAATTTTCTATAGTCCATGGTCATGATTAAATAACGTTTATTATTTAATTGCCCTTTCTAACACATATTTCCTCTATTAATTAAATACCCCTTTTTAATTAATTCATTAATTCATTATTAATCTTTATTCAACTTGGTTAATTAAATAAATCATATTTATTTAATTATGTCGCTAACTAATTAATTCCCCTTTATCTATTAATTAAATAATTTATTATTTAATTACCCCTTTATCATACTTTTCCAACTATAATTAAATATCTTTATTTAATTATTCATTTAACCCCCTTTATCTATAATTAAATATTTATTATTTAATTATTTATATTCTCCTTTTCAAAAGTCAATTAAATAAATTATCTTAATTTATTTAATTAAATTTTCTATTTTCGAATGTTGAATTAAATTAACATTTAATTCATTTATGTCATATTCCTCTATCATTCGGTTATCTACATCATTCACTCACTTTCTAATTCAAGATCTATTTTTAGTTCTCGAGTTATCTATGAATTTAACTGTTGATCATCTCTGCAGGAAAACTCTTTGTCACAACTAGTCGATTAACTAGTTCTAACTCATATGCATGTATGCATCTATTAATTAAATATCTTTTATTTAATTAATTAATTTAATTATGCATTCAAATTCCTCATCTTCATGTTCTGACTTTGTCTTTGACATTCAAAGTCTATTTCTTCTATTTTCAAAGATTCTTAACTGAAGATTAAGATCTTGTTCTATTTTTAGTCTTTCCTGACTCATGTTCTAACTCACGTTCTATCTGACACACAACTCATATCGCATGGCATTCATCAATCTCATCCGTCGATCTCTCTTTCAATCTGAGCTGATTGTCCGAAAACCCAAAATCTATAAAATGGCCTGTCATAATCATTATTCCTCCCCTCCCGAAATCACATACTTTTGAGAAGAGACCATTCTTTGATATTTTGCTTAGACACTCGACACAACTATACTTGCATTCAAACACAGAAATCTAAGGGCAAGAATACTAAAAAGGAAAAATGGAGAAGAGCAATGGAGATAATTCGAAGGAATGAATGCATATTCGGTGAGATCAATTCAGTTTGTTTAGTTTTTATCATGTTTTCATATTCGTTCTTTATTGTTAGATTTTTAGATTAGTTTTGGTTTAGATTAGGATTAACAATTGTTTGTTCTAGCTGCAGATCTTATCACAGATTTATTCTAATGTTACATTTGGTGAACCCGACGTGAATCCACTTCAAAATCCACACATCTATTTTTCATTTTTTCGTTTTTCCATTTTTTGTTTTCTAGTTTTTGCAGATTTTTTGTATGGCACACCGCATTTGTTAAGGGGAACGACGCATCTATATTTTCGAGCCGCATCTGTCAAAAACAGTGACGCATCTTTCATAACAAACCGCATCTATGAAGCCATGAACCGCATCCGCCTGTCAACAATTTCGCGAGCCGCATCCGCCTGTCAACATTCGAACCGCATATGTGGCTCAAAAAGCCGCATCTGCCTAGTGAATTTTTTTTTTCATCTTTTTCATTGATTTCCATGCATCCATATTTTCATTTTTTCTTTTGAAGTTGTTTTTTATTTTTGCTAATGGTTGATTTCAATTGTGTTAAGGGGGAATAACATAGTGTTTGCAGGACAAAGCTTTGAAGACATTCAAAAAAACCTAAGACAATTTTTCTGCAGGACGAAAGCTGAAGACCATGAACTACTGATAAATTGCATGCAAGACCTAATGCCTTTGTGTTAATTTATTTATTTCAATAAGCTTTTGTTTGGTAGATAGATAATCGTCGTGTGGGATTAAAATGAATTTTCTATTTAATAGATAGAAAATCATCATTTGCAATAAAAAGAACCACTGTCTTCTTTGTTTGGTGCTTTGCACATATTTGTTAACCCTCACGATTCAGTACACTGAAGTATCCTCTCCCCTTGCCCAGTCATGCGATCCTAGGTGTAAGAGAAACAGTTGCTGACTCTAGAACTTGGGCCTGTCTTAGTGGGAAAAATTACTCACCCCAAGATGACTCAGACCGATAGCACACTAAAGCCAAGCGACTTCCGGTCGGTATATAAAAGTGGATTCTTGGGGAAACCCCAAGAATCACGCGCACTATTCTGACGAGATGGATAGAAATGGTATCTCGCCGACGTTGGATAGTGTCCCACGAATGAAATTCCCTTATTAAAAACCTTGTTGTAGAGTTACCAAAATCCTACCTACTTGTTGGCGCAGCAAGATTGGCCCTGTGAAGCCGTCTTACATTCTTACGGTTTATGTGTGGAAATGAAATGTATGCCATGGGAGTTTCATGGATACAGTAGCTTGGCTGCCCCGTATAAGTGAGTGTCATGGAGGGGAGCTAGTGGGGTCAAGCTACTAGTCATTCACCATAAATATGCATAGCTAGAGAAATCCAAGTAAGAACTCAACAAGTATTGTCCTAAAAGCCTAGGTTGTAATTGTTTTTGAGTCTTAATAGTCCTTTCATCACAAAAACTAAAAATATATTGATTGTTGTGTTTTCTCTTTGCTTTATTCGTCAAAATCTTGATCAAACAAACAAATTCAGTCAGCCAACTTTCGGGAAAAATTCAACTGTCAAAAAACAAAGTCGCATTTGTCAGTTTTATCGCCACATGTGTCATAGTGAGTCACATCTATTAGGGGAAATGCCACATCTGTCTATCAATAATTCATTTTTTCACAGTCTGCATTTAACGAGTCGCAACTATTACATTTTGAGTCGCATGTGTGCATGCAAACCGCATCTGTCTGTTCAAAAACCGCATGTGTCATGTTAGGTCGCATCTGTCAGTTCAAAAACTACATCTGTTTGAAGAACCACAACTGTCAGAGGAAAAACGCAACTCTTAGGAAAATCGCATCTGTTAGAGGAAAAATTGCAACTGTTTGGTGAACCACATTTGCATGTCAACAGAAAACATCAAAAACCACGAGTTGAGCCCGAAACATTATTTGCTTTAGATTTTTACGATCAACATTGGATTAGAAACTGGTTAATTTTTCTCAAAGACCTTGCATCATTAGGTATCATATACGTCTCAGTTTACCATCATTAGGTGTCATATACGTCTTAGCTACCATCATTAGGTGTCATATACGTCTTAGTCATAGTAAACGTCTTAACCATAGTCATCATAAGTTGCATGCATATAGTCACTCCCTAGGGAAATTGCATATCACATAATAGATAACTTTCCTCATCTTTGGAAACGTTCATGTTCCGGTTTGTCACAATCATTAAACCTGGTCATTTTAGTCTCATTTAGTGAATCTTTTCAAATCAACTGTCCTTGTCATCCAATCAGGTTCCTTGGTCAAACACAAATCCTTGCATGCATTTATTCCATAGGAGATAGGTTATAGTCATCTTAGACTCATTTATCGTCATTAGTCCACTTAGAATTTTGCATATTGTCTGCCCTATCATACGTCATTTTAGATCTTTAGCAACATCCTTATTGTCAAAAAAAAAAAAATCCAAAAACATAGACATAGGTCATATCAGTTTTAGACATAGTCTGCATTACCCACATTGAGCAAACTTTTTCATGGTCGAAATAAGGTCCAAAAAGAAACACAAAGCAATGACAGACCCCAACAAATTCATCAATCCGTTTGGAAACCAACCGTTAGGAAGCCAACGTCCACACAAGCCTTTACTTGAAAAACATGTCACTAGAGACACACATGGGCAGATTTACATAGAAGACATAGATGCAGCAGTTCAGGATCCTGAGTTTGCATTCTTCATGGATGAGTGTTTGCTAAATGATCCACAATGCTACTTAGCAAAATTGCTAGTAGAAGGTGCCACACTACCTCTAGGATTTGATGTCCATTCTTTGACAACACAGTCAACTCAACCAACACAAACTGCGACATCAACTGTGTATATTCCCCAAATAACTGCAACGATACCAACAGGTATACCAACACAAACATCATCAATTGTAAACACAAGTCCTTTTAACATAACACAAGGTTTACAATTCACTACGGGGGCAACTTCCTCCAACCCCTTTGGCACCAACACGATTGGTAAGAGAACCAAAGTTGGTGGAAATATACCTATACCAAGTCAGACAATCCAAACAAGAAGCATTCCTATTCCAAATCAGACAATTCAGACAAGAAGCATTCCTATACCAAATCAAACCATTCAGACAGGGAATATCCCTATCCCGAATCAGAATATTTTGACAAGATATATCCCCTCACCCAATCATAACCTGTCACAAAACATGGCATATCAAAACATCTACATTGATCCAAATAGCACGAACGCCATGTCCTTGACACAAGTCGACATCCTTCAAAACCAAATACAAACTCTACAACAAAAGATGGATGACATCTCTATGTCAGGCAAATGAACTATATCAGCACAAGACCTATGTCCATGTCCATTTGACAAAGCACTCTATATGACACCTTTCCCCCATGGATAAATTATACCAAATTTTCCTAAGTATAATGGGAGGAAGAATCATTTAGAACATATTAAATAATTCTCAATGGCATGCATGGACATATCGTATGACCCCACTTACTTGATGCGCCTATTTCCACGAACCCTCATAGGGATAGCATTGGAATGGTTTTCTAAATTGCCCTATGGTATATGATCTTGGGTGGAATTGGCTGAAAAGTTTGTCGAACATTTTTCCTTTAACATAGACAACAAAGTAACCATAGCAATCTTGTGCCACACGACACAAGAAGAGGGTGAGACCTTCATCACTTTCTTCCAGAGATGGAGAAGTTTAGCTAGCCATTGTCCCATCGAAATACTTGAAAAACAAAAGGTCACTATCTTCCTCAAAAACATCAACCCCAAACTAAGAGGTGACTTATGGGTACACTGTTGCATTTCATTCATTGACTTGGTACAAAAGGGGATCATCCTTGAAAAGGGCCTTATTGACAAAGGAAAAATCAAAGTACTAGGCAAGAGCCCAATTGTCCAACATCCAAACGTGTCGAATGATAGAAACAAGTTATGGTCTAGGAACAAGAATGTCACGAATGATGGCATAGTTGATGCTAAACACATACATACTGGACCGGTTATCTCACTTAGAGGATACAATCAACAAGCAGACATGATGAATAGTCCTGATCAAATGACTAACTATGTCCAGAACTCACAACAAAGACCACAACAAAGGAGATTTCCAACACGTGAGTTTACACCTTTAGGACAACCAATCGAGGTGGTCTTCAAAGAACTGGTCAAACATAATCTTGTCAAACCTTTAGAACCAAGAGAGTATGATCTTGGATAGTTCAAACCTTCATGGTGGGTTGATAACACTTTATGTGACTATCATCGAACGAAAGGGCACAACCTCCAACAATGTCACCAATTAAAGAACATCATACAAGACTTTGTTGAAAACGGAACCATAGAAGTTGGTGGGCAGAAAAACACTAAGAACAGTGATCATAAGGTCTTCACAGACCTATTACATGACCACACAAAAGGAAAAGCCTCCAGTTTGGGACCCCAAAATAATCCATCAGCCAACTATAACAATACCAAGTATGACTATGGTAAAGGAACGATCATAAACCACATCTGAGCCACAAACGAGAATGTCAATACTTTCACCATCAAGAAGCATCCAGAATGTAATGTAAACACATGCCAAACTAAGATTACTATTCTTGGTCCTTCTTCTGAGCCATCTATGCAAAATTCCAAGTTCAAGTACAATCTTCTCGATCAATTGAGTAAAACCCCAGCACAAATATCTATCTTGGAATTGTTGACCTTATCACCTCAGCATCGATCAATCCTTGACAAAGCTCTACAAAACACAACTATTCCTACAGATTTAGATGTCAATCATTTCCAAGAGATGGTGGGATATTTGACCAACTCGCATCATCCCACATTTTCACAAGACTACTCAACTGAAAAGTCATATCACAATGACCCCTTACATCTGGAAGTCTTAGTCCATCAAAACAAAGTCCAACGAGTCTTGGTAGATGGAGGAGCAGGTTTGAACCTGTGTACCCTAAAATTGGTTAAGGCATTAGGATTCTCGAAAGACTATGTAGATACCTCTAAAATTATAGTCATCAAGGCTTACGATGATGAGGAAAGATCGTCCAAAGGAGTTGTCACACTCCCTATCTGAATTGGCCCAGTAATCATGAACACCAGCTTCCAATTCTTGGATCTCACCCTTCCGTACAACTTGTTGTTAGGTAGACCTTAGATACACACAATGAAATTTGTACCTTCAACATACCACCAATGTCTCAAGTTCCCCTATAATGGCACAGAGATCACCATTGATGGTGATCCAGATCCTTTCCAGTATTGTACAAGCCTAAGGGATCTTCCACAATGACAAGTTCTTGTTAATCAACAAGCTTCATCATCCACTCTATCCCAATACGTTGACCCATCACACCTCACTAAGTCCATTTCATTCAAACCACCATCATCCACTCCAAAACTTGAGATCCAAGATAAGGGTCGTGGCGAATATAATATAAAGGCATCATACTGTGTTACTGAACTTATTCCACCTAAGGCATATGGCCTACCCATGGCGGATAGAAGACAGTCAATGGTCACATTTCATGTTCCCCCTACAACGACATTGACAAAATGGGGAGAGTTAAGTGAAGAAATTGTGGATCAAGGTGATTCCTGGTTGTATCAAGAAGAACATGAATACCCCTCCCCGTCTATTCAAATAGCCAAGGACCAATATGGAAAAGGATTCAAGATAATGCAAAAGGAAGGCTATGATGGGTACAGTGGGTTAGGACTATATCAAAATGGAAGGACAAAACCAATTATTGTCTACCCATGACCGAAATATCTAAGGCTAGGGTGTCAACCGCTTAGAATTGGTTTTCCTAGTACTTCGTCAACGTTTCAAGAGGAAGTGAATGATTACCCAGACATCGAGACATCTCATGAACCATTTCCCCTAGTTTATGACAAACCCCTAGTTTACGATAAACCTCCAGTTTATGACAAACCTCTAGTCTATGATGAATCCCCTTACTCAAGTGATGGTGAATGGGAGTCCCTCTCATCTACTAGTACTATGAACATAGATGCCTTATTTGGAGAGTTGGACCTCAATATGAAACTTGTACCAAAATAGTCTAGTCCTCGTCCTAAGAAGCACTTGTCCAAAAAAGAATGGCAAGAGAACTATTATTGGGAAACCCTTGATCCTGGATCTTGGGCACCTAACAAGCCATCTTCTAACGAATCTTCCCTCACCATAGTCCCACAACATAGTATACCTAACCCTAGGAGGAAGAACAAGAAGGAGTTAGTCCAAAACTTCTGTGACCATGTCAACCATTCCATATTCACCTTGGCAGCAATTACTCTTATAAACTCCGATGATGACATGCCCCTTGTATATCCTAAACTTATCGACTGGGATCAACAAGGTACACCTATCATAGACACATTTGAGAATAACGAAGCAATTGCTGAGTTCATGGGACTTAGAGAAGGTATACCTAGAGGGGATCATAAGGTAGGTTTTACCATAGACTTGAATGATAAAGCATATTTCGGGGAGTCTATTTACACCTCTAGTCGCAAAAATGAAAATGAAAATAAAAATGATGAGTCCCTAGGTGAAAACTGAAAGGTGCCTTTGGATGAAGAAAAATTCAAAATAAAGGACATATCTGGGGGCGAAAACCTCTCTGAGGCACCTGAGGATAGAGGTTTAAATATTCTCCCCATTGCACAAGAAAAGTCACCCATGTTAGTATAAGAGGTTGTTGCAGTCAACATAGGTACAGAAGAGAATCCTCAGATAGTATATTTTGCAGCTTCCTTAACAGAAACAGAACAACATGAATTCAAGGACTTCTTCAAAAAGAGACAAGTAAACTTCGCATGGTCGTATGCTGGCATGCCTGGGCTGGATCCAAACCTAATATTGCATCATTTTCCACTACAGCTAGGTATCAAACCAGTCAAACAGAAGTTGAGGAAGATGCATCCGCAAATAGCTCTATTGATCAAGGTAGAACTTAAGAAACTTTTGGATGTGGGATTCATAAGGACAATAGACTATGCAGATTGGATATTGAATCTTGTACTAGTGACTAAGCCAACTAGGGGCATTTGAATTTGCACTGACTTTAGAGACATCAACAAGGCATGTCCTAAAGATGATTTCCCTTTGCCAAATATCAACATGATAGTAGACAGCACCTGAAGATCAACATAAGACAGCTTTCACGTGTCCATGGGGCACATATTGTTGGAATGTTATGTTGTTTGGCCTTAAGAATGCAGGAGCCACTTACCAACGAGCAATGACCATGATTTTTCATGACTTTGTACATACATTCATGGAAGATTATGTAGATGATATAATAGCCAAGTCAAAAACAAGGGAAGATCATTTGAAGGTGTTAGACAAGATATTCTAGAGGCTAGAAAACTACAATGTCAGGCTAAATCCGAAGAAGTGTGTCTTTGGAGTCAAATCAGGGAAGCTGTTAGGGTATATCATCTCTCGCAGAGGCATTGAAGTAGATCCAGAGAAGTTAAGAGCTATCATAGAAATGCCTCCTCCAACCAACATTGGTCAACTCAGAACCCTATAGGGGAGATTACAGTCCATTAGGTGTTTCATAGTACAATTGGCGGATAAAATGCATCCATTCCAGCATTTACTCAAGAAAGGAGTGCCATTTGTGTGGAAACCTAAATGTCAAGATCCCTTCCAACAAATCAAGGACTATTTGCTTACTCCACCAGTCCTAATGCCACCTACAGAGGGAAAAACATTGATACTTTACATCTCAGCAACTCAGTCGGCATTAGGGGCTCTTCTCGCACAACATGATGATCAAGGTCATGAGAGAGTAGTCTATTATATCAGTTGAACCTTAGTGGGCTATGAATTGAATTACAGTAACATTGAATGTGCTTGTCTTGTGGTAGTCTTTTCTACCCAAAAACTTAGGCACTACATGCTCAATCGACAAACAATGTTGATTGTAAAAATTGATCCACTTAAGTACCTCCTAAGTAAAGCAGCTTTAACAGGCCGATTGGCTAAATGGGTTATGATACTTAGTGAGTATGACATTCAGTATGTCAAAAGGAAGGCAATAAAAGTATAGGTGATTGCAGATCAACTAGCAGATGCACCTATAAAGGCAGACCATCCATTAGTGGCAGATTTTCCAGATGAATTTCTCTTCGACCTTGACGTTAAAACTGAATGGAAACTGTACTTTGATGGATCACATAAAAATCATGGTTTAGGGGCTAGTATCTTATTTGTCACACCCCAACGTGATACCATTCCTAAATCATTTAGGATTGCATTCCCTTGTACCAACAATATAGCGGAATACGAAGCCTTAGTGACAAGTTTAAAAATGATAGCTCAATGGAACATTAAGAGCCTACATGTCTTTGGTGACTCTCAACTGGTAATCCAACAGGTGAATGATGATTATGAGACTAAGGATGAGAAGCTTGCACCTTACAAGAGGATGGTTGACAGTTTCAAACACTATTTCAATGACATAACTTTTCAACAAATACCACATATCCAAAATAGAGCTACAGATGCAATGGCAATCGTGGGTTCTTTGTTGGATATTCCAAGTAATGTGCCTAAGTTCGAGTTTCTGGTTGCCCATTTTTGATCCCCGCTTATGATGTCCCTGATACTATGATAGTGTGTACCATTGTTGGTCCTATGTCTCCTTGGTATAAAGACATATTTGATTACCTCACTAACCAAACCCTACCTCAAGACCTATCCAATAACCAACATCGAACCTTCATCTGAAAGTCAACTAAGTACACCATCATCAGAGAAACCCTATATAGACGTACCTTAGATAACGCCCTAATGAGATGTCTCGATGCTGAGAAAGCACAAACAACTTTGCGAGCGATACACGAGGGTATATGCGGATCTCATTCGAGTGGTCCCACTCTAGCCCATAAGATTATGCGACTAGGTTACTATTGGCCTACAATGGAGAAAGACTCATATGTCTTTGTAAAGAAGTGTAGACAATGTCAAAAACATGGAGACTTGATAAGAGCGTCATTGTAGGAGCTTCGTCCACTTACGTCACCATGGCCTTTCGCCCAATGAGGACTCGACCTCATACGTAAGATATGTTGTGCATATTTTGCACACACCCCGCCATAGGCAAGGACCCTCTTTTTTCGCTCTCGGCGGGCTTCTTTGCTCCCGTCTCATTTTGCTGTCCTACTTGGTCAATGTGCCCTTCAAAGTCTCATTTTTTGTTGACCATATTTTTCCCCTAAATAAAAAATGGCTAAGTCTTGGGTTTTTCGGGCTTCCCCCCACCCCCGCTCGCTCGATTCATTTTTTCCTTCATTCTTTGACTTTGGGGATAGATTTCCTATGGATTTTGGATGTTTTTGTGGTGCCTAAGTGAACTAAAAAGGTTTTATTAAGTTTCAGAAAGTTTTGAAAATTCTAAAACTATGTTCTTGCGGTGGATTTCCCTACAACGGCTTCCCTGTAGCGACTTCCCTGCAACGGCTTTCCTGCAACGGCTTCCCTTCAATGACTTTCCTGTAGTGGCTTTCCTGCAGCAACTTCCCTTCAATGGCTTTCCTACAGTGGCTTCCCTTCAGCGGCTTCCCTGCAACGGCTTCCCCATAGCGGCTTTCCTGTAACAGCATTCCTACAGCGGCATTCCGACCTCATGTTTCCTGAACGTACTAGCACACCTCCAAATCAGAAACGGACTTTGACCTAGATGATAAAATGGGGTCTTATCCTCCCTTAGCATTTCAAATTCCAAATTTGCATCTGGGAAGTACCATCCAGAGTTTCGTGCTCTCGCGGCTGTTTCAAAACAGCATTCCTACAGCGGCATTCTGGCCTTGTGTTTCTGAAACGTACCAGCGCATCTCAAAATCAAAAATGGACTTTGACCCAGATGCTAAAATGGGGTCTTATCCTCCCCTAGATTTTCAAATTCCAAATTTGCATCCAGGAAGTACCATCCGAAGTTCCGTGCTCTCGCGGCCATTTCAAAACAGCATTCCTACAGCGGCATTCCAGCCTTATGTTTCCGGAACGTACCAGTACATCTCAAAATCAAAAATGGACTTCAACCCAGATGCTAAAATGGGGTCTTATCCTCCCTTGGCTTTTCAAATTCCAAATTTGCATCCTGGAAGTACCATCCGGAGTTTCGTGCTCTTGCGGCCGTTTCAAAACAGCATTCCTATAGCGGCATTTCGGCCTCATGTTTCCGGAACATACCAGCGCATCTCAAAATCACAAACAGACTTCGACCCAGATGCTAAAATGGGGTCTTATCCTCCCTTGGCTTTTCAAATTTCAAATTTACAGTCGGGAAGTACCATCCAGAGTTTCGTGCTCTGTTGGTCGTTTCAAAACAGCATTTCCAGAACAGCATTTCGGCCTCTCATTTCCAGTTTCAAGAAGCCTACCATGGGTCTGTCGATAGAACCATTTGATCCAATGAATAATGCTACAATTCCATTGGGAAGAAGGCATCTTTCAGGCAATTTCAGCTATAGTAAAAGGGAAATCAACTAGAAGACAAAATTGCTACAGTGACTGACCACTACAAGACAGAATAGGGAAAAGACAAAGATGTATTTTAAATTACTGAATATTGTGGGGTAGGTGAAGCCCTAATGTAATTGAATATGGGCCACATAATGTAACTCAATCCTAGCCATTCATTTGGGCTTTGAAAAACTATAAATAGGGGTCTTCCCCTCATTTGTAAGTGTTGGAGAGCTGTTGTAAAAAACATTCTGCAGTAATAGAAAGCAGCATTACATGATCTATGGGTGTTACTTTTGAGTTTTCTCATTATGTGTGCATGGTTCTACCTTCCAAGTTAGTTTTAGTTGTAGTTTCTTGAATGGAAGTGATGATGGTGTTTGCTATTATAGTATTTGATGAATTTCCAACCCATACTTTTGGCACTTGTTGATGGCAAGCTGCTAAGCAAAGTTAGCTTGGGCTTCTTTATTTGATTGTTGCAACTTAGTTCACTTGCATGTTCATGTTGTGTGTGTGCAAACTGAAAATTTGTAGTCCTTAGAAGATTGCACTGGTTTTGTGTAACTGTAGAATCCTCTTGGCCAAGCAAAACCCAGTTTAGAGAGTTTGTCTACTGTAGCAGCCTCCATGATCACTGTTCATTGGTAGTTTCAGATCTAGGAACCTTTTCTCTTCCCTACCCTTTTCCCTTTTTTTTAATAAGTAACCTTAGGAAAGGTTCATTTCACATTGTAAAGCTAAATTTGATGTTGAAATGGAGTTCCAGACTGCTGTTTGAACCTGCAGCAAACACTCAGCAACTTTCCCATCTTGAAAACTCCATTTACTTATTCAACTTTCCCACTTTGTAACTCATCCGTAAGTCCACCTTGTGATTCCAGCAAATCACATAAATCAACTAAAATATTCCAAGCACTGTCAAGACCTGACATCCAAGAGACCTTGGGATAGTGTTCTGCAATTTGATTGTGGAAGATTGTCTTTCAAGAGAGGTGATGCACCTATGCATTACCTGTGTTGAGAAGTGCATAAAAACACCATCAACAAAACTGGCGCTAGAGGGAGGGTAGAACAAGGACATTGCTTCATTCATCTCATGCCCTTCTCCTCCTAATGCCCATCAACAGAACTGGCGCTAGAAGGAGGTCCGGATGACATGTTGAGGCTACAAAGTTTAATGTTGGGTGTTGATAAGAGCACTTTCAAAGAAAAAATCTGAGATAGATAGATCTCTTTTAATGCTGAAGCATAAAATCAAAAAATTTTGAAGGCAAAAAAAGTTGAGTCGAAATGGAGCAGTAATTACAAATCAGTATTGCTCGGCTACATTTAGATTTAAATAGGAGATTGAAGAGACCATTGTAGCAATTTGAATTGGCGGATAAGTGTAGGATCCATTGCATTTGCAGGCATAATGAATTGGAGTGTCTAACCTTCTTGAGCAGGATTGAAAGAGTCTTGCAAGGAGAGATTCCCTTTTGGAAAATATATCAGCCTTTAGCCCTTGCAGACCTGGAGGAAGAATTGACAACCATGGCAGCCAAGGCATTTGAAGAGCTAATCCAAGAATGTTTGGGCAGCAGAGATGGACCAAGATTGGAGGAAGCACTAATGTCAAGTTGGTGCAGGTTTCAAAATGCACCTCATTCAGAATTTACTTGTCCTTCATGTGCAAGCATCATCACCCAAGTCAAAGGTAATTTGAACAAGTTGGAGCAACCAACTGTCAAGGAGAATGAGTCATCCCACATGGTAGAAAATCTATCAGCATCTGGAGGACAACAGCTTCAAGATAAACCAAGAAATCTGCCACAAACTAGTGCTGGGACAACAAACACTAAAGCTGAAAATCAAGAAGGAGAAGTTGATTTCCTTGGGATAGCAAAAGGCTTTGGTGAAGGTTATCTAAGAATGGAGTTGGAAAGCCTCTCCTTTGCCAGTAAGGGGCAGTCCTCCACTCAAGAAGAGGAGCCATTGGCAATTGAGGATGAATCAATGAAGTTTGCAGCAGTATATGTTGGGGTAGCCAATGAAGATGTTGAATATCAGCAAGAGGAAGAGGTTGACAACCTCAGGACAATAGAAAGTGATGATGAGGACCTAGTAGCCGAAAGATATGACCAGCTCATCTCCAGATTAGCAAAGGATTGGTCAGAGCTAAAATGTCAGGTGGATTTGGAGGTATTGTTGCTACCAAATTGGTGCAGGCTCCATGATTCATCCCACTCTGAGTTCACGTGCGGACTATGCCAAGAAGCCATGAAGCAAGTCAGAGAACAATCGAGGCAACCGAGTACACCACATCCTCTACTTGCTTCCCAGGTGGAACGTGAAGATCAAGAGCCCAGGCTAAGTAATGACTCAGCTGAAGGCAGTCCTCAAGAGGATGTTGGAACAGAAATAGAAGGAGGACAGCAATATAGTCTTGAGCTTCCAAGTGATGAAATAGATCAAATAGGAATGTTGTCCACCAGTCATCAAGAATTTCTTCCTCTTGAAGAACATTTGTGCACCATGGACGATGGGCTTCATAGAAAGTCCTTGGAGGGAGATTGCATGGTGGATTTTGGTTCCCTTGATGAGGTGCCATCAATTGATGACTTCTTTCCATTGGGAGATGTGTTGTGGAGGTATGGTCATGCCGAGGAAGAGCACATCCTAGAAGATGGTAGCGATGAAGACATACTCCTTGAGCCTTTGAATGGTGATGCACTAGAGTTTCTGGATTGGGAGAGGGGTTCCTTCTCCATTTATAGCGATAGTGAACAAAGGGAAACGAGTGAGCGTCATGATGAAATGCATGAACAAGAAAGAGAAGAAGACAAAGGCGGGGGTGCTGAGATAGCTGCCAACAAAGATGAAGCATCTGGTCAACTACAAGATGCAACTTGGAGTCCTTCCGCCATGATCATTGTCAATCCTCCTTCATATTCAAATGGCTGCAACAAGACATATTTGCACATGTCATCATCCCATGACACTGAGCATCATGAAGATAGGTTCGACACTTGGGAAAGGAGATGGGACAGTGTGCTACCTTTCTGAGACAATAATCAAGTGGATCCCAAGTTTGAGAATGATCAATATGATGAAGTACTTCTTTTTGAAGAACTGCCAAGGGGGATTGTCGATCCCATGCAAGACATGGAAGAAGTGTTTGCTGCCTTGCCCTCCCTGCCTTATGCAAAATTGATTCCTGAAGTGCTGCACCCTCCATCATGCTCGCCCGAGGTTGCTGATGCAAAAACTGACGATGCAGTGCTTGCTCTTGATTGTCAAATATTGCCACTTCCATGTGACAACACCCAGGTTCTATCCTTCCTTGCTCCTATTAATTTTCATAGTTGCACTTATCATTTTGATTATGAGAATGAGGGGAAATGAACATGTTTATGAATTAATCATGGGTTTAATGAGCCTCCTCAATTGTTGATTCTTTGTGATGTTGGGGTAGAATTTAAATGCTGCCATATTGAATTTATTTTCTTTAAACATAAGGATAAATCTGCATGGTTGAGAACTATAATGACTGCCCGTTTGCTTGTACATGCATTGCAAAATCTGATGGGCATGAGTGTCAGCTCACCTTACCCGAACATAGTGCTTTGTAAATATCTTTGTACATAACTCGTTTTGAGTAGTGTAGGTTTCCTATAAATACTCCGCTTTCTTGCTTTCCTTAGGTTAGTTGGTTTGTTGTAGGTTGCATGCTTTGGGGTGTTTCTTTGTTGTTTTCTTTCGTTGTCTCACTTTTCTTTTGTTTTGGTGTTTGCTTTTCGTTTGCTTTCGTTTGCTCTCACTTTTCTACTGCTTTTGGCTGGGTGCATCTATGCGCACAACAACCATTCTTCTTGCATGGGGTCATTCTATGTATTTCTTTGTCAAACTCTAATCAAGTTTTTAGAATGGATGGTGTGGATCTTCTGTTAGTATCAAGTGATCTAGAGGTTTCATTCAAAGTGGATAAGTCATTGGTCAGTCTGATTCTAAAGTATTATGGAATCTTATATCTCTCACAAATTTTAAGAATCTGATGGTCACTGTAGGCCCTTTGTGAAGTCTAGTTAAGTGAAAAATCTAAAATTCTGCTCCAGCGCCACTGTGATTCTCAGCCCTGAGCGCGAGCTTCATTGCTTACGGGTTGAAATAAAAGAACTAAAAAGAGAAGAGAAACAAAAAAATATATATATTGAAAATCAAACGAAGAGAAATTCAACTTTTCAGGGGCATACGAATAACTCTACCGGGGCTATGGACACCTGACCGACAGTAGAGCAATGTTTGGGAGAATCATAGCGACAACCTCATCGGGGCTATGGATGCCTGACTGGCAGCGAGGTAATGTCCCGGATGCTTTTGGAGTTAGAATAAACTACGTAGCTTAACTTGATGGAGCTTGGGTTCTTACAGCAACTGAAGGATGGGAATTAACACAATTGCACACACTTGGATTTTCAGCATACTGAAAGTTGGGTTAACTAGTGGTTTTGATCCTTTGGTTGAGTGTCTGGCTTGTTTTCCCTAGCATCAAGGTCGGAACCAGAGATTCTGGGTTCATGATTCCAATTTGTCATTGAAATGCTCTAGAGCATTTCCCCCAGCGAGTCACCATTTGTTGTGCATATTTTGCACACACACCCCGCCGTAGGTAGGGACCCTCTTTTTTCACTCTCGGCAAGCTTCTTTACTCCTGTCTCATTTTGCATGCCCCTCATTTTGTTGTCCTACTTGGTCAACGTGCCCTTCAAAGTCTCATTTTTTGTTGACCATATTTTTCCCCCTAAATAAAAAAGGGCTAAGTCTTGGGTTTTTCGGGCTTCGCCCTTCCCTTCATCGATTCGCTTTTTCCTTCATTCTTTGACTTTGGGGATAGATTTCCTATGGATTTTGGATGTTTTTGTGGTGCCTAAGTGAACTGACAAGGTTTTATTAAGTTTCAGGAAGTTTTGAAAATTCTAAAACTATGTTCTTGCGGCGAATTTCCTTACAGCGGCTTCCCTTCAACGGTTTTCCTGCGGTGGCTTTCCTGTAGCGGCTTCCCTACAGCGGCTTCCCTGCAATGGCTTCCCTTCAATGGCTTTCCTACAGTAGCTTCCCTTCAACGACTTTCCTACAGCGGCTTCCCTTCAGTGGTTTCCCCGCAACGGCTTCCCCGCAGCGGCTTTCCTGTAATAGCATTCCTACAATGGCATTCCGGCCTCATGTTTCCGGAACGTACTAGCGCACCTCCAAATCAGAAATGAACTTCGATCCAGATGCTAAAATGGGGTCTTATCCTCCCTTGGCTTTTCAAATTCCAAATTTTCATCCGGGAAGTACCATCCGGAGTTTCGTGTTCTTGCGGCCGTTTCAAAATAGCATTCCTACAGCGGCATTCCGGCCTTGTGTTTCCGGAACATACCAGCGCATCTCAAAATCAAAAATGGACTTCGACCTAGATGCTAAAATGGGGTCTTATCCTCCCCTAGCTTTTCAAATTCCAAATTTGCATTCGAGAAGTACCATCCGGAGTTCCATGCTCTCGCGGCTGTTTCAAAATAGCATTCCTACAATGGCATTCCTGCCTTGTGTTTTTGAAACGTACCAGCTCATCTCAAAATCAAAAATGGACTTCGACCCAGATGCTAAAATGGGGTCTTATCCTCCCTTGGCTTTTCAAATTCCAAATTTGCATCCGGGAAATACCATCCGGAGTTTCGTGCTCTCGCAGTCGTTTCAAAACAGCATTCCTACAGTGGCATTCTGGCCTCATGTTTTCGGAACGTACCAACGCATCTCAAAATCAAAAACGGACTTCGACCCAGATGCTAAAATGGGGTCTTATCCTCCCTTGGCTTTTCAAATTTCAAATTTACAGCCGGGAAGTACCATCCGTAGTTCCATGCTTTGTCGGTCATTTCAAAACAGCATTTCCATAACAGCATTTCGGCCTCTCATTTCCAGTTTCAAGAAGCCTACCATGGGTCCATCGATAGAACCATTTGATCCAATGAATAATGCTACAATTCCATCAAGAAGAAGGGATCTTTTAGGCAATTTTAGCTACAGTAAAAGGGAAATCAACTAGAAGACAAAATTGCTACAATGACTGACCACTACAAGACAGAATAGGGAAAAGACAAAGATGTATTTTAAATTACTGAATATTATGGGGTAGGTGAAGCCCTAATGTAATTGAATCTGGGCCACATAATGTAACTCAATCCTAGCCATTCATTTGGGCTTTGAAAAACTATAAATAGGGGTCTTCCCCTCATTTGTAAGTGTTGGAGAGCTGTTGTAAAAAACATTTTGCAGTAATACAAAGCAGCATTGCATGATCTATGGGTGTTACTTTTGAGTTTGTTCATTATGTGTGCATGGTTCTACCTTCCAAGTTAGTTTTAGTTGTAGTTTCTTGAATGGAAGTGATGATGGTGTTTGCTGTTACAGTATTTGATGAATTTCCAGCCCATACTTTTGGCACTTGTTGATGGCAAGCTACTAAGCAAAGTTAACCTGGGCTTCTTTATTTGATTGCTGCAACTTAGTTCACTTGCATGTTCATGTTGTGTGTGTGAAAACTGAAAATCTGCAGTCCTTAGAAGATTGCACTGGTTTTGTGTAACTGTAGGATCCTCTTGGCCAAGCAAAACCCAGTTTAGGGAGTTTGTCTACTGTAGCAGCCTCCATGATCACTGTTCATTGGTAGTTTCAGATCTAGGAACCTTTTCTCTTCCCTACCCTTTTCCCTTTTTTTTAATAAGTAACCTTAGGCAAGGTTCATTGCACATTGTAAAGCTAAATTTGATGTTGAAATGGAGTTCCAGACTGCTATTTGAACTTGCAGCAAACACTCAGCAACTTTCCCGCTTTGTAACTCATCCATAAGTCCACCTTGTGATTCCAGCAAATCACATAAATCAACTAAAATATTCCAAGCACTGTCAAGACCTGACATCCGAGAGACCTTGGGATAGTGTTCTGCAATTTGATTGTGGAAGATTGTCTTTCAAGAGAGGTGATGCACCTACACATTACCTGTGTTGAGAAGTGCATAAAAACACCATCAACAAGATACACCCTTCATCATCCAATGGCCACAAATTCATCATCACCGCCATTGAATACTTCACCAAATGGATCGAGGCTATTCCCATGACATACATAACCGGCACACAAATATCTAAGTTTATCCTAAACTATATCATTTGTCAATATAGTGTACCTCAATCCATAATCACAGACAATGGCCGCCCATTCAAGAACCAAGAAGTACACCGTTTATGTGAAGAATTCCACATTAAACACCATTTTTCCACCCCATATTACCCACAAGGTAATGGCCAAGCTGAGGCATTTAATAAGACTATTGTTAGAATCCTTAAGAAGACTGTCAATGACGTTGGTCATGATTGGCACCTACAGCTTAATCCTGCCTTATGGGCTTATTGCACAAGCATCCGTACTCCCACCGACGCCACTCCATATTCCCTTGTATTTGGGTCCGAAGCTATCTTACCTATTGAGGTTGAAATACCTTCTCTATGGGTATCCTTGAAGGGTCATATCGACGATGAAGAATACTGTGTCTCTAGGTTACAAGAGCTAGAATTGCTAGATGAATGAAGACAGAATGCATTAGATCATTTACAAGCATATCAGAATCATCTTCGTCATAGTTACAACAGGAAGGTTCTCAATAGACACTTTGACATTGGTGACCTGGTATTAATGGAGAATCCTAAAAACCAAGCTGAATGCGAGAAACCAGGAAAATTTGAACCTAACTGATTGGGGCCATACATTGTCACAGAAGCCTTTGGATCAGGAGTGTACCAACTCTCTACTCCTAAAGGAGAACCACTTTTGTCCCCTATCAACAGTCTACATCTAAAAAGGTTCTACGCTTAAGTCTCTGAGAATCTGTGTCTTAATCTGAAAAAACACAAAAAAATGAAAAAAATGAAAAAAACAAAAAATGGTTACCTTGATGAAAACCTAGAAAATAGGTGTCTTTGTAACACCAAAAAAATTGAGAAAATAAAAAAAGTAAAGAGAAATAAATCCGTCCACTAGTGAAAACCGCTTCAGTGGCGCTATGGATAAGTACGATGGTGAAAACCTAGCAAACAGGCACCATGTGTAGTCAAGCTCGCTCTTCCGTCTACCATCATTCTGATCAGACTTTTTCACCATCACTCATAATAAATGGTTGTCCTATCCATCATTTGGAACGATTGATATCAAAGTCCATTCCATCATATTACCCACTCCATCTTCCAAATCCTATTCCTGACTGGGGGCAAATCCTTGTTTTGTGCCCTAACACTTTGTACATAACGTCACACCATCGAAAATGTCCTGAGAAATCCCAAAAACATTGGAAAACATCAAAAATAAAAAAAAATCAAAAATGTCAGAAAATCCCAAAAACAGAGTCAAGTCAATCATGTCAAGTCAGTCATGTCAAGTCAATCATGTCAAGTCAATCATGTCAAGTCAGTCATGTCTAGTCCATCATGTCAAGTCAGTCATGTTAAGTCAGTCGTAGACATAGTCGAACTACGTTTCCTCTGTGACTGGGACATAGGCAAGGCCATCAATCGATGTGCCCCCGAGGCATTAGGTTTGTCAATCTAGGTTTGTCATGTATCACACACATTGAATCATGACGCTTTGTATATTCAAAGTCATTGGTCGTGTCAAACTACGAGGTCTCTACGTGTACAATGTAGGCAAGGCTAATCAATTGATGAGCTCCTGAGACCACACTAGGTCAGTCCAATAGGGTTCATTCACATTCAATTCACTATCACACACATTGCATATCATTCACTTAGATGCATGTCTTTAGCCACATTAGGTCAGTACTTTGGGGTATCATTTCATGTCATACACTGTCAATACACATACACACACTTTTACCAGTCAAAGAATCAAAACAAGTCATGCATTAACAAGGCAAAATTTATCAACAAGTCATCAAGTCAATATCAAACACATTGTCAAAGCGATCAACCCATGTCTTAGCAAGATATGTCTTTCTTGTCAGCAGACGTCATCAAATTTTCATAGTCTCATGTGGCTTGTCACCTCAACGTCATCAGACTCCAATGTCTTATACGGCACGTGTCATACTAAAACCAAGCTTTGTCATGCCTTATACAAAAGTCACCAAGTCAAAACTAGACTCAACGTCTTATGCGGTATGTGTCATTCTCTCACATTACGCTATGTCAAACATCAACATAAAACAATCCCACAAGATCAAGTTTTGGTGAATAAATTTATTTGGCTTTATGACTTTATATCTTATTTTGTCTTATCTTTTTATCGATTTGTGCAAAATCCTGTTACTAGCTTTCTCAAGGATGTCCCTTGAAGGATTTAGAGAAGCAACAATGTCTCAGGACTCTTTTTCTTTGGCTGTTGTCTGTCAACTGTCTTTTTAACATTGGTTTTTGAGTCATGTTACTAGTTTCCTCAAAGATTTAGAGGAGCAATGACGTCTCATGACCCATCTTTTATTTTTTTATTGTCTATGGTTTGTTAAGACGAAACGACTAGGACATCATCTCCTTAGTCTGAGTTAAGACACTCCTTGTCTACGACTGTCTGTTTTTCACAAGTGGATAACTTTGTACACTATGGTCTGTCTCATATCATAGTGTGTACTATCCATCTGTGTCATGTCCCGCCCAATGATGATAACAAGCAAGTATAGCGTATTTGGTAATATATCGAAGATTATGTCTTTTTCTCAATCAATCAAACTTAATTGTTTTTTTACTAACATTCTGCAATCATCCATGCTAATATTTCTTCTTTTTTGCATCTTCACCACAATTATCTATCCATTTCGAGAGCACACTCATGTTCTTCAAACCCACCTATCCTCTCGAGGGGGCATACCACTACCTCCTCGTCATTCTCCCTTTCATTAGGTCATACCTTAATCTGTTTCATGTCGGGACACGATCGGGGCATATTTTATTTCACACAACGTCATAACAACATTGTATCAAAGAGGGGCAAACTGTAGATACCGAAAATTGGTCTAGGCCTGCGAGTACATATTCGACGTAATTTTATATAGTCCATGGTCATGATTAAATAATTTTTATTATTTAATTACCCTTTCTAACACATATTTCCTCTATTAATTAAATACCCCTTTTTAATTAATTCATTAATTCATTATTAATCTTTATTCAACTTGGTTAATTAAATAAATCATATTTATTTAATTATGTCGCTAACTAATTAAAACCCCTTTATCTATTAATTAAATAATTTATTATTTAATTACCCCTTTATCATACTTTTCCAACTATAATTAAATATCTTTATTTAATTATTCATTTAACCCCCTTTATCTATAATTAAATATTTATTATTTAATTATTTATATTCTCCTTTTCAAAAGTCAATTAAATAAATTATCTTTATTTATTTAATTAAATTTTCTATTTTCGAATGTTGAACTAAATTAACATTTAATTCACATTTAATTCATTTATGTCATATTCCTCTATCATTCGGTTATCTAAATCATTCACTCACCTTCTAATTCAAGATCTGTTTTTAGTTCTCGAGTTATCTATGAATTTAACTGTTGATCATCTTTGTAGGAAAACTCTCTGTCACAACTAGTCGATTAACTAGTTCTAACTCATATGCGTGTATGCATCTATTAATTAAATATCTTTTATTTAATTAATTAATTTAATTATGTATTCAAATTCCTCATCTTCGAGTTCTGACTTTGTCTTTGACATTCAAAGTCTATTTCTTCTTTTTTTGAAGATTTTTAACTGAAGATTAAGATCTTGTTCTATTTTTAGTCTCTGCTGACTCATGTTCTAACTCACGTTCTATCTGACACACAACTCACATCGCATGGCATTCATCAATCTCATCCGTCGATCTCTCTTTCAATCTGAGTTGATTGTTTGAAAATCCAAAATCTATAAAATGGCCTGTCATAATCATTATTCCTCCCGTCCCAAAGTCACATACTTTTGAGAAGAGACCATTCTTCGATATTTTGCTTAGACACTCGACAAAACTATACTTGCATTCAAACACAGAAATCTAAGGGCAAGAATACTAAAAAGGCAAAATGGAGAAGAGCAATGGAGATAATTCAAAGGAATGAATGCATATTCGGTGAGATCAATTTAGTTTGTTTAGTTTTTATCATGTTTTCATATTCGTTCTTTATTGTTAGATTTTTAGATTAGTTTTGGTTTAGATTAGGATTAACAATTGTTTGTTCTAGTTGCAGATCTTATCATAGATTTATTCTAATGTTACACCAAGTATTATCCAGAGAAATAATAACCAATATCCAACTTGATTAAAAGTAAGAGTAATCAACGAAGATACCAATGATTTTTGTAGCTTGAAAACCAACAAAATCTCAAAGACTTTTTCTATTTCTAAACATGATTCCAAAAGATAACAAGTGAGGCACGATGTAGCTCAAAGACTCCAACATACACCACCAAGAGATCCACACAAATGTAGCAACTAACCACAGCTCAAAGTCTTTGTGTTATCAACCAAGTTCTCACACAAACATGTAAAATCCAAATATAATAAAGTGGCATAAAGACTATATCAATATTAGATCTAAATTCCATTTCAACAATTTGATGTAACACCACTTTATCAACCAACTATAAGAAAATGTGATAAGAAATACGTAAGAATAATCTTATACATAACCAATATGATCCAAAACAAAGGTTGGATGCAAATTGACCTCTTTTATTGATTATTTTTTTATATGCACATTCAACACAAAGATTCGAGTATGTTTCTCAAATGGGCGACACTTCACTTCAAAAGATCAAAAGTTATACTTACAAATAAACTCCCCCATATATACAGATAAGAGTTAAGAGCTAATCTAGGAAAGCAATAACTAATTTGACTTATTCAACAGCACAGTTCGATTTGATTTAAGACTTGTGTTGTTTTTACATGTAATTACATATCAATAAAAGACATGTAAAATATTATAAACTAGTTACATTTAAGCAAAAATGTTGAAAAATAAACTCTATTGGAAAGACACGTCCATCATTCTCCACCATATTTCTCCGAAAATTCCTCATATTTCTTTAGGATTGCTTAGACTCCTTCATTATCAAGACGTGAGGTATGCTTTGAGATAGCAATAACTTTTGTTATTAAGTTCTTGACAGTGTTGCAAGCTTTCCTGTGCCTTTCCAAAAATACCTTGAGATTATCCAAGGTGACTTGAATGTCCAACAATTTACCCATTGAAGCCACTGAGAAGGCTTGATCTTCAAATTCCTTCTGGATCATAGATGTGAACTCCTAGATAACTTCATCAGATGGAAGGATTTTTTTATTTTCATCTAATAATTTACAAGGAAACTCCTCAATTTTGTTGATACGATGTAAATCATTGTCTTCACTGACTTCTAGTGCATCCTACAAGTCTTTGATTAAATCTTTGATGAAATTTATCTTATGTCTCATTATTTCCTTCACCTCAACAAACATCTCTCTATTAGGAATTATCACAATATCCACTAGTATGTTGAGCTTTAGTTCCTTCATTTTAATCCAAGCTTCTAGACTAGCCTCTATTTCTTGTTGCTAGATTTGGAAAACATATCAATATTTTTATCCAACTCTAATCTTACATTTTCCATATTCCCCATTCTTTCCCTAGAAGATCTCAAAAGTTGTGCCCCTTGTGCTATTATCTTGTCAAGAAACTCATCGCCTACCCTACCCCTTGAATGTACCTTTTCATCCTTCTGAATAATCGGATCTTCAACACTTGTGGCTAAAGGCTCTATTGACTTCAAAGACTAGGTAATCTTCTAGAGTACTCAAGTTAATTGTTCAACTTTTTCCTTGTACTAATCATTTACCTTCTTTACCTTATCAAACTTTTTAATAAGAGAATTCAATGTTAATTGTGCATTTGCCTTGGTGCTTTCATGGGTTGTTTTTCCCAACTCAAGCCTTGTAATTGAATATTCAAAAATATCAACTTCTTCAATAGACTTATTAGGATTTTGTGCGACCTCTACATACTTGCAACTTGCTTTATCCACTAGCAGCCTAGAAAGAGTCTTTGGCTTATTTTTGGCTTTTGTCTTTATGGGTGCCAACTGTCCAAAGTCAAAGTCATTTGGGGAGCCATCTTGCTTCTTTCTCTTAGTGTATGACTTTGTAACCAAGGTGGATGAGAATAATAACTCCCTTTAGGTCTTGCAGTCATGGTTTGGGAAGTGGTAGTTGCAGTCACAAATGTATTGGTAACAAGTGGTGGGGTGTTAGTAAAAATTGTTTTAGGAATTCCCACACTTGTCACATTTCGCACAGACTCTAACATAGACTTATCCAAATCCATCCATAATAAACAAAAAATCACATTTTTTTGCATGCAAAGTAACACAATTTTTTCTTGGAGATATCTATAATCAAACTCCTTCAAAACATATTTCTTGATCAATGAAATATTGGAAAAACATGGATAAGTTACATACCAAATGCCTATAGTTAAATAAAATAACATAAAGCACTAGCTTTTTCCTTTGTTCTTGACTTCATTCTCTTCCTTTTTCTTCCACCTTTCTTGCATTTTGCTTCCTTAATTTAACAACCCGTTCTCGCCACTTCCTTGAATTAAAACCCATAAAAATGGAATTTTCTTTCAATTAACTCCACTTCACCAATCATTACTTTATAATTAATGTTTCCTTTAATGCAAAGACTCCACTTCAAATACATGACATATGTTTTGAGCTTCTCCTCTTTCTCAAGGGACTATCATTTAATGCATGCCACTTTATGTTGATACTATACATGGATTCACAAACATATTATTTACAACCGTTTATATATGGATATAAAGACTTTCTCAATCATCCGCTTATATAAACATATACATCTAACTTAAGAAAATATATTTTCCTTAATTGATAAAATTCGATATGAAAAGTGAACTTTCTAAACAAAGATCATGGTAAAAATTTTAAGGTAATATTATGATGAAAATGCACTCATTAGATATCATTATGGATAACAGATAGATTGTACAAAAAATTTACGATCTTGCAACTCACTAGACAAAACAACTAAAAATAAAACAACTCAAATTAAACATAATTATCTATTGCATCCATATAATGTGTGTCATTCTTAATTTCATGGTGGCCTTGATTTTTCTTGTAGATTTACTTCCCTCTCTTCGATGATGCTCTCCCTCCTTGTCCTGAAGGGGAAAAAATATCTTTAACATCCACCCCATCAAACCAACAAGGTAGTTAGTTGGAAAAATCATATCATTAAAACATATTATAATCATTTATTAACATCTCATGCTAGTAAATTTTTCATGTACATCAATTTAAAAAATATCAAACTGATATAAAACTAGATCATTATCATATTATACTTGTTCATAAAATAAGTTTTGGCATCATAATCAAAATGCAAAACAAGATATAGCATAATCTAAAGGGTTCAAAAATAGGATGTGACACAATTTGTCTCTCTTTGTTCTCAATTGTAGGGGTCAACATTTGAAGGTTAGTACTCTTTTGTACAATATCAAATTTTAAATTAGCTAGCTTCACGAAGATGATAGATTGTGCTCAAGACAACTTCAAAGCATGTTTAAGTTTAAAATATAATTGCATGCTTTAGCTACACTAGGTGCTACAAATGTGAAATAATTTACAACTCCAATGATTTTACGGTGTAGGATGAAGTGTGTAAAAAAATTGCACCCAAATTTGGGCCACTTCAAGCTAGCCAAAACCTTAATAATAGTCTCTCCTTCAAGAACAAAAAGTATATGTTACTCAACTGCAGAAATCTTGAAAAAGAAATGAGATTAATTAGAAGCTTCATGTATTGGGAAATCATTCCCTAAAAGTGTTAAAGCTACAATAATATGAATGAAGCTAGAAAAAAAAAAGAATGTCGATTATTCAATGGTCTTGTTGCATGTTTGATAGAACTACATTATTATATGTTTTGGCCCTTGGTGTTTCTCTAGGCTATTTTCTTGCTATACAACAAGTGTTTTTGTTGCCCTTGGTTTTCTCGCTGATCCGGTTGTATTGTTGTATAATTGATTATTTTTCCTCACAATGCCGTTTGTATGAACTATATATTTCTTTTGTAAGCAAGAATTGCTCAATAAAAACCATAGTGTAGGAAAAAGTATCCCTTTTTCACACTTAATTTAGGAAATAATTAATATTAAAATGAACTAAATGGTGCCTTAATTTAATTTTGTAATATGCATTTTACGTATTCACATTAAATTTAGGGCCCTATTAATAAAATGGACTTAATTGTGCCTTATTTTTGGTATTGTAAAGTGACACTTTCACACTCATCTAGGGCTTTATTAATTAATTGAGGTTAATTTTCCTTAATTGGCCCCTTTAATTCAAATCCAGGCCTAATTAATTAAAATTTCTAAAGAGGAAAACCCAACATTCATTAATTTCATAACATAATATTTATCATTGGAGTATGTGTATCCTAGGTAAGTGACTTAGGACTCATTCGCCCAAGGGCAAATGGGTCCTCACATAGACCTAGGACCTGAATTCAAATTATATTTTTGGTGGTATTTTAATAAATTCAAATCTATATTTCAATATCAGCTTGTGGTATTTGAATTAAGGATAAATTACTATAAATACAAATCTATTTCATCAAATCAAGTTTAAGTTATCTAGAGAATATTTCAATTAGATTTTTGAGAGATAAATTATAAGAGTCAAGATTATTGTCAAGAGAATTCAAGAGTAGATTTCTTCATCATTTGTTGCAGCAATCAAGATTCATTCATTATGTCAAAGTTATGTGGAGTCATACATGTTTTTGGAGTTAATATGTTGATGTAGGTTTCATGATTCAATCAAGAATTAAATGTATCATTTCAAGCAAAGATTCAAAGTTAAGATCCAGGTCCTTTGAAGTCATTTCATGCAAGTTGTAGACCTCCATCATCAAGGTTCATCCAAGGGTTTGATTTTAGGTTCAAGAAATTTTGAAGATCTTAAGGTGAAAATTAAAAAGTTGTCAAAGTTGTCACCTTTGTTGTCATCTCATGGAAACTTAGATCTCGGATTTATTTATGATTATCCGACAATGAAAAATAGGAATCTAGAAGTCTAAGTTACTATAAATACAAAGTTATTTCATCAAATTAAGTCTAATTTTTCTAGAGAAGATTTCAATTAGATTTTTGAGAGATCAATTACAAGAGTCAAGATTATTGTCAAGAGCATTCAAGATAAGATTTCTTCATCATTTGTTGCAGCAATCAAGATCCATTCATCATGTAAAAGTTATGTGGAGTCATGCATGTTTTCGGAGGTAATATGTTTATGTAGGTTTCATGATTTAATCAAGTATTCAAGGTATCATTTCAAGCAAATATTCAAATTTAAGATCCACATCCATTGAAGCCATTTCATGCAAGTTATAGACCTCCATCATCAAGGTTCATCCAAGGGTTTGATTTTTAGGTTGAAGAAAATTTGAAGATCTCAAAATGCAAAATTGAAAAGTTGTCACCTTTGTTGTCATCTCATGGAAACTCGAATCTTGGATTTATTTTTGACTATCCGATGATGAAAATCAAGAATCTAGAAGTGCAGACGCAAAAGAAGAGAAACTAGAAACGAATTTTGAAGATCCCTAGCTAGGATCCATTCACCATAGGGAAAATGAGTCCTCAGTCAACTTCCAAAACACCTTTTTGTGAGAGGTATGTAAGATTTGTCTCTTACAAATTCTTTATAAAGTCTGTAGGTTTCATCAATATTATGTTAAATATTCTTAATCCACTTTATTTATTGAAATTTGGAGTTTATTTTCTATTTTTGATCTTTCTCCCCGAAGTTCTATTTGACCTAGACCCTCGTCCTAACACAAAAAGGGAAATTTCAAGATTCCTAAAGGAATTCACTCACCTAAGGGTTGGAAGTGGATTTTGACCTGAGGGATCTCATTTCCTAAATGAAATAGAAGAATAGGTGGGTTCATTACACTCAATTTTCCCTTTCTATTTATAGTAATTTTGGTGAAATATCCCAAATTTAGTATAAAACACCATATGTAGTGAACCCTCACCCATTTTTCCATGTTTCATTCAGGTGAATCTAAGTTTTGAACATTCTAATTTCTTATTTGGAGTGCATTCAAACCCTAGATCTAGGATTTGCATTAATTCATTGTATTTAGGTTTTCTAAATTGGGCATAAAGTTGCATTGCATTTTAGGTGTAAACTTGCATTTTGCATTCATTTTAAATCTGGAATTTCAAAAAAAATGCATAATATCACATTGATTGTGCATAGTGTTTGCATATTAGTGTACTTTTCATCATTCATATTCAAAATTGGATCAAAATTGCATTTCAAAAAGTGTCATATAGTTCATCATTTGTCATTAATTTTACTTGCCCAAATTCTGGAAAATTATGTTACAAAAGTTACAGTCTAAGACCTAAAATACAGAACAAATCTAATAACTCATAAATTGCATTTTTCAATTTTAAAAAAACATGTACTAGAACCCATTAGTCCCTAGGCGAATGAGTCCTTAGAGGTCTACAAAAACCAACTTTTTTGAGCTTTTTTGTGGTTTTTTCACTTCCTTGGCTTGTTGGTAACCTACAGTATTAGTCTAGAAAGTTTCAAGAATTTATGTTTTATGCATCCAGGTCTAAACATCCATTTAGTGTAGTCATTTTTAAATCATTTCAAAACTTATTTTAGTAGTGAAAATCATCAAATTTGTTTACATTTTGAAGAATTGCATAAGTTGGATAGATTACTTTTAAGCACACACTCAAAATTCACAATGTTGGTATCTTTCCTTTCCAAGTATGCCAAGAAAAATCTCACCAACAAGCATGTTAGTCATTCCTCCAATATATTTCCTAGTTATGTAAGTCTCTTAGTGCAAGAGAGTGAAAATGTTGACACATTCCTTAATTCCACACTCCCTCATATCTCTCCTATTTGTGGGAATGATGTGATAGAAGAAGCTGTAAGCATAGAAAATGATGATAATCATAGTTACTCTCCTCCCAATACCTCTCCTACTTGTGACGAAGGTATTTTAGTGTTAGAAGATACACCAATTGAGAATCATGGCAGTGTTGAAAACTCCTCTTCTATAATCTCTACTACTTTGGAAGGTATTATGGCACAAGAGGATGAGATAATTGACAAATTTCTTAACATCATTTTACCTAGTCTCCATTCATCCCTCGCTTGTGAGAATGCTTTAGAGAAAGAGGATGAAATCATGGACAATCATGACAATCACATTTGTTCTTCTCCTAATATCTCTTCTTTTTGTGAATAAGATAGTTTGGTGTTAAAATATACACTCATTGAGAGTCATGAGAGTCTTTTTTCTCCCTCTCCTAATGCTTCTCCTACTTAGGTAGATATAATTGAACAAAAATATACTATCATTAGTAAACATGAAAGTCATAGTTGATCTTCTCTTGATGCCTCCCCTATTTGTGATGAAATTATCTCACAAAATATAACCATGGAATGTGATTAACATATTATTTGATCCTCTCCTAAAATCTCTCCTACTAGGAAAGATATCATGATGCAATAAAATGACAACATTGACACATGTATTTCAAACAATAGTAATGTGGCTTCCTTAGATGAAGATCCCCCCTCACTAGAAGGTCATCTAGGTAACTCAGTTGAGGTTATGAATGCACAAATTGGATCTCCTTTAATTATTGAGCCTCTTAATTCACCTCACATAATTGAACCAGCTAAAAATAAACTAAGAGATATCATTAAATTTATAATGTAGCCTGATAGTAAAAATGTTTTGTAGCAACCAAGTTACAATATTGTTGCTCACACATATAAATGGAACAATAGGCAACAAAAAACCATTCTTGCTTCAATACCATTGCCTCAACCTATTGCTCCTTGTTTTCCTTTGCAAGGTAGAAAGGAGTATGCTTTAGTTGAAGAACTTAAAAATACTCCTACGAAGACATCCTTATGGGATATTTTTCAAACATCACCAACATACAATTAGATACTCCAAGAAATTTTATAGATGAAGAAGGAGGATATGCAATCTTCTATCAAATTAAATGATGTAGCATCCTCCTTTTATTGCATGCAACTAACATAATCAGAAATAACATTCCCTAAACATGAATTTCCCTCGCTTGAGATAAAAAATAAGCATGAGCCCTTAATGATAAAGGTGATCATTAATGAAACTATAGTTGAGTGAACTCTCATAGACAATGGGGCAGGTCTTAATATTTTATCATTCATCTCCTAGATAAAATTGGTATGCACAAGAGTCTTATTCAACTTAATGATGTTAACATTTGTGGCTTTGACAATGTTAATAGGAAAACATTAGGAATGATTACATTACCTATTGAGGTCGAACCTATAGTGTTGCCTACCCCTATCCATATCATGCCAGGACCTCTTTTATACAATCTTCTCCTAGGGAGACCATGGATTCATGCTATGAAAGAAGTCCCATCTACTGTTCACCATGAGATGAAATTTGAATACAACAACAAGATATACACGATTGAATAAAATGAAAAAAATTATAAATCACAAGCTCAACATGATCATGACACTTCCAACTCCCCTAATACTTTCATTCCAACCTCAAATGTAGAACTTATAAAAGTGAATGCTAATCCTAATTGTCTTTCACCTAAAACAAAACTCTTTCATGATAAATGGGGGTCGTTAGATTTTATGCCTTGTTTCAATGAAGAGTCCAAAATCTCACCTTCAAATTCCCAAGATTCATATACAAACGATTCCTTTTTAGAAACATGTTTTAGTGATGATTGGGGTTCATTAGATCTTACACCTTCCTTTATGGAAGAGTACAAAATCTCACCATCTAAACTAAACCAGCCTTGTGTTTCATTTTCTCAACTTGGTTCTACATCAACAACATAACCCCATGGTGGTGATAAGGGCTCGTTAACTCCCATCTCTCATGAGAGGAATATGCATAACTTTAAGAAACCTAAAAATGATTTGTGTTCTTGTGAAGAAGCCAAACCTTCTCAAAAGCATAAACCCTCTTCATCTGAGTTGGAAGAATGTTATGGACTTGTATACAAACTCTTTTCTAAACATGGATACAATGAAAACATAGAGCACAATGATAGAGAATAATTGAATTCTATACTGCACCTTTTTAAGAAAGATTTAGGTTTACCACCTTTATCTGGGTGATCCCACAAAGCTGGTTTACAATTTCTGAGAGGAACTGATTCTTGCTGAAATCACATATTTTTAGAAAATATAATGATTTAATCCTTTAAAATTTCCATTTTAAGTATTCCAATTGAAGAGGGTTTGATCAAACCACCTTACATCAAACCCCCTTGGATATAACCTCGCTAGTTTTAAGCCATACCTATAAATGAGTCTCATTTACACCTATCAAAATGCTGATAGAAATCACTTTTGATTTACCTTTTGGGGGATCAAATGAATTCATTTAAAATTTATTTTAAATGATTATGGTAATCCTTGAAATGATCTATCCCACAAATATAATTTTAATATGTTTTGGTTTTATTATGTATGTGTTTGTTTAGTTTTATTAAACATAGGTTTTTCACCAAAAATCAAGCTCTTTGTTTTGCACAGGTGGAAAAATAGAAAATTATCAAAATAAATTTATAAAAAATATTTTTTTGGTGGGCATTGATGTCCTTGATCCATTAAAAAAAAAATTGAATTTCGATACATGCAAAAAAATTATGTTGTATACAGTCTACCTATGTCTTAATTGCAATTGGTTTGACTTCGAAACTCTATTAAGGAAAAAATATTCAATAAAAAATTATGAGACCAAATTAAAGTGCTAGATAACGTAGTTAAAAATCTAAATTCGAAAAAAATAGAATTTTATCCCTAATACAAAAAAATTTATGTTGTATACGGTGAGCGTCAGTTTTTAAAAATGTTGTTTTCTGAAAAAAACCAGTTTTCGTGGGAGATGGAAAAAGAAGTGCAATATTATTCCAAAAAATTTGAAAAAAATATTTTTAGAATCTACAAACAAAATGTGATGAGACTCTAGTTTTCATCATCTTCAAATTCCTCATGGTTTAGCTGCTATAGGTGCCCGAATGTGAAGATTTAGTTAAAAATAATAATTTCAGTGTCCAGTTTGGCAAAAAATTGTAAACCACTATTGTGGGATCACCCATCTCCATCTTCATCCAAGGCCTTATCATCTATTGTGTGTATGAAATCTTGTTTAAGAAAGAAATATCTCCTATTGTTGATCAAGAGAGTATTTTGTGAGACTCCTCCAAGATTGTTTGATATCTCTCCCTCCAAGAACACGAAAGAAATTTTACAACAAGAGTTCATTTTTTGCATATCATAGAGTTCATGGTCATTCTACTAATGAATGTAAGGATCTGAGTAATAAAATTCAACATATTAAGGATTATGGTACTCTTCCTTGTGTTGAAGCACCTAGTTCCTCTAATTGATACTGATTTTCATGTTTCTCATCAATCACCTCGGCTCACCCTTGTCTTGAACTAAGTGGGGGCAAGAGGGTTAGATAGCCTTGTCCTTGTTTGACACTTATCATTGTCTCTTTTGTCTAGTTGACCACCTTCCATGTATATATAATAGAAATCTTGGGATGTGGATGGCATGCCTTAAATTGGATCACATGTGACGTACTATGTTTTGGGGGTAACCCCTTATTCATGATGTAGTTTCATTTGGGAACATATGACTTGGCACAGGGCTTTCCAAATATTCTCTCATGTCTTTTTCATTATCTACTTTAAAGCTATTGCTAACAACAATGATGTTATAAATTATTTTAAGGTGGGGGCATACATTGACACTCATGTTTCTTTGTGTGATTTTCTTTCTTGGTCTAATGTGTCCTTTTCTTGGTGGTGTCAATAGGTTTGATATCCTCTAAGAGCATGATATTTCTTTGAATTGTCCTCTCTTGGAGACATTATGCATAATTTTCCCTAAGAAGATACCTTACATGAACTAAGCAAGATCCCTTTGAACAAACCTATATATAAATATAATGTTCATAAGTGTTTAGCATAATACAAATTGTTAATCTTGTGAATCTCAAACCCCTAAATTCCAGGCCACCAAGCATAACACACCTTGCTTGATAGTAGATTTTTTCCCATGTTCATGAGTGCTTAGCATAACAAAATTGTTTAGGCCTTATGAAGCTCAAAACTGAAATGTGTGTGGCACCCTATTAGAGTTATTAGAGGGATAGATTTGGTATGGTAAGTATAGTGAGAGCCTATAGAACTAGCATGACTTTCTCACTAAGCCACTTTCCTAGGGGCTCACCTAGTGGATGGCCTAAGCTTCCATTAGTTTAGAGTGATCTTGTGTGTTGTTTGCATAGTGTACATCAAGTTTTTTTTACAAATTTTCCTAGATAAATAGTTAAGGCTTGATCTACATCGAGTCGGGCAAATATTCGAGGCTTGATCCATCCCTTTTTGTTTATTTTTTTTCTTTCTTTTAGTCTTTGACATTGTATGTTGGTGTATATTGTCTTGTTTCTGCATATCATACTCCTTGTGTGTGTCCCTTTGTGCTTATGTCGGTTTGACATGGGATCTTAGATCATAGGGGCTTGATCAGCCTCCTTGATTTGTGTCATCCTATACCATCCACATTGGTACTCTTGGCCCCCTATTGACTACTTTAGTGTGAGTTTGTTGCAATTTCCTGCTCTCACTAAAGTGGGTGTTAAATGTAGTGTAGGAAAATTTATCCCTTTTTCACACTTAATTTGGGAAATAATTAATATTAAAATGAACTAAATGATGCCTTAATTTAATGTTGTAATATGTATTTTACATATTCACATTAAGTTTAGGGCCCTATTAATAAAATAGACTTAATTATGCCTTATTTTTGGTGTTGTAAAGAGTACCAAGTTACACTTTCACGCTCATTTAGGGATTATTAATTAATTGAGGTTAATTTTCCTTAATTGGCTCTTTAATTCAAATCCAAGCCTAATTAATTGCAATTTCCGAAGAGGAAAACCCAATACTATTAATGTCATAACATAACATTTATCATTAGAGAATGTGTGTCCTAGGACCCATTCACCCAAGGGTGAATGGGACCTCACTTAAACCTAGGGCCTAAATTCAAATTATGTTTTTGGTAGTATTTTAATAAATTCAAATCTATATTTCAATGTCAACTTGTGATATTTGAATCAAGGATAAATTACTATAAATACAAGGCTATTTCATCAAATCAAGTCTAAGTTTTCTAGAGAAGATTTCAATTATATTTTTGAGAGATCAATTATAAGAGTCAAGATTATTGTCAAGAGCATTCAAGAGTAGATTTATTCATCATTTTTTACAGCAATCAAGATCCATTCATAATGTCAAAGTTATGGGGAATCATGCATTTTTTGGAGCTAATATGTTGATGTAGGTTTCATGATTCAATCGAGAATTCAAGGTATCATTTCAATTAAAGATTCAAATTTAAGATCCACATGCATTAAAGCCATTTCATGCAAGTTGTAGACTTCCATTATCAAGGTTCGTCTAAGGGTTTGATTTGCAGGTTGAAGAAAAGTTGAAGATCTCAAAGTATAAAATTGCAAAGTTCTCAAAGTTCTCAAAGTTGTCACCTTTATTGTCAGCTCACGAAAACTCGGATCCTGGATTTATTTTCGACTGTCCAATGGTGAAAATTGGGAATCTAGATGTGCAGACACAAAAAAAAGAGAACCCAGAAACAGATTTTGAAGAGCCCTCGCCATGACCCATTCACCATAGGGTGAATGAGTCCTCAGTGAGCTTTTGAAAACACCTTTTGTGAGAGGTACACAAGATTTATCTCTTCCAAATTCTCTAGAAATTTTGTAGGTTTCATCAGTATTATGCTAAACCTTCTAAATCCACTTTATAGATTGCAATTTGGAGTTTATTTTCTATTTTTAATCTTCCCCCCAAAGTGTTGTTTGGCCTAGACCCTTGTCCTAACACAAAAAGGGAAATTGCAAGATTCCTCAAAGAATTCACTCACCTAAGGGTTGGAAGTGGATTTTTACTTGAGGGATCTCATTTCCTAAAGGAAATAGAAGAATAAGCGGGTTCATTACACTCATTTTTTCCTTTCTATTTATAGTGAGTTTGGTAAAATATCCCAAATTTAGTATAAAACCCCATATGTAGTGAACCCTCACCCATTTTTCTATTTTTCAAAAATAAAAAATAAAGTTGATTGAAGATATTAAATGGTTGAATTCCCTCATTGAAGACAATTTAGATAATAAGTAAGCAATAAAAATAGAAGTAAATTTGAATTTATAATCTATAAGAATAATATTAATAAGATAAATAGTTAAAAGTAGAAACATGTTAAGTATCATGCAAGGGTTTTTGTACTTGATCCTTTGCCTTAAAAGAATAGATGTATATTTTTTATTAGAAGTATAGTGGAAATGGTATCTTAGATCATAGTTTACAAAAAAAATCTTAAATAAATTAAAATAACTCTTTCAGTAAAAATAAATCTTCAAATAAAATAACTCTTTAAACAAATAAAATAATTCTTAAATATTTCAAAAAATAAATAAATATAAATTTTCAAATAAAAATAAAATAAAATATTTTTTGATAATTATAAAATAAAAATAATTCTTAAAAAATATTAATTTAAAATTGATATGTTTCCAAAGATTTGAAAGATGTATCTAACAATTTGTACTGGTAAATAATTTAATTAAATTCTAATTTCCAATTATACTAAAAACTAGTCATTAAACAACACTCATACTAATTTTTTATACAAGAATTTAAAATAAAAACCTTACCATTATTACTTTCACACCTTTTTCCGTGTAGAAATATTTAAGTTCGAGCATCGAAGAAAAAAAATTATTATTTGGCTTTATGTCATTGGAAAGAAAATATTCTTGTACTCTAAACTAGTGATCACACCTTGGTGTGCAATGGATATGCCGAAGAGGTGTGGAAGGTCACCTAGGGAAAATTTAGGTCTATTGTTTAGAGGGAGAGATAAGGATAGAAAGGAGAGATAGAGGGGGGAAGAGTGAGAGACATGGGGGTGAGGAGATAGAGATAGAGAGGAATACATAGATAGAAATGGATATAGAGAAGGAAAGGGATATGGAGAGAAGAAGAGGGAGAGATAAAAAGAGAGAGGAGAGAGGGATAGACATATATAAAGATACAGATAAAAATAGGAAGTGATATATAGAGAGAGGGAGAGATATAAGGATAGAGAGAGATGTAGAGATAATGAGATAGAGATAGAGGGAGAAATGGAAGAAGAAATATGGAGAGATAGAGATAGAGAAGAAAATATATAGAGGTATAGAGATCTAGGAAGATGAAGAGAGAGAGATATAGATAGATGGATAGAGAGAGGGAAACATGTCTAGAGATAAAGGGGGGGACAAGAAGATAGATGTAGAGATGAAGATAGAGTGAAAGAGGAAGATGGAGACAAATAGATATAGAGGTAAAGATATAGAGATAGATAGGGGGATAATGAGTGAGTGAGAGAGGGAAAGATTGAGAGAGATATAGAGGGGGGGATAGAGAGTGGGAGGGAGAGAAAGAGAGATAGGGAGAGGGAGAGGGAGAGGGAGAGGGAGAGAGGAGAAGTAGAGAGATATAGAAAGAGGGAGTGATAGGGAGAGAAGGAGAGAGGGAGGCATAGGTATATAAAATAATATATATAATAATAAGTATAAATATATAATATATAATTTATATTATATTATATAAAATATATATTATATTGTATTATATGTATAAGATATAACAGTAAATAAACCCATAATGTTTTTTATTTTGTTACTATTATATTTTAGGTTACTTTAAAAAAATCTAAGGTACATATATTATAAGATAATACATATAATTTTATATAAAATAAAAATAATTAAATAATATATATATATAAATATATAAATATTTAATATATAATATTTTAATACTAATTATATTTTGAATTTTGAATTTATTTATAGAGAGGGAGATAGAATATTTGAGGAGAGAGGAAGGGGCAGCTCAATATATAGAGAGGGCGAGGGAGAGGGAGACTTTATCTTTCTTTTTATATTAAAATGTATTAATTATTCATTATAATAAATTTATATTTATAATTTGTAATATATAATAATAATAGTGAAATTTGTATATATATATATATATATATATATATATTGTAATATATTAATTACAAATTCTATTATATTTATTGTTGGCAATACAAGGGCAGACAACTGAGGAGGGGGTGAATCAATTGTCACATAATTTCAAACTTATTAAACTTATTAACCCCTATTCTCAGATCTGATTAATAACCATGAAAGCATAAATCAACAACACATTAGAAACACACATAACACCAAGATTTTTATGTGGAAACCCTGTTAGGGGAAAAACCACGGTGGAGGTTAGTCCACAAGTTTATACCCTGTTAAAAGTATAAGAAGAATAAATGTGGAATGCACATGCATTCAAGAACACTGTCTAAAGCTCACTGCTCAAATACAAAGGAAGACTCATTGTCTTATAGAAACATTCAGATTACAACCATCCAGATTTTGAACTAAGAAAGTAGCATCTGCTAATGCCTGATTACAGTTTCAGTTAAGCCCTTGAACAATTCTTCACTCTTCTTCACACTCTACTCTACCTTCGCAAGATCTGAACCTTATTCACACATAGCACTCACACACTTCACACACTTTACATCATGCATGTCTCAAATGAGATAAATAAATTCTCATATATATCTGCAACAAGGAATTACATTGCTACATGTCGGCTTCAACAAAATGATAAAATAAATGCAAATTGTCGGCCCAAAACAATAAATATTATTAATGTGAATCCACCAAGGTTGGCCACAACATAGTAGAGACCCGAAACAATATCCTCGAACACAAAACACCTTCAAAGGTTATTCCTCGAAGATCCACAACATGTTATAATCACCTTGTCGTCCATGAACATGCAAGAGAAAATCACGGATCGCGAGCACAATGATCAATGCGGATGTGAAACACAAATAGAGAACGATCAAGAAACATCCACGAACACCACAGGAGCATTCGCAACAACTCATATTTCCATAATCGCATTGTCTTCTTCCAGGAACACTAGCTATAGTAACAGAATAACTGTCGGAACACAAAAACTCATAACTTGCTCAAATCTTCATGTGCACCTCTAAAACTTTCGATGGATAAACTAGATAGTATTTTCAACAAACCCTTTAATCTGCAACTTCTCACCATCAAAATACTAAAATTTTCATCATACTAATCTTCACTGCTTCATAGACAACCTACAACATATTTTATTACAATTTTCTCAATATCCTTGACATATATAGTCTTAAAGACATTAATGCTAATAGTGTTGATATCAATGACAACCACATATCAGCAAAACAACCACAAAATCCAACAATTATGAGTTAATTAAAAAATTTTGGTATAATAATCTAGTTTTAAAAGGTCTAGGAACCAAAAATTAGAGACGGGAAGGACGAGAGTACAAAATTAGAACACCACAAGATGAACCTAGAGGAATCACCCATAAGAAAACAAAACACCTCCAACCACTAAGTAGGCCTATCCGCATTGAGGAGATTGCAAACCACCACAAAATACAATCAACCCAAGTTTTTGGCATTTTTCCTGTATTGTTGAGGAGGCTGACACCCTCATGCGTTGTCTGATCTGCCACTCTATTACCCTTCCTTCCAATATGAGAAATCTTGACCTCTTTCATTTCTTTTAGCATAAACTTGGTTGCATCCACTATGACTACTAACCTCCAGTTGTTCAAAGGATCGCCTCTCAATGCATCAATGACAAGCTTGGAGTCACCTTCTATCCAAAAATTTTCTAGCCCTTGTCTCTGGTGAGCATGATTCCCCACATAGCTGCCCTAGCTTCAACCAAATTGTTGGATATGACACCACAATGAATGGAAAAAATTAGCTTCAGGTTCCCTTGTTCACCATGGAAAATACCTCCACCCCCAACGCTCCCAAGATTCCCCTTAGTAGCTTTGTCGAAGTTGCACTTGACCCATCCATGATATGAAGCCGCCCAAATATAGTTCTTGTTGACACTAAGCTACAAACAATGGGCAAAAGATAACCACTGAAAACCTAGCCAAGAATTGGCCAATCCCTTCTCTTTCTCCACAATCACCCAATCAACATTTTTATTAGTGGCCCCTAATTATCCAATGGTGCTCACTACACCATCCCATATCTTATCAATAGTTCTTTCTTCCTCTCTAAAAATGTGAAAGTTTCTCTCTACCCAAAGAGCCCAAATAATGACAGCAAGAGCAACATCCCATATCAAGGATAGTCTAGGGCTCACAACTTTAGTACACTAGGAGCGAAGGAGACTAGAAACATCCTTAGGAAGCACCCAAGCCACCCCCCACTTGTCAATAAATCTACTCCAAATTTTCCAAGCAATATCATAATGCACAAAAAGATGGTCATTACACTTGTCCTATTGTTTGCACATAACACATCTGGAAGGACTCATTTTTCCCATCAACTACAATCTATCTCAATTCAAAGCATGCCCCTCTAGGTGATCTAGAGGGATGCCAGACTTGCACCATATTTTATTGTCCCCCCTAAGAGTGGTCTTGTAAAATTAGGTGTGGAAAGCATGTCTAACAAAAACAACTTTACTTCCATGTCCCTTCCAAACAAAAGTATCTTCCTTAATTTCACCAACTAGCAACCACTTATCCAATTTGCTTTGAAGCTCCACACATAGCTTACTCACTTTAGTTATAGGAGCTTGAAAAATATTCCATTTTCTTCTCAGGGCCTCCCCCACAATACAATCAAATACATTATTTCCAATGACAGCTTCAAAGTGCATCATCAAAGGGGAGAAGCATGAGAGATCCCACAAAGCTTGGTTATCTAGCCAGCCATCTCACTAGAAACAAATCTTATCCTCTTTTTCGAGCTTCCAAGCCATGTTTGGTTTTAATATTTGACTGCAAGCCTTAAGGAAATTCCAAATACATGAGCCTTTGGGCAGCTCACAAGTAAAAATATTATCTACATCAAATTGTTAAGGTATTTTTCCTAAATGATCCAACTCCAAAGCCTCTCTCTTTTGCTATAAATTCTTCAAACCAACTTGATGCCTAGAGCCATATTCATGTCTTTAATTTTTATGATGCCCAACCCACCATGCTTGATAGTCCTACAAAAATCATCACATTTGAAAATATTATATTTGAAAAGCTCATCACCTCTCCTCCATGAAAATATTCTCTTGACTCCTTCCAAATACTTGGATACCTTTTTTAGGACTATGAAAATTTGACATTGTGTAAACCAGGACCACCATTAGGGAAGCTTTGATGAGATTAATCCTACTATCCAAAGACAACCATTTTCCCTTCCATGAGGCAAGCATATTCTACACCCGATTAGTGACGTTGCTCCACTCTCTTTCTGAATAGTGCTTGTTGATCATGGGAATTCCAAGATACTTACTTGGTAGAGAGGCAATATCATATCCAAGGGTATGCTTAATAGTGTTCCTTTTAATGGCACCATATTTTTAAAAAAAAAATATTAGAAATATTCACCTTTTATCTTGTTACCGCCTCATACTTGCTCAATGCACTCTTAAGGGTACAAGCTTATCTACCTTTAGCAGCACCAAACAAGAGAGTTTCATCCATGAATTGAAAATGAGAGATGTTCCCAACACCACATGAAACTTGGAGACCTTTCGGGTTGCCCAAATGCTTTTCCTTCTTCAATTTTTTGCCCAACACCTCTATAACCAAGAGGAAAGGGAATGGGGACAATGAATCTCCCTATAAGAGCCCTTTCTTAGCTACAAAGAAGTTTGTGGGCACCCCATTTATCAAAACAACATACGAAGGAGAGGAAATGCAACTGTCGATCCAATTACACCAAGACTCACAAAATCCAAATTTCTTCATAACCTTGATCAAACAAACCCAGGAAACTTTGTCATAAGCTTTATTCATGTCTAGTTTGATGATCATCCCCTCCTTATTCTTGAGAAAGGTCAAGTGGGTATCCTTGTGAGAAATTATGATGTCATCCAAAATCTGCCTATCATTTAGGAATCCATTCTATTCTTCTGAGATTAATTCATTCAAGTAGACCCTAAGTATGGTGGCCATAGCCTTCATAACAATCTTATAGATAACATTGCACAAAGCTATAGGTTTGTACTGATCAAAGGACAATGGGTCCTTAACCTTAGGAATCAAGGCCAAATAGGTCATGTTCCATTCCTTTAAAAAAAACCTTCATGTCTTGCACTCCTCAACTTAGCCCTCCACACATCTTCACCAACCTTATAATAATACCTCTAAAAAATCAACTTGGAAGTCATCCGACCTATTGGGTCTCAAAAATGCAGGTTTGAACCACGAGAGGTTGCCAAGCTCTCACAGCACTTTTGGTCAACGTACAAGGCCAATTGATGCAATTGTACCTTCTTCTCTTTAGGTTCTGCTAGACCAAGGTTGGTGAACCTAATGAATGATGCAGATTGAAATGTGTTTCCTGATTCAACAATCTACCCACAATGGCAAAGGTAGTGGATAGATGAAAACCTCTACAACTACTCCTACTCCTACTACACAAATGAAAGGTTTTTGAATGAATTATTTGATATGAAATTATATCTCTGGGTTGAGGTAGATTAGTGCCTTCAGTCCACATGGGCAATGGAGTCAAGAATATTAAGAATTGAATTTATTTCCCTCTCTGTCATAATTCAAATTGCTAGGCACCTTAAAAAATGAAATTATATGACTAGCATAAAACCTCATTGATTTATGACTTGCATAAATAAGGGTGGAATGTTTTCTTATCAAATTCTACTTCAACTATCCAAAAGAAATCCTAAATCACTGTGATTTACTTGAAGGAATTTAATTTTGGCTTGCAGATACCAGCAAATAAAATCACACAAATGAATCTGACATATGCTTGATATATTGATTTAAATGATCAAAGAACTTCAAGTTGGAGACAATTAAATAAGAAATATATATTATTGCAACACAACAATTAACAACAGGAAGGTTTCAGCAATTCAAAATAATCTCTCCATTGATCTGTTTCACAAAAGGTCTGTACATGATTTCCATCCCAGTCCCCTACTGGGAAAAATCTGACTACTACCCTCTAACCCCTTAATTTCATCTCTCCCTGCAACTGATTTTTTTGAAATATTTATACAGAATAAACCAAGGGTCGTGACCCTTCAATTTTCTAGTTACAACCGTTTGAATTTCATGATAGTGATTTAAAATATTTAATTATATTGCCTCTCGGCAAATTAAATATTTTTACAATAGTCGAGCTTTGATTTTGATCTAATATTTTACTCGCCTTTATTCATTTCATTTTATACTCTATCTACTTTTAATACTTTATGTCTCTGTGGTTTTCTTTATTTCTTTTACCGCTTTGACTTTGATGGGTCCCACCACTGACTGTCATGGCCTCCATCTCCCTTTACCATGCTACCGTGGTCTTGACTTTACCCCCTAGCGGTATCGTGGTAACCACATTGTCGGTTCATTGTTTATCACCGTGCTACCATGGTAACCGCGTCACTGACTATTAATGGCTTACTGCACTACCGCGGTCTTCACTGGAGCCCCTCGTAGTATAGCGGTAACCTCTTTGACTGCTTTCCTAGCTGCTTGCAAACCGTTACCACGGCCACTGCAGTCTGTGGTTTAACTGTGCACGGTACCGCGATCATGCGTTTGCCACTTCCTTCGTCGGTAACTTACCGCCCACCATGTTACCGCGGTCTAAGTTTAAACCATGCACAGTAACGCGATAAACATTTACTGTTACGCCAACTGTTCACCATGCCAACCCACCGCTTGCTTCGCTGTTATCTGACTGTATTTGCAGACTGCTACCACCATACCGCGAGACCCTTTATGGGAGGTCGCGGTAAAGCAATAAGTGACATAAAAATAAATATAAAGGAAGTGGTAAAGGTTGCAAGTATTTTTTAAAAGAGAATGAACTGCTTTTTATGAAAAGATAGGAAAATGAAGGGCTTAAAAGGATAAATACTTAGGAGTTCCCTAGAAATTTATAGAAAACAATAGGAAAACCTTAGGTTTTTTTAATGAAATTTTGGGTTCTAACAATGGCTCCTCTTGGGGATGAGTGATTGTGCAATCACTGCAAGAATCCAGAGTATTTGTGGTAGAGCAGACCAAGCTAATGATAGAAAATGATATGAAAATGAAGGAAATAGCAGATGGAGGGAATGAACAAATGAATGATATGAAAAACGGATCATGGAGAAAGGCAAAACCCTAGACTACTATGCGTGGAAAAGAAATTTTTAAAGAGGCATTTCTAAGAATTGTCCATGCACTAGAAATCCTTAATCCTTTGTAGCTGCTTTGGTTCAAAAAATAAAACCACAAGGAATGGCCCCAAGCCACCTCGAAAAGACAAACTTGCACTTTCCTCTGTCATAGACTTTGTTCTGATTAGAGCTCATCAGTTCTCTTTTGAAACTATCCCTTTCACCTGCCCTACAACATGCACTATCATTGTAAACCTTCAGGAAATCATTGTGTTCAATCTGTTTGATATTCATTTCATCACTCTGCATCTCATCATTCTCATTATCATATAAAACAAATTTATCACCCTCAATATATAAAGTGTAAGCACAATCAACAAAACTTTCATAGGCATGCTCACTGTCATATGTTGCTGAATGTGCCTGCAACTGCACTGGGACCTAAACACCTGAATATTTCTTAGGGCAATCTACAAATTCAATCTCATCAAGATCTTTTGAAATAATCAAGTCAAAATTACTTTCAATTTCATCTTTATCACCAGTTGGCATTAACACACATTTTTGATTCATATAGTCATCTTTATACATACTTGACTCAACAAATGTTGGACACTCACCAACAATGATATGCAAACCAGTATCCTCTTCTTGCAGGAAAAAAATATTTAAATCACATACCTCCTCTTGGACATAAATAGATCTTTGATCAGCTTCAAAGAACTCCTCATCAGTTTGAGAGATGCACATAGGGTCATGTGAATTGTTACACATAATATCTTCACTATCAAAGCAAATATAGGCTGGGACCAAAGTCTTGGAACCATCTTCATGTGCATACCTCTAGTATTCCAGAGTTAACAAATCCGAAACTTGCTCACTGTTGAGTGAACAAGTCTCTGCTTCCATATCTTCTACCATGTCTCCAACCTTTTCTTGATCTTCATAATATCTGCAACAATCATCCTATTGAAGACCAACATCCACAATTTCACCTTCACAATCTGAAATACAATCTATCATATCAGAGGTACTCTCCATATCTTCATTATTGGACAACATGATATGTTCTTCTATTTCAGCTTCTGAATCACTTCTAATGTATTCTCCAGATGGTGTGTCCTTATCATCCTGCAAATCAATATCCATGTATATTTTCCCAAGCATGGAATCAATGAATTTATGTGTTGCATCCAAAGCATACTGCTTTGATGATTCTGGCCAATAAACGGATTCAGGCTCTGATGCTCTTAAAATTGTTCAACAAATATGGGTCTTGTGGGCCTATGATGAGGAGGTAATTGCATACAAATTTCTACCATCCTATTGTATAGAGAGTTTACACCTTCCTCCTTATATCTCCTTATATCAAAAAAGGCATACACAAGATTTTTGTTTCTTTCTTCTATTTGAATATACTCATCAAAAATACTTTGTTGTGAATATAGTACATTACCTTTGTTTCCAGAATTCTCCTCAGTTGCATCATAGGGCACTTGTGGTGTCCAAGATCTCTTTCTGTATGATGATCTATTTGGTGAAGTATTTGGATCACTTTTGACTCCCAGTTGCAGCAGTTGTTGGTTCACTTGTAGCATTTGTTGGTTCAATTGCAGCCTTTGTTGTCTCAATTCCTTCAACTCCCTGATTGACTGTTGTCTCCTTTCTTCTTCTACCATCTTGACAAAATGTTACTACTTCACAACACTCATGCATTATTTATCAAATGAAAAACAGAGTCGCCACCTACTTTTCCAAAAGTAGTAAAATGAAATGGATTGCTTTCATTTACCCCAGTGGAATCTCCAAAAAATTTGTAAAACTTTGCTGACTCTAAAATGGAAAGGCCGAAAATCTTCCTGAGTAATCCCCAGTAGAGTCGCCAAATTGTTGGGTCTCAAAAATGCAAGTTTGAACCACGAGAGGTTGCCAAGCTCTCACAACGGTTTTGGTCAACGTACAAGGCCAATTGATGCAATTGTACCTTCTTCTCTTTAGGTTCTGCTAGACCAAGGTGGGTGAACCTAATGAATGATGCAGATTGAAATGTGTTTCCTGATGCAACAATCTACCCACAATCACAAAGGTAGTGGATAGATGAAAACCTCTACAACTACTCCTACTCCTACTACACAAATGAAAGGTTTTTGAATGAATTGTTTGATATGAAATTATATCTCTGGGTTGGGGCAGATCAATGCCTTCAGTCCACATGGGCAATGGAGTCAAGAATATTAAGAATTGAATGTATTTCCCTCTCTATCATAATTCAAATTGCTAGGCATCTTAAAAAATGAAATTATATGACTGGCATAAAACCTCATTGATTTATGACTTGCATAAATGAGGGTGGAATGTTTTCTTATCAAATTCTACTTCAACTATCCAAAAGAAATCCTAAATCACTGTGATTTACTTGAAGGAATTTAATTTTGGCTTGCAGATACCAGCAAATAAAATCACACAAATGAATCTGACATATGCTTGATATATTGATTTAAATGATCAAAGAACTTCAATTTGGAGACAATTAAATAAGAAATATATATTATTGCAACACAACAATTAACAACAGGAAGGTTTCAGCAATTCAAAATAATCTCTCCATTGATCTGTTTCACAAAAGGTCTATACATGATTTCCATCCCAGTCCCCTATTGGGAAAAATTTGACTACTACCCTCTAACCCCTGAATTTCATCTCTCCCTACAACTGATTTTTTTGAAATATTATACGGAATAAACCAAGGGTCGTGTCCCTTCAATTTTCTAGTTACAACCGTTTGAATTTCATGACAGTGATTTAAAATATTTAATTATATTGCCTCTCGGCAAATTAAATATTTTTACAATAATCGAGCTTTGATTTTAATCTAATATTTTACTTGCCTTTATTCATTTCATTTTATACTCTATCTGCTTTTAATACTTTATCTCTCTATGGCTTTCTTTATTTCTTTTACCGCTTTGACTTTGACAAGTCCCACCACTGACTATCATGGCCTCCATCTTCCCTTACCGCACTACCATGGGCTTGACTTTACCCCCTGGCGGTATCGCAGTAACTACATTATCGGTTCATTGTTTATCACCGTGCGACCACGGTCATCGCTTCGACTAACTGTGGCATCATGGTAACCGTGTCGTTGATTGTTAATGGCTTACCGCACTACCGTGGTCTTCACTGGAGCCCCCCACGGTATAGCGGTAACCTCTTTGACTGCTTCCCTCGTTGCTTGCAAACCGTTACCATAGCCACCGTGGTCTGTGGTTTAACCGTGCATGGTACCGCGGTCATGTCTTTGTCGCTTCCTTCGTCAGTGACTTACCACCCACCGCGTTACCGTGTTCTAAGTTTAAACCATGCGTGGTAATGCGGTAAACATTTATTGTTACGCCAACTATTCACCATGCCAACCCACCGCTTTCTTCATTATTATTTGACTATATTTGCAGACCGCTACTGCCATATCACGAGCCCCTTTATGGGAGGCCGCGGTAAAGCGGTAAGTGACATAAAAATGAATAGAAAGGAAGCGGTAAAGGTTGCAAGTATTTTTTAAAAGAGAATGAACTTTTTTTATGAAAAGATAGGAAAATGAAAGGCTTAAAAGGATAAATACTTAGGAGTTCCCTGGAAATTTATAGAAAACAATAGGAAAACCTTAGGTTTTTTTAATGAAATTTTGGGTTCTAACAAGACCCAGGAGCCTCTCTAGCACCAAAATAAAAAATTGCACCCTTAATTTCTTCCACTTTGAAGGGGGACAAGAGGAAGGCATTCCGATCATCTAAAATAATTTGAGGGATGCAAGCAAGAAACTCCCCCTAAGCCTGAGGTGCAAGAGTAACAAAGGAACCCAAAAGATCACAGAAGAAATTCAAACTCATCTCTCTAATAGCACCAATATCCTCAATAACCACCTGAACAAAGATTACTTAATTTTAAAATTTTATTGTGCTACCTCCTAATCAGCATGGAAAGTTGAAAGAAATTGGTATTTTTATCACCTTCCCTAAGTCATTTCACTCTAAACTTCTACTGCTAGAATATCTCTTCCATCCTTAGAAAATGGTGCAACTTTCCTATGACCTTAGCCTCCTCCTTAAATTCCTGAGTGTACCCTATTGTGGAAATGGTTGTCTCCACATCTCTAATTTCAAACTCAACTCCTTTTTTGTTACCAAAAAGGTTTCCCATGGTTTCCTTGTTCCACTCTTTTGCCTACCTCTTCACTACTCATAGCTTACTTGAGATAATAAATCTCTTGCAGCCTCTAATCTCAGTGTTACACCATTTACCAACCAAGTCATCAAAATTAGGGTGTTCATACCAAAAATCCTCCATCTTGAAAGGTATACCCCTAAGCTTAGTTGTATTTCTTAACATAAGAGAGATGGGCCAATGGTCCAAGCCACCAAAATGTATAACCTTGAAATAGAAACCACCTAAATCCAACAACCACTTAGAGTTCAAAAAGAAGCGATCAAACATACACTGGATGTTGTCCTCCCCCACCCTTTTGTTGTTCCAAGTGTACCACCCTTTACTTGTCCTAATTTATGCAAGAGTTAGATCATCACACAACCTTCTGAAGCTAAGAGAGTCATAGTTTCCAAGCACCCTCCCACCCCTTTTATCTTCAGAAGCCAAAATGGCATTGAAGTCTTCCCCCACTACCCATTTCTCAAGACTATGATTCTACCCGAAAGAGTGGAGGTAATCCCAAACTTCCAGCCTCTCAGAATCATTTTTAGATACACATTAGAAATGAGCACCTAATCACCATTCCTAACATCCTTCCTGACAGAGATATAGAAACAATTAGACTCCACCAGTGAGAAAAAAAAAATTGTTTCATAGAATAACAAGGCCACTAGTAGACCCCATAGTATCTTACGCAACTCCATGCCCACTCCTACAAATCTTATTAAGCATTTCCCATAGCTTCCCTTCATTCACTTTGGTTTCTTGTAATAACACTAGGTATGGGGTCTCAATCTCTATCAACTGCTTAAGAAGGTAATGTTTATTAGGGCCATTAAGCCCTCTTATGTTCCAGTTGATGTATTTCATGGAAAACCTATTGTAGGGAGTTGCTCCCCTCCATGGGTAACATACTTCCTCAAACCTTCTGTGATTTGTTTTCAAGATCCTCCAACACCCTATATTTCTCATTATAGGCATCAGTTTTCCTACCCCTTATGTTGGATCCCCAAGCATCGATCGCCAGGGAAGTTTTTCCACCAAACATTTTGGTTCTTCTGGTGGCAATGCTCTAGCCATTTTCTCTATCCTCTTCCACTAAATCTACTTCCTTATCATTTCAACTTTGCAAACTATCAGGGCTTGAAGGTCCCTTATTCTCATCATTCTACTATGTACTTGTATCTCTCTGCATATTTGTGAGATCTCCTAGAACACCTCCCTTAAGAATTGAGACCTACATCTCCTTAGACCTTTGAATTGGGATCTTTGATAAACTCCTCATTGTGGAATGAAATGTGATTAAAGAAGAGTGATCAAAATCTTTGCTTCCATGGCCCATAACATCCTTTTGAAATTTGTTGAATTGCTCTTGACTAGGTTGCTTAGTGTTTTTCATGGCCTCTTGATCTGTTAGGATCTATGATTGTTTCTTAATGAATGTTAATTATGTAAATGAGTAATTGAAAGTCTTAAGCTTAATTTCAAATGCTTTTAAAAAAACATTAACAATGATTAAAACAATAGGAATATGAGAACATAGAAGAGAAGACGAAGACACAAATTGATAATGGAGTTCACCAAATAGATACATCTTCGAGTCCCTCTCCAATGGAGTGATCAATCCTTGATTATGCTCCAAAATTTATTTTATAAGGCACTTCAATCTGTTACAAAGTCTCCACCTTTCTTCTTGATTGATAATGAAATGCAGAAAGTCCCCCTACTTCAAGTACAAAATAACTTGTCTTAGAGCCTTTCCATGTACGAAGTTGAACAATTTAATTAGCAAGTTCTTAATTTCCTCCTAATGCCCTTACAAGCACCAAAAACCCCCTTTAAATACAATTTGATATTCTATATGACGGTTAACAACTATATTTCCCCATGTTTCCTATATCTCCTAAGCTAGGCTTTAAAAATCCAATTAAATCCCCTTAAAAATTAATCTTTTAACATTGTTTGGCACCCCTTAACTTGTGGAGTTTGGGGTTGCATTTTAAGGGTTTATGTGTTTTTTTTTTTATTGTTATAGGAGATTTAAATATTTTAAAATATTTTAAAACATACTCGGGTTTAATATAGTTTAAGACCCATTTTTTCCCATTTCATAATAAGCATCGATCAAATGGTGGAATGGTTATTTTGGAGTGTTTGTAAGTTTGAGGTAGGCAGTTCAAACTGTCGGCCCCTATTTTCATGCATCATTGGCTTTGAACATCCTTAAAATACCACCGACATCGATTAATCCTCAATGAACACACATGGCGCATTGGTGGATAGTGGGAGTAGGAAAAGGGAGGTCGATGGTTTGACTCGTTGACCCCCAACTTGGCACTTTTCTTCTATAAATAGAAACTGCAACAAGATGTATTTTTAGATTTTTGCGTGGCTCGATAGTGGTGAGGAGGAGTAGGAAGAGGGAGGTCTCAGGTTCAAATCTCCCCCTCAAATTTTGAACTAACTTCCAACAACCCAGTTCGTGAACAACAGATTTCCATGTGGCACCCAAGCATTGGGCCACGTGGCTAAATTTCATTCGCTCACCTAAGACACGTGTCACTCTGTGATTGGGCCAACTGAGATGCCTGACTGCCATGTCACCACCATGTGTCACCTCCTAGATCTGCCATGTTTGTATGTTGATGTCAGCATTTGTACAATCTTGGTTAACATTTCCCTGCAAACTTTGATTGGCCATAATGTTTATGGACTTTGTTTGACTTGAAACAAGTGGCATCAAAATCGTCTCGATGAGCCCTTCGGTTTAACACCGTTCTTGTCTGGTTTTGAGATGATCAATTTTTGACCTAGAATCTTCATTTGGAATCTCTATTTTGGCTAAACTTTGATCAGTAATAACTTGGGCATACTCACTCCTTTTGACATGATTCAAGTTGTGTTGGGTTCATATCAATGAGCTATTTATCATGGTGTCAATTCTTGGAGCATCTAGAATAGTGAAAACATCCACTTGGATCAGTCCTCCCCACTAGAGAGCTTTTTGACCTTCAAAAGCTTGATTACATAAAAAGTAAGTGAGATTACACAACTCCCTCACTTTGCTTTGTTAGGATTCATCCCTTTCAATCCCACTTTGAGGTACTCAATGAATCCTCTTCGTGAAGTTCTAAAATTCTTGTCTAGGATGACATCTTCCTACAACTCGTTCATGTACTCAGGTGATAATTCATCAACAAAAGGAATGTGAACATCAGCCTCCTCATCCAGTATCATTGCAGGTTCATACAACTTCAATTTCTCAACGTTAACCACTGAGTAGATATGCATATATGGAGGTAGATTTACGTGAAAGACATTGGTATCGATATTTTCTAAGATCTCAAAGGGACCATACCTGATTGGCTTCAACTTCTTACCTTCACCTTGCATTCTTTCTTTACTGATGTGTAACCAAACTCTATCACCAACCTAAAATTGATGATCAACATGATGCTTATCATGTCGGGCTTTGTACCTTCTCTAGATTTTCTCTAGTTGTGCTTCAACTACCTAATGGACTACTTGGATCTTTTGGATGAACTTAAAGGCATTTTCTACATTATGATTTTCATCTTTAACATCTTCCTTCTTGAAATAAAAATCCATAGGTGTCCCTGGAAGATAACCAAAACAAGTCACAAGTCTCAAAAGGTCTTTGATTAGAAGAGTGTGTTGCATGGTTGTAAGCATGCTACACATAATGTAGACTCTCATCAGACAACTTAGGATGCTTACTATAGTAACCTCTAAGAAGATGCACAACTATCATGTTTACTACCTTTTTCTGTCCATCAATCTGTGGATGGAAAGTTGTACTCTTCTTCAGTCTAGTGTCCATGATTTCCCACAATTCTGACCAAAATTTCTCCAAGAATCAAGAATTTTGATCTGATACAATAGAAGTAGGAAGCCCAAAATGAACCCATACAAACTAGAAGTATAAGTGTGTTGTTATTTCAATTGTGACCTATCTTTTACAAGGCATTAGAATGCACATTTTACTAAACCTATCCACTACCACAAACAAATAATAATGTCCCTTCCTAGACATGGGTAGTCCCCCAACAAATTCCATGGAAACACTTTCCCATGGATGGTATGGTACAGGAAGAGGTGTGTACAACCCTAATTTTCTATTACTAGGTTTACTTGTTGCACACATTACACATTCTCTAATGTATTTGGATATAGTTTCTTGTGTACAAGGCCAATAACAATATTTTTGTAATTGTGCCATTGTCTTACTTACCCCAAAGTTTCCAACAATCAATTGTGTGTGTGCTTCTCTGATTACTTGTGCTTGTTCATTTTTTTGAATACATAACTTTCCTAAGTGATACAATAACTTTTCCTTCACATAGTAGTCTTTCTCTTCTACATGTATGTCTTGAATTAATGTTGCATATATATCCTTAAAGTCTTTGTCCTTAGCATATTGTTCTTGATAACTTTCATGAGCCATTGAACTACTTTGAAGAATATTTGTAGCATTTGTAGGAGGCCTAGATAACATATTTGCTACTTTATTATAAACCCCTTTCATATATTTTATAAACAAATAAAACTATTATAGAATGCCCATCCACCTAAAGTGTCTGCTTTGTTGTAATTTAGATTGTGAGTGCAAATATTGAAGTGGTTGATGATCTATTTGTATTATTGTTTCCTTACCCATTAGATAATGTTTCCTCTTCTTTACACTTTGAACTAATGCATATAGTTCTTTATCATATGTGGGATAGTTAATTACTATAATTGTAAAAGTATCAAAATGAAAGCAGATAGGTTTACCTCCTTGCATGAGTACTACTCCTATTGCAAACCCACTAGCATCTATTTCAATTTTGAATGGTTTTTGTAGATCTGGTAGAGCTAGAACTGGTGCAATGCTTAGCTTTTCCTTTAAAGTATCAAAGGAATTTTGCTACAGACCTCCCCACTGGAAAGACTTTTTCACACTTGTGAGTGTGTGCAATGGAGATGACATGTAGGAGAAGTTAGCTATGAACTTTCTCTAGTATTGTACTGCACCTAGAAAACTTCTTACTTCTATAACTATACTTGGCTTTGGCCAATTTACAATCTTTGCAACCTTTGCAGGATCCACTTTCAAGTGACCTCCTACAACATAGCCTAAGTACACTAGTGATGTCTTAACAAATTCCCATTTTGACATCTTTACATATAATTTTTTTGCAGACACTTAAAAATTTCTTGAATGATATCATGCACTCAAATCAGGTATACTAACATCATTTTGTCTTGAAACCCATCCTCTTTTCGCTTAATTGATTAAATTGGCCTAGCTATTTAATTAATTATGTCATTTGCATCTATTAACCTCATTAATTTAATCGGGTTAATTCACCCCCTTTCATGTTAACATTTCATCCTATTAAATTGAATAAATCAAATTATTTAATCAAATCCCTAAAGTCCTCTTATTTAATTAAATAACCCTAAGTTATTTAATTAAATATCATAGCATATCTCCTCTTTTTATTAAATCATTTTTTTAATGAAAATCATCTAAATCTCCTAATTGTATAATTAACATTGTTTAATTATCAATTACCTAATAAAATCTAATTCCCCCCCCCACTTGCAAGGGAATATTATTTCTTTGCACATTCCTCCAAAAGAAAATATTCCCATGGAATACTCTTTCATCTTTTGCACAATTAAACTTTGCATTAATTTGTTAAATATATTTTTTCCCTCAACCATTAGAATATTTCAAAGAATATTCTCTTCTCTTCACTCATTTGAAAAAGGGGAATATTCCTTTTCTAACAAACTTACTTGACTTTTTGAGCAAGTTAACTTGTGACCTCTTGTGCAAGTTAACTTGTGACCTCTTGTGAAAGTTAAAAGTGTGTTTGTTTGGAAAAAGGTGAACCCTTGATTAAATCTCATCATTGATGAAAATCCATGATCCATACCTGCAACTTCTTCCATCCTTGACAATTGATTAGCTTTTTCAATCTTAACCCTTCATTTCTCATTTGATCTCCTATAAATAGGTCACTATTTGGAGACAAATGGATCCATCTTTTTAACATAAAATTTATGTTGTTAAAATCACTCACTCGGACTCATATTTAGCATCTTTTTAGTTTAATTACTTGCATAATATCTTAGCTTCCATTAATGTCTTCCATGATAACTGAGATGCATACATCTAACTTATTTGTTAATTAGGGTTTTAATCTTTTTAGCTTAGAATCCATTTAGATTAGCTTTGCATTTGCACATCTTAATCATTTTAGCATAATTCATTTTAAAATATCTTGCATCATGTTTCATCACACACCTCACAATGGTTTCACCATTTTTCTTCAATAAAACTGGTTGAAACAATCTCATTTATCCACAAGGATTGGGAAAGGGTCGTCATTCCACATCATCACAACACCACTCCCATAATAGGATAAGTTTAAAATGGATTAGAGTAGGTGTTTTGAAGCTTTCATATTTTAGCATGTTAGTTTTGATAAAATGCTTAGTTTAGTTTATTTTGAATGATCTCTATTAGATTGACATTTAGTGGCATGAATATGCTTTGATTCTTCATGGATCAAGTGCAGTCAGCCCATACTAATTCATCGGTCACATTTTGGTGCTAGAAGGAGGGAATTTAACCAATCACATTTAACAAATTTTCCTCTCGAAGTCTATTTTTTTATTTTTTGTAGATACAGTGATTCTCTAGGAGATTTCAATGACGCCTTTGTAATGCATCGCCATATTTTGATGCTATTGTCATTTGATACAGTGATTCCTAATTAATACCCTAACGCTAATTAAAATAAATGGAGATGCTAATACTTTTTAGAGGTATTGAGAATTTGCAAATAGCAACACTCCCAAATTGTGATGCTATCATCGTCACTAGATTTTTGTAGAGCGATGCTAATTTTCACTAGAGTGACACTCATTGTATTTATGTTGACACTATCATGAATAGCAATGCCCTTCTCTAGCTAACTGGGTTTTGTAGGTTGGATGATAAAATTTGAAGTGAAGAAGCATTCTTGTCTTTAAATCTTATAATTATAACAAGTGTTTCGACACTTTTTGGGGCAATTATAATCCATTTATCATGATTTTAATTTTATTCTTTAGGATCACACTAGATTTCAATTGGGTTTTAAAATTAATGCTCAAACAAGATTAAAATGAACCCTCACCTCATTATGTTACTTTGGGTTTAAAATTGAACAATATAACTTAACAGTTCATTTGGTGCTTAAAATAAACTCACCTTTGCATTGGGGTTAAAATTAACAAGTAATGTTTATGTCGTGATTTAAATTTGTGTCATTGAATGTGTATGCTCTTCTCTCGTGCTACTCAGTGATCTTGGGAATCAAAAGCATTCCTTTGACATTTCATATAATCACCCACATATTTCAATTTGGATTAAAAGGAATCCCATGCTAGTGTAGGGAAAAGGTGTTGTGTGTTCTCTCTCCTTGCTTCATGCAATCGGGGAGATCAAACTAAAAATGTACTTCCTTTCTTTTGTTTATCTTTAGACGGCCTTCCTCATTGCTTTGAAAGCAGGGAACGACCCAAGCGGTAATGAGATAAAGCTAAGCTCTTTCAAACCACTATATAAAAAAAATATTTTAAATAATCTTGAGCTAATCTTGTTGCGTGTATGACCACCTTGAATGAAACCCCTTACTAAGAACCAAGTTTTTAGAAGCTAGAAACCTGTATGCTTTCTAGTGCAGGAATGGTCATTTTGAAGTCGTCCCACATTTTACTATTCAGCGTCAAAACAAGAAAATCATTAGGATCTTCAAATAGATTCAAGATTTGAGATTTGTTAGTCCCAAGAAGTGTGTGTCGTGGAGGGGATCCATTGTCACCAAATCTCTAGTTGTTCGCATTGTCTTAGTGTTTGGAGAAATCCAAGTGGGGACTCAGCAAGTATTATCTTCTGAACTTGGGATGGTAAATTCTTGTGAGTTAGTTTAATACTTTTCTTGGTTCCAAAACAATACAAATTGTGGAGACCTTTTTCTGCATTTTCTCAAGAACAACATTAGAATGTCTATTCTACTTTAAACAAAGAAAACCAAAGCCTCCCTACGAGATAATGAATCATGTCTAACATGCTAAACAAAACTCTAAAATACCAAAGAATAAAACTTGAAAGCACATTCAAAAAATATTCATACCTATCCCATAGTGGGAATGGTGCCCCTTATGATGTCGAAATGATGCCCTTTCCCACCCCCTGATAAGCAAGATGCAAGTGATAGTGCAAATGCTAAGATTTTGGATCCAATGGTGTAGTAGTTGTTGTAGTTGTTTTTTTGGAGTAGAAATGCTTTTCGTTTATAGATTCAAGGTTGGAAGATTGAAGGATTTGGATGAATTTGGGATCATTCATGAGCCAATGACAAGATGTCATTTGTCAAGATGTGAGAGGATGAGGGTTGTGCACATTTTGATCAATGTGCCAAAGAGGGGGAGATTTGAAATTCAAAAGATAACATTAAATGCATATGGTTGAGAGATTTGGGGGGAAATTTGTTTGGAAAAAAAAGTCAAACAAATGGAGTTAATGAGGGAATATTCCTTGGGAATATGCTTTGTGAGGAAAATAGAGATTTAATAAATCAAAATAAATGATTTATTATGCAAGTGGGAAAAGCAAGAGGATGGGACATGGATTAGAGTTAGCATTAATCAGGGATTTGATTAATTAAGCTGATGTTAGGTGATTGTGACATTCAACTTAACTTTTTGGATTTATTTAAGTTGAATGAGAAGATAAAGATCATTTAGAAATTTAATTAAACATTTGGATTTATTTAATTAAATGGAGGAACTTTAGGAGATTAATTAAATAACTTGATTTATTTAATTAAGGAGATAACCTTAGGATATTAATCAAATAGACTTGATTTATTTAATTAATAGATGAATATGATTAATGCATGATGTCGATTTTGCATGTCTATATTTTTCCCCTCTTTGAAGTAATGTACTTGTTGCATTGGTTCAAAGAATGATTCCGCCAAGATCGAAATTAAAAAATATTGATTTTTTCAAATGCTCCAGTAGAAAGAAGTACGTTGGTACATTGCCCCCTTGAGAGATTGAGCGAAAAGTTCAATTTGAGGTCAATCTTGCGACAAAGAGGTTCAAAATGGATGCATGGATGGTTAGACCAACAGATCAATATGATAATGATAATGTAAATGAAATGTGCTTAGAATAACAAATCTATATTATCTTAAACAACTTAAATGATTATGCAATGCATGTGAGATAGATGAGATGCATGATGTTGTCTTATGATGATATGACATGATTATGCAAGATGAGAGTGCAAATGTAGTATCGATGCATTGTTAGCGTGAAAGATGATAGAAGAATGAGAGGGATCAACCCTTGAATCCAAGAAGATGCAGAAGTCCAACAAGTCTATTAGTCATGGAGACTTTATTAGATATGATGATGAATGATGATGATGTATTGATTATCCAAGGATGGGAGAGATAAAGAGCATAAGTTTCCTTATGTTCGATAACACACATAGGTATGATGCATCAAGGTATAAAGAACCAGGATGGCGTTGTGTCTAGTGTGATGGACTTTGAATCGTCAAACAGATAGGAGGATCTTGTTCACACCTAAAATATAGAAACCTTACTAGGATGTACTTCAAAAGCTTCAAACATCTCAGACCAAAGCATGGAAAGGCGTAACCTGTCAATGCAATAGTCAACAAGCTATTCAAAACACCTTATATGCATACCTAACAAAGCAAGTATTCACCAAGGTTATATTACAAGAGCATCCAACAAGCACAACTGACAAAAGGATAATGATTGTTGCCCCATTCCTTTCTCTCTAAACCTTTTGATTAGGCATCATCAAGAGGTCCTTGGAATGAGCACAAAATAAGGCAAGTCAAAAAGACCAAGATAAAGTAAATAAACAAGCTAATGTTCTTTATAGATCGCTAGCCAAGACTAAACTACAGTGATGCTTGATGTTGATGTCCATCGCAAGAAGGATGCATCCTAAGACATGTTTTGATTAGGTGATGATAAGATTGATTGGATGATAAGCTATTGATACTCGGAGTTGACTAACTTGCTAACTTAGTGACCTAGACTTGAGACTTTGATGATTAAGCGTTCACTTTTGAACTTGCTAGACTTGCTTGTGACTGACTTACCAAAGGATGAGGGTGATGATGATTTATTACGAATGAGGTTATTGTGGGTGAGAGCAAGATGAGATGGATGCACCATTTTGGGTTTTTTCAAATATTTGGATTTTTTTGTTGTTTTTTGAATGTTTTGATTGGATTTTTCATTTTTTTGGTATTTTGATATGTTATGGATGTTTTTGGATTTTTGGATTTTTTTATGTTTTTGGATTTTTGATTTTCTGATTTTTTGGATTTTCGCATGATTTTGATGATTTGGATATGGATATGTGATGATATTAGTGCTCTGTTTTGGGATTTGTTTTGAAAACCAAGCTAAGGCTAGTTGATCAGATTGATGGATTGATGATGATAACATTATTGAGGATACACAACAATGCAAGGATAGTGTTAACACAAGGATTTCAATATTGATGATGATAACATTGTTGAGGATACACAACAATGCAAGGATAGTGTTAAGCAACACAAATATTGGGAAGGATATCCCAAGATGATGATTGGATTTGACTTATCAATATTTTGAAGCTTGGCTTGGAACAAAAGTTATTTCGATGATTTGATGTGACATTGATGTGCAAGTTAGATGCGACTGATATTGATTGTTTGGATTGATGTTTGATGAAAGATAAAATTGGATAAAGAACATCTTTATGTCAAAATATGCCATGGGCTAGTGATTTGGATTTTGGATCATAAATGCTTTGACCAATTTGATTTCACGTTTGCCAATGTTTGAATCACCACATAAGTTTAGAGGATATAGATCAAGATTTATTCTTGAAGCAAGATGTAAACATCTGCCCCCAGTGTCTAGAAATGTTTGAAAGGCCATGGGTGGACGCTTGAATAGGTGTATGGATGGATAGATATGGATCATCTTGTGATAAGATATGGTGTTTGCATAAGGGATTCTCAATTGGATAATGCTTCAAGGCTCAGATAATGTTAAGTAAGATAGGATCAATGAAAATGAACCATGTCAAGATGTTTACCATAAAGGAGTGTAAAGTGTGCCCCAATTTTTTTCAAGATCAAGATAAGGTAGATAGATGGCAATGGGTTGGATAAATGGTGCATGGATGAATGGATAAGATGGATGAAATGTTAGATTTTATTATGGATGTGATAAGATGCTTTCTCCTGAACCGGTGCACGTAGATGCTCGATTCTACACATAACACCTATTTTCTAGGTTTTCATCATGGTACCTATCCAAAGCACCATCGAAGTGGTTTTCACTAAAGGACAATTTTTATCTTTACTATTTTCAATCCTTTTTTCTTATTATTTTTTTGGATTTTCATGTTTTTTATGTTTTTTTTGGATTTTTTGGCTAAAATATTTTAAGCTTATGCTAAACCACCTGGTGGTGCTAACATTGATGCTTTTGTCATAGTGTTCCATCGATATATTTCTTGAAGAAGCTGCCTTGCCAAGATACGTGCACTCGAAAGCAAATTTTGAGATTCCTAATCTGCTTTGCTAATACCGGAGTTAACTATGTCTTTGTGTGCACATCACAATAGAGTGCCTTTTGAATCCTTATGATGAAGGGTTGTTGCCAACACATGGTCAATGTTAGAATTGGATATCATGTGTGGAGGCATGGATGGAGTTTTTTTAGGAGTAAAAGATGGATTGGTTGACCATTTGGAACCTTTGACTCTCCAAACTTGGGAAGATGAGCAATGATGAGTGGATACGGAAGTGTGCATGGAATTAGGACCAACAGCTAGATATACTTTGTATGTTGTTTGAGAAGCCTACTTTTTCCTTTGTGGACATCTTTCATGGATATTTTTCCCTTTTTTATTGTGTCCCATAGTTTCTTTGACTAATGGAGTTTGATAGGGATAATCATTCTCTGTATTATTTGGTATCTATATGTATTTGATTTGTCTGATATGCTTCTTAGCTTCTTTTTCTTTGATGACATTTTTCATGCTTTGATTCAATTTTTTCTCTTGATGTTGGTCCCAATTCATGGATGGGGTGATGGGTGGATGAAGATTCGTGACGTGGTGGGTTCTAGTGTTGGCTTTGGTTTCATCATAAGGATTCTTCATGCTCCTTATGTTGACGTTTGATTGAGATGAAGTTGCCCCCAATTTTATAGAGGTATCACTGATATGTTTATATCCCTTGATTGTCGAATAACCAAGGCCTTGATGCTCAGGATTTCCAATAATCAGCACTGGTTCTAGGATACCTTGTTCATGCAGACCTAATCCTTTGCCTTGATAATTCATCTACTCAAAAAAATTATCTGCAATAGGATATGATTTACCTTGAAAACAAGGTGTTAATCCTTCTCTGCTCTATGGTGGATCTTCAAAAATGACAGCTTCTTTATTGATGAGATAGCTTGCCCTAAGAAAGGTAAGTGATCCAAGTTTATAAGTGATAGGATCCTCCATATGTGGGATGAATGCCTAATTGATATCTTTGGCTTGATCTTGTGAGATATCAGATTGTAATGCGTTTTCAAGTGTTGATGATTCATTGTCTCCATAAAACTCTTCCTCATGATTCATTTCACAGGATGTTTTTGATTCACGACTTTTGTATGAGCCTTCTTCATGACCCATTTTTTATATGTCTCCATGTGATGTTTCTAATTTACAACTTATGTAGAAGCCATTGTCATGATTTATTTTTGATATGTCTCCATATTTTTCTATATCTTGGTCGTGTGTACAAATGTTAAGAGTAGGAGACTCCTGTTCCTTTGTAATGATGTCAAGAGTATGAGACTCTTGTTTTTAATAAAGATCATCTACGTTTCCATCTAAAGAAAGAAACTCATGGGTAGATAGAAGGGTATGTGCTATATGGATGTGATCATCATTTGCGATATCTTTTATATATAAGAGAGTGTCCATTGCCTCATTGTAGTATCTTGGATATACAAATTCTTGATATTGGTTAATTTCGGAATTGCTTTCAACATGCTTTGGATCAAGTTCTTGACATGGGTCAATTTCAAAGGATGGATCATCTACAAGGGATTCTTGGACATTGTTATTAGGAATGGGAAGTGGATCAATATCCTGTTGATCTTTGAGGATTCCTTCACTATCTACAATCATGAGGTCGAGGGATGTTATTATGTCTTGGGAAAGACCATTTCTAGACCTTGGTGATAGATGTCGATCATGCTTTGAAATAAATTCTTAAGATATGCCCTCTAACTCATTAGGTGATGTAGAGACATTTTCAACATGATCATTGGTGGATGGATCTTGGATAGGATCAAATAACATCAACACTCCTTGAAATATATCTTTGTAGGAGAGGTTCATGACTTAAAAATGGCTCTTGATGTACATTGATTTGATCGTTGGATGAGGTGGAAACATCTTCAAGGTGCTCATTGATGGGTAGTTGTGATTGATCTTTGAGATGTGATGACTGATCTTCGAGATGGGGTGAATGGGTTTGTTGTTGATATTGTTTCCCAACCTCTTGACATTTGACATATTTCTCTTGATGTGGTTGTGGACCCACCTCAATGCTTTGATGACATGGTTCAACCAATGGAAGAGTGTATTGATTTTGGGGTGGATATTTCTCTTATTGATATGAATAAATGAGTTTCTTGAGTGTAGCAATTTTATTTAGCAAGATTTGATCTTGACATTCTCAATATCATTGACCTGGTTGTTGACCAAGCATAATCGGATAGTGTACCAATGGTTTTTTCATGGGATCACGAATGGATTGACTCTGGACAATGTTTTGATTTGGTGTGATGTTTACATTTGGCATTATAGGTTGAATTTGAACATTATTTTGGTTTGGAAACATATTGCTTGGGTTTAGGTAACTTTGATTTTGCATGGTGTTACCTTGACTTGAATCAACATATGGAGTTGTCAATATATTTTCTGGATTTTGAACAACATTGGGGGGATTTGCAAGCATATCTATCCTAAAGTTCACCAAGTGTGGATTTGAAATGTTCATGTTTGGAAAACTTGTATTTGGCGTGTTCACATTTGGCATGTATGGATTTGGTGGGATGATGTTGTTTTGTGGAAGACTCATGCATTGGGTGTTTGGTTGATATATTTGTAATTTTTGACTTTGATTTAAATCTACCATGGGGAAAGGTGGTCCAAAATTCGGAATGGGAAAAATCACATTTGTATCATTGAGGTTTGGAGAAGATAACTATGCTATGTATGGATAGCATAAATGTGAGTTTCGATAATCAATTGGCACTACGAGACTTGGATAGTTTGGTTGACTTGGATTACTCATGATGTATGAATCAAGTTTATATTCCATTTTTTTCTTGTGTTTTGACCTTGTTGACCTCTGAGGGGTTTAGGACCAATGATGAGATGAAGGATGAAAGGGGTGAATGATATGGGTGTTTAAACTTTTAGGAAATTTGGATCAATGCTAGACTTTAGGACTTGATTTTGACTTTGGATTTGATTTGGATTGATTGATTTGGATAATGAACTTGTAAACTCTAGGAGGGTGTGTTTTCCTAGAGAGAACTCGTACACAAGAGGATGATTTGAATAAGTGTGTTAAATCAAAAAAAGTGATAATGGATTGGATAATTTGACCAAGTGTGTTAAGCCAAACAAAGTGATTTTGGATAATGGACTTGTAAACTCTAGGAAGTTGTGTTATCCTAGAGTAAACCAATACACAAGAGGATAATTTGACTAAGTGTGTTAAGTCAAATAAAGTGATTTTGGATAATGCACTTGTAAACTCTAGGAATTTGTGTTATCCTAGAGTAAACTCGTGCACAAGAAGATGATTTGTGAATGCCTAGACCCCAAGATGTTGGTTTTTAATCAAGAGGCAAGTTTGTTTCACAAGGATTGATGATTTGACTAAGTGTGTTAAGCCAAATGAGATGATTTTGATTTTTCCTATAAGTTTAGCATGATGTGGTGTTTTCAAAGTTTTCAAGAGTTTGTTGGTGAGGTGATTTTTGATTTTGATGGTTGAGAGATGGGTGAGAATGATGATTTTGATCCTAGACTTGACCTAGATAAAACTCCTTCTTACAAGAACTTGGTTTTGAAGAACATGCCATACTTCCTATGTGAGAAAAGCAAATCTCTGAAAAAGACTTGGGTTTTGTTGATAATAAAACTCATACAAGTTTGGATTGTTTCTTGATGCTTTCTTGTAGAATTTTTAAACCAATCTTTCTCTAAATTCATAAAGCCCTGAAAGGTGTTCTTCACGAGCTTTTAGACTAAGCTTTTTGAGCTTTGACTTCCAAATTTTGATTTTGCGGGAAATCATTTGGAATGACACATGTATAGGGTTCAATTGTCTCTTAACTTTGCTTAATGAGTTCTTTTTACCACAAACAATCTCTTGATTAAAAGTTCAAACTAAATGTCTATGTCTCAATTCCTTTTCATTCCACAAGGTCCATTATGTGAAAATCAAGGTTTGTGGAGCATAGTTCCCTAAGTTGACTTTAGTGAAAATAAATGATGATTAAACCCAAACACTTAGAAGCCTCTAAGGATAAAATCCCAAGGGCAAGCAAGAGTACTTGGATTCATCAAGAGTATTTATTTCCTCCAAAGGGTTTGAAATTTTGAAGCTTTTTGTGAATGTTTGTTTTCAAATGTTTTGAGACCCAAGCAATGTATTTTTTTAATTCCAAGAACATGTACAACCCTAGGATGAAGAGACAATATTTTTTGGGTTCCCAATTGGATAAATCCAGCTATGCATATTCAGTGTGGATGATTAGATGCTTGACCACACTAGCTCCCCTCCACGGCACACACTTCTCAGGTCAGCCAAGCATCAATACCCATAAAACTCCCATGGCATACTTTTCATCTCTACAAAAAAATCGTATGTATACGTGGGGCGGCTTCAAAGGCCATGACCTTTTCCACCAACAAAATAGTTAAGGATTTGGCCTTTCTACAACAAGGGTTTTAATTCAGAATTTTCATTCGTAGGAGTTGACCCATTGAGGTGAGAGACCATTGTTGCCCTTCTCATCGGAGCCAACCGCATGATAGTGGCCTTTGTTCCAGTACCCACTTTTATATCCTAGCTGGAAATACTCTTGGCTTTAGAGTGCTACTGGTTGATTCGTTCCTTTGGGTGAGTACTTTCTCCCATAAGGCAGGCCCTCTAAAGATAAACAAAAGCAAGAAAACATATTCGTAGTTTGATCAACCTTCGTTTAGAAAAAAAGGGAGAACACACGCAATAGGTTTACTCACACTCGCAATATGTTTTGTTAAATTTTAATCCCAAAATGAAATGTGGAGGCAATATTTTATGCAACTTAATGTCGCCAAAAAGACTTTTGATTCTCAAGATCGTCGTGAAACGTGAGAGAAACGCATACACCTTTTTAAATGAAATTACTTTGCAAAAAAGATTACAAGACACAAAAGCACATGTTCATTTTAAATCCTTCAAAGCAATAGTGAATTATTTTTAAGCACCAAAGGAAATGTGATATTTTCCTTGTTCAATTGTTAACCCTAAACCAAATATAGTAAGTTTGTCTAAAGTTCTTTTTAAGCCCTTTGTAGCAAAAATTGAAATGTTCTTTTTAGATCCCCAAAAGATGTGATTTGATCTAAAACATAAAACGAAATCATAAAATGGAATCTCTAAGCATTAAAAAATGTTTTGTCAAGTTCGATAAACACTTCTCCAATTTAAATCTGATTTTTGTTTGGTTCTAATCTGAAAGAGATCACCAATTTTGTTGGTTCAAATGAATTTTTCCCTTCAAATGCCACACCTATATGATGTGATGATTATATCTTAAAAACCTAAAGACATGCAAATCCGTTAGCTTTAATACATAAATCAAGATAATTTTTCTTCATTAATGCACTTTTTAGGAAGACGATTGGTAAAAGTGCATCATTCTCATATATTTATCTTGATAGCTTTGTAACCTTAATCCCCATCATAAACATCAATAGAACCCCCTTTGAAAAACCAAACAACAAGAAGTCATCGAAAGGCTAAGATTAAAAAGACACTAAAACATTAGAAGTCAAAGTAAGATTACTAAAGTCAAAGTTATCAAAAGACTAAGATCTCTAATTTCATTTCATTTTAGAAGGCATTACATATCATAAAAAAAAGGTGACCATTACAGGCTGGGATAGCAGCTCAAAGAATCAACAAGATTGATTGGTAGAGCTAGCTTAGCAAAGAGACAAACAAGTGATTGATGGCGTGCAAAGGGAGGATTTTATTTGCACATCAAAAAAACTTTGTGGTGCGCATTTATCTATGAATTTATTTGCACAACAACCAATAAAATACTAGATGGCACATATTCATTTATCATGTGCATAAAATTTGATTTGGAATATCAGCATGGGGATGGGCGCCACAACCTTTCATGTGGCCTACTTCCTATAAATGCAAAATCAATAAATAGCAGCCATGTGATCAAATGGACACATTTATTATCATTAAAATTTTGCACCCTCAACCTACAGTACAAATATTAATAAATAAAAAAAGAACCCCAAGATAAAAGATAGCAGTATAACTTCACAAATCTTATTCATATGCAAAAAGATAATAAACAATGATCCTGATCCTACACAAAAACAACGAACAAAGATCTTTTTTTTCTTCAGTTCTACCAAACACAGCAGAAGACATTTATTCTTATTGACTTTTCAGTTCTCCAAATTCGGTGAGCTTTTATTTTGATTTGAAATCAACAACACCTTCCTTTCATACTTTTCTTCACCTTTAATGTTCCTGACAATGTAAGACTTCAGACAAGACAAGAACAACTAACTTCAATCTCTCCCTTAAAAGCGTAATGAATGGGATTTGAATGACCAATGTGCAAAGCGCCATAAATTGAAGACTCCCCCTTCATCTTCCTGTCACATAAGAAAATCTTCTGGGATAGAAATATATTTCGAAAGCAAACCCAACCACCAAGTAAATTCACGTCTTAAACATACATTTACTATAGTAAGAATCGGGTGACTAGATCTAGCCTAGCATGTGGTAATGTGTGAATTTAAAATCTATTGGGATCTTATCTTGAAGTGTGCATTGATGATTACTAGATAAAAATACAAATAATCTTGTGATAAACTTGCTTGACCAACAGGGAATAGCTTGACTGAAAAAAGAAAGAAAGAAAAAGCGACCAAATTCGTCAAAAAATAACACTACAATTGAAAGGAAGGGAATGCTGAAGTGACCATCATGGCAACTGTGAAAGGTCCCCTACAACTTCACCTACCATTTGGTTCATGAAATTTCACTGAGGGCCGACTTGGGCCATGGAAGAAGAGCAGGTCTGGGGCATTAAAATTTTCTCATCAGCACAAGCACCAAAGTTGTTTAATGGTACTTTGAAAGAATACCGACTAAAGGGTCTTTAGTGTCTTATCAATTATTGTGAACAAGGATTAAACAAAATCATGGCCGATGAGAAGGGTTGGGTAAAATAATCTAGGCGGTTGCATTCCTAATTGATCAAAGGTTTCCATATGTTAATCACAAGTTGTCCAAAGAATTCCACAACATACAATCTATTGAAGATAAATTTAGGAAATGACCATCTTAGGTGCTCAAACTTGTTAGTGTGACTGTTCTTGTGGGACGAAATAAAGTTTTAAACACTAATATTGATTCAACTTCTAAAGTAAGAAGCATGGAAGTGGCGCCAACAAGAGTAACACAATACCAACGATTTTATGAAGAAGTTACCAGTAATTTTTAAGTTTCATCTATCAGTGATCAAGACAACAAATGAGGATAAACACAAAATTAAGAGATAAATGTTGATGGACCAGTAATATCAGCACAACAAGATCCCTCAAATCAGTTGGCGCCCTTTAAAAAGTGAAAATCAATACCCATGCAAATTCGATTTGGGTATTCCAATCAACAAAGAATCACAGTCAATAATTGGAATAGATTAAGAAGATCAAATCAAACTGATATCATAAAATCTCATACCAATTTGATTTGCAACTTGGCTGGTCTTTGAATCTATAATTATTAGTTAACAAATCTGAAGAAGGATTTCATGCGGAGATTTCCATAGTAAAATAAAGAAAATGCATGCCTTACGTACGATGTCACTTTCTGCAATATTGCTTAACAAGAGAAGTAAACCAAGGAGATTTGATATTATAACAACAAAATTTAGGAAAACTCCTCTAAAATCCTAGAGATAAAGCAAAATATTAACTGCAGATAGGCAAGGGGAAGGCATCAAGATAAATGCGTTCAAATTTTACTGTAAATTCATCACGGAGGACTGTCAGATTTAGGGGAACAAGCACATCAAATGTAGAACAAATGAGTAATGTTACTTCCTCCTAATTATTTTAGGTGATACTAGATGCAAAGATGAAATGCTTCAAAAAAATGTATGATCTTAAAAAAATAGTGAAATCCTACAAGGCAATTATTAGTAGTTTTGAATCTTGGACTCACGAAATCAGCTGCACCAATAGTTAGTACCACATTAGTCCAAAATCCAAATTAAAAAAAAATGACCAAAAACTATTTGAACAAGACTACCTAGAGATAGAAACAAGTGTGTAGGAACAAATATTAGATGCACAAAAGACAACCTGAATGCGTAGAATTGGATAATATATGAGTGAAATTGCAGAAGAAAATGCACAAGAATAAGTGTTAAATGTGTAGTTTCACAGGGTAAATGAGCAATTTATGAGGTGAAATACGTAGAAAACCAAGAAAAATGTGCAGGAACATTGGATGAATGTGTAGGAATATCGTGTGAATACGCAGAACTGGAGGGTTGTGCACATTTTGATCAATGTGCCAAAGAGGGGGAGATTTGAAATTCAAAAGATAGCATTAAATGCATATGGTTGAGAGATTTGGGGGGGAATTTGTTTGGAAAAAAAGTCAAGCAAATGGATTTAATGAGGGAATATTCCTTGGGAATATGCTTTGTGAGGAAAATAGAGATTTAATAAATCAAAATAAATTTTTTATTGTGCAAGTGGGAAAAGCTAGAGGATGGGACATGGATTAGAGTTAGCATTAATCAGGGATTTGATTAATTAAGTTGATGTTAGGTGATTGTGACATTCAACTTAAATTTTTGGATTTATTTAAGTTGAATGAGAAGATAATGATCATTTAGAAATTTAATTAAACATTTGGATTTATTTAATTAAATGGAGGAACTTTAGGAGATTAATTAAATAACTTGATTTATTTAAATAAGGAGATAACTTTAGGATATTAATCAAATAGACTTGATTTATTTAATTGATAGGTGAATATGATTAATGCATGATGTTGATTTTGCATGTCTACACAAACAAACATCAACAAAGTCTTTTCAAAATTTCAAACCCTTTGGTCTAAGTATGGATACGTTTTGACAAAACCTTGATATTAATGCTTGTCCTAAGAATTAATTATTAGATACTTCTAAGTATTTTGATTTATATCTCAATCCATACTTCCCAAAGTTAACATAGGTGACTATGGCTCGAACCTCATGATTTTCACAAAATGGAGCTTGTGAAATTTATGATGTTTTTGACATAGACATTTAGTTTGAAACTTAATCAAGACAAGTGTTTGTGGTAAAAAGAAACTCACTTAAGCAAGATAAACTTGAAAAATTGAACCCCAAATGACCATTTGGAGACCGATTTTTCCCATTGAACAACCTGACCTTACGCCTACTATCATTCAACCAAAATTTAAACTCATTGAAGGAGAACAAACCAATATAATTAGTAGTTTGAGAAGCTTCGCTTTTGAAATAAAAGAAACACCAAACTAGTGGAGAAACACAATATATGTTATCGACAAAGAAGAGGAACAAGCTGATATTGTGGTTGGAAGGCCCATAATACCACCACCTGCATGACAATAAATGTCCTCTTTTTAATAATCTTAACTTCTCTAAATGATCTCACGCAAAATCACTTCAAACTTAGGCATCTTAGTCCAAAAGCCATCAAAAAACACCTTTAAGCACTTCACCAAAATAGAACTAGGTCATCACTTCAAACTTAGGCATCTTAGTCCAAAAGCCATCAAGACACCTTTTAGCACTTCACCAAAATAGAACCAGGTTGGTATTTCACTTCTACAAATGTGCTTCAAGGAACAATCCAGACTTGTATTCATTCTTTTACAGTTAAAACCCTGGTCTTTTTCATGATATTGAACCTATCTAAAACATTGGGTCTTTTGGATTTGAATACTTTAGAGGTCTAGCATGTTTCTCACTACCTTGGTCTTGTAAAACAAAGGTTCACTTTAGGTCAAAATTGGGTCAAACATTTCATCCACCCCCATCAAATTGCATCCTTCACTTCACCAACCTTTGCAAAAACTTTGAATATACCAAAACTTTTTGACTAACATATATCCAACCAACCCTAGCTTAGCTACTTTGTATGTGAAATGAACCCTTTCCCATGCATTGGGTTAATTTAGTTATCATCTTTGAACTATTTTATATTAAAGGTCACGATTCTACCCTAAATATTTCCAAGTTCATCAACATCCTTTATACAAACATCAAAACATCAAAATTAAGTCAAAAGCCTTGTCCCAAAACATTTGCAAAGATCACTTCCCATATCATCCACCCTTTTCATCTCCCATTATCATCATTGCTCCAAAAATACTTAGAGTGTCCCTTTTACCTAGATTTGAGTCAACTAGAGAGTTCAAACATTATAAATCTCAACATAACTCTCCCATAGGTGACCCAAAATTTATGGTAAAGATAAGATCACAACACAAGAGAATCATGGAGAAAACTAACGTCACATTCACCTCAAGTGATCCAAATCCTCAAGAATTTGATCTGAGAAGTCAAGTTACCCCATCACAACAACCATCATCTCCATCAGGGCCATATCAGATAGAAGACATTTACCCATAACCCATCTGAACTTACTAGGGAGGAAATCATGGAACATCAAGCCTTAGAAAAAATAGCTCTGGTTTCTCCATATTTTGTTGCACAACCTTTGACACAAGGCTTAACAACTCCATCTCTAGGGCTAAATCAAACATCCACTCATTGTCTTGCAACTAGTCTTTGTTGGCCCTATGGTTGTCGTTGCACCAAAAGATCGACCTGTTAATGCCTAATGCAACTGCCAGAGTTAACAGATCCACAGGAGGTGGTTAAGCCATGTCACGAATCTTGAGGGGAGCGTTGACCATCTGGCAACAATCTCCCCCTAAAATTTACCCTCGAACCTAGCACCTTTGGATCTAATACCACTTGTTGGCCCTATAGTTTTCATTGCACCAAAAGATCGACCTGTTAATGCCTGATACAACTGCCAGAGTTAACAGATCCACAAGAGGTGGTTAAGCCATGTCACAAATCTCAAGGGGAGCATTGACCATCTGCCAACAGTCTTGCCAAAGACTTTGGTCTAACTCTTCCATTTGAAAGCAACACACTTGTGTGTACCCTAAACACCAATCCACCTCAAACCACTACTTTGACACCTACCTTTGGTGATCCTCCTATCCCCTACCATCCCTTACATTAGAATAAACCACTTACACTTCATGAATCTACGACAATCTCAACTTATCGAGGTCACCCATCTTCATCCATCCTCATGAATACCATAAATGTGCCCAACATCACGCAAGGAAGTATGGGTAAAGTGTCTCAAATCAACCAACAAGGGCATACCAATACCCTTACGCAAATTCAACCCTTAATGCAAATAGGAACATCTCTATCTAATCCCTTGATTGGTTCATTTGCACCATTGGTTTCACAAAACATATCCATCCCATCCATCATCAAGCCAAATAAAAAAAAACCTTCATCACGAACCCCATAAATCCAGGTAATACCTTGACTACATCCCTAACACCAGGAAATTCCCAAGACATTGGACAAGGGAACCTTTTTAATCAATGGACTCAAGGTCCTACTATGTCATTTCCATCACAAAATCTAATGGTGCCATCTTCATCTTTCCCCACAGTCCCCTTCACCATGAAAAATCAAATAGGACCTCAAACTTACATTCCTACATCCCAATCCACCATCTTTCAAGGGATGTTAAACCAAGGGAACCCCCAACCTCTCATCAACAATTCACTACCCACTCAAAACATCAACACCCAAAATCCATCATAGATGTCCCAACAGCCAACTAATCCTACATCACAAGTGCATGCCTTAGCTTTACAACAAGCATAAAAAGCTTATCAGTAAGTCATCCAACAATAACAATAATAGCAAGTAGCCTTAGTAGCACAACAACAATAGCAACAACAAAAATCATCCCTAGCAGCACAACAACAACAACAAGCAAGCAAGCAACCTTAGCAGCACAACAAGCAACCCTAGCAACACGACAACAACAAGTAACCTTGGTAGCACATCAAATAGCCATAGCACAAAAACACCATCAATCTCATCAAGCAGCCTTAGTATCCCAACAATAGTAAGTGCAACAAACAACCTTAGTGGCCCAACAACAACAACAATCCCAATAGCAAGCCTTACTAGCTCAACAATATTCCCAACAACAACAACAACAACAAATTTCCTATTATAATCCTCGATAAAATATCATCAACCCAAACATATTAGGAACATATACATCAACACCTCAATCACCTTCACAGAATCCCACACCACCATACACCCCATACAACCCTTTATCATATTAGAATCCTACATACAACCCATCTTCCATCCCACAAATCCCAACATGTGTTCCTCCACCAGACCCACAAGATGATCTAGCATCATAACTTAATGCATTATCACCAGAAATTAAGGATCTTCGAATGGGCAAGAAAAGAAGCTCCATACATAGAAATTGTGTCCATATCCATTTGATTGAAACATCACAATGGTATTGCTCCCTCCCACCTTCAAAATCCCCAAATTATATAAATAAAAAGGGAGAGGAAGTCTTGTGGACCATATCAAAGAGTTTAATGTCATGTGTATGGAGGTTTCCTAAAATGATTTGTATTTGATGTTTCTCTTCCCCTGAAGCTTAATAGGTCCATTCATGGATTGGTTTTCTCAACTGCCTCTCGGTATCAAAACTTTTCAAGAAATCACCGATATATTCATAGATCATTTCTCCTTTAACCTTGACATGGATGTAAGCCTAGAAGAGTTGTATACTATCAAATAAAAGAAAGGAGAATCTTTCATTAATTTCTTGCAATGATGGAGACAAAGAGCTAGTAAGAGAAAATGACCCCTCCTCGACGAACAACAAGTGGTGATCATCATAGCAAATCCAAATCCAGATCTATCCTTCCACTTAAAAATTGAGTGCATCAACTCTTATGATGAGTTTGTCCCTAGACCCCTTAACATCAAGAGAGCTCTAATCTCATAGGGAAATACTCAAGCTTACAAAGGCAATCACTCATCAACTAATTCAAAAAAAAAATCCTCGTGTCTAGGCTAAGAACAAGAACGTGACCAATGATGGCATGGTAGATGCTAAGGTAGTCGTAAGTGCTCCTAGGTCAAACAACAATCAAGTTGATAACGTTCAACCAATGGCGCAATAAACAACACCTCCTCAGAACAATTAGATCAACAACACTTAAATGCAACAAAGGCAAACCCCTAACAAGAACAACTATCTGAAATGCAACTACACACAGTTATCAGAACCCATCGAGACCATTATAAAGAAATTGGTAGAGTTAAACTTAATAATGCTTCTCAACTTTGAAAACTACCAAGAACCACAAGAAAAATCATCCAATTACAACGATAATGATCGTTGTGACATTCATAAAATCAAAGGACACAAAATGGAAAACTACATGAGGCTCAAAAATATTATCCAATACCTTATAGAGAGTGACACCATACCTGTTGAAGTATCAATTGGTAACTAGGATCTTAAGATATACAAAAACCCTATTCCAGATCATTGCAAAGGGAATGACAATGGAAAAGCTAAGTATTACACAAACGTGCAATATACCTATTCAAATGTGGTCACTTCCTATGATAGTGTCATCACCATTGTCACCATCAAAGGACCTAGTGTGGAGTGTGGAGTCACCACATGATGTGGAAAAGTCACCATCCAAGGAGTACCACCTTAACCTAGGGCACAACCTACTTTACCAACATCAAATCCCAACAAGTACATTCTCTTAGATCAACTTAAGAAGACCCCTACATAGATTTCAATCGTAGAAATATTGAGGCTATCCCTCACGCATAGGGAAATCTTAGAGAACGCTTTGTGAGAGTCATTTGTCCTTGAGGATATAGATATCAAATAGTTCCAAGCTATGGTAGGGCATATCACTAATCATCTTCTCATCTTCCCGGAACAAGACCTACCATCATAGTTATCTCATAACCGTGCCTTACACCTCGAGGTCATTATTCATAAGAACAAAGTCAAAAGATTCTTAGTAGGTGGAGGTGTTGATCTAAACATTTATACCCTTTAATTGATCAAGAACCTGGGATATTCAGAGGATACTATTGAGAAAGTAAAGAGTACCACCATCAGAACATATGATGACCAAGAGTGGGTATCACAAGGTATTATTGCACTACCCATCCAAGTGGGACCCATCATTACAAAAACTACATGCCAAGTGTTAGACCTTGATCTTCCACACAACATCCTACTTGGCCGACCATGGATCCATGCCCTAAAATATGTAGCCTTGACCTATCATCAATGCGTAAATTTTACTTTTGATGGCAGAGAAATTACCATCCATGGAGATCTTGAGCCTTTTCACTATTGCAAGAACCTTGAGGCCAAGTTCTATAAGATCCCACAAATACCCAAGAATGATAAAGGGCCTACACCATCCTCCTCATTTTTTGACCCATCATCCCTTGCATCAACCTCAAAAATGAATATACCTATTATGCAAAACATTCCTGACATCAAAGTAGTGATCCAAGATGATGGTTGTGGAAACTATAAGCTAATAAAGAATGCCTTTGTCTTAAGAGAGCTCCCCCTTTCTCCTCACTCCCATGGAAAACCCACAACTAGCAATAAAGAGGCCAAAACAATCAAGATGGCAGCTACTACCTTCAACAAGTGGGGAGATTTGAACCTAGAAGATGTCAATGAGGAGGATGTCTCTAAATTGCTATATCAAGATGAACGACCCATTCTTGCTCTTCCCATGGAAGATAACAATAAAGGCTTGCAGCTAATGAAGGAATGGGGCTATAACAAGAATGAGAAGTTAGGATAGAATGATAATGGTTTGATAGGACCCATCGTTCTTTGAAAATGCCTCAAGAATCTTGGCCTAGGTTGTACTATGAGCAAGGTCACCCTTATTGGAAAAGGTACTTCCACTAAATGAGTTGAGGCTTCCTCTTGGTTACCTACATCACATGATACAACCTTAGCTTAATTCCCCCTTGATGTTCCTGACCTATTTGAGAATAATTCCCTCTTTATGATATCCATAACATCCTTTTCTCCAAACAATCAACTCATTGAAATGCGTTTAGTATACCCATAACTCATTGACTTGGACCAACAAGGACCACCGATTCTAGATTTATTCAAAAATGATGAAGCGATCTCATAATTCATGGGACTCCATGAAAAATTACAATGGGAAGATCACAAAGCAAGTTTGACATAGAGCTAGACACAAAGGTGTACTATGGGGAGATGATTGAATCTTTTAGTTGTAAAATTGACGAAATGTAACTAACATGTAGATCTTAGAGTGAAAACCACATTGTGGCACTTTTTAATCCTAAAATAGTAAAAATAAAGGATGCATCTGAAGGCGAAAACCTCTATGAGGTGCCCAAGGATGAGGGATTCAATATCCGCCTTAGTGCAATGCATCTAGAAGTTAGCAATGCTAGCAAAAAATGCCACTCCAGTCAATGTGGGAATATAATAAGCGCCCAAGATCACTTTCTATGTTGAATCCTTGTTGGATGAAGAACAAAAAAACCTAGCAGCATTCTTGAAAGAGAGAAGAACCAACTTCGCATGGTCATACACTGATATGCCAGGGATCAATCCAAAAGTAGTTGTGCATCACTTAGCAATTTATCCTGAAGCCAAGCCAGTAAAGAAAAAATTAAGGAAGATGCACCCTCAGATAGCACTCTTGGTGAAACTTGATTTACAAAAGCCTCTTGATGTTGGATTTATCTAACCTATAGATTATCGTGAGTGGGTTTGAAACTTGGTACCAGTCTCAAAACCCATTGGGAGCATCAGAATATACACTGATTTCAGAGACTTAAACAAGGCATGCCTGAAGGATGATTTCCATCTTCTTAACATCAACCTCATCATCGACTTAATAGTTGGGCATGCAATTTTGTCACTTGTGGATGGTTTTTTAGGCTACAATCAAATCATGATCACCAAGGAGGATCAACACAAAACTACATTGACTTGTCCATGGGGAACCTATTGCTAGAACATGTTGCCATTTGGGTTGAAGAACGTAGGAGCAATCTATCAAAGTGTGCAATAGCCCTCATCTTTCATGACATGATCCACAAAATAGTCAAAGATTATTTGGATGATATTTTTCCCAAGTCAAGGAAAATAAGTGAGCACATAGAAGTCTTAGGACCCATCTTCGACAAACTTGAAGAATACAAAGTAAGGTTGACCCAAAAAAGTGTTTCTTTGGGGTTACATCAGGGAAACTTCTTGGCTATTTCATCTCAAAAAGAGGGATAGAAATTGATCCAGCAAAAGTAAAAGCCATCCTAGACATGGAACCACCACAAACACTGAAGCAGATGAGAGGATTACAAGGAAGATTGCAGTCCATCAGAAGGTTCATAGCACAACTATCAAATAAAATCCACCCTTTCTCTCATCTTCTACATAAAGGAATAACTTATGAGTGGGATGAGAAGTTTGATAAAGCCTTCCAACAGATCAAATACTATCTATTGACACCTCTAATACTCATGTTGCTGATACTAAACAAACCATTGATCCTGTATATCTCAACAACATCATCAACACTAGGTGCTCTTCTAGCACAACATGATGAAGATAGAAAGGAAAGGGCTATCTATTACATCAACAAGACCTTGGTAGGCTATGAAATGAATTATTCATCCATTGAGAAAGCATACTTAGTAGTGGTTTTTGCTTCACAAAATTTTAGACATTACATGCTATCACATTAAGTCAAGCTTATTGCAAAGATTGACCCATTGAAATACTTGTTATCCAAAGCAACTCTCACTAGGTGAATGGCCAAATGGATAATGATCTTAATTGAGTTTGACATAGATTACATGGAGTGCAATGAAATCAAGGGAAAAGTGATCACAAACCAACTAGCAAAGGCATATATCTATGTAGAGAACCTTTTGATATCTGAATTCCATGATGAATTAGTGTTCCTTATTAATCTCACAAATCAGTGGAAAATGTACTTTGATGGATCATTCACCCAACATGGATCAAGGGTGGGTATTCTTTCCATCACCCCTCAGGGTGATTGCATTATAAAGTCACAAATGCTATCATTTCCCTGTACTAACAATATTTTTGAGTATGAAGCCCTAATCATAGGTCTAAGGATAGCAATTCAGTGGTAGATACAAGAGATGAATGTCTATGGAGACTCGTAGTTGGTTATCAACCAAGTCAATGATGACTATCAAACTAAGGATGACAAGCTTACTCCTTACAAGAAGATGGTGGAGAGTCTCAAGAATCTTTTCATTGAGATAACTTTTGAGCAGATCCCTCACATGAACAACCGAGCAACAAATGCTATGGTAACAAATGGATCATTGTTAGACATGTCAAATAACATCCTTCAATGTGAATTCTAGGTAGAACAACTTCTCATACCGACTTTCAAAATCCTTGAATCTAAATTCATGTGTGTCATTGTTGGTCCTAGATCCCCCATGGTATCATGACATATTCATCTACATAAGCAGAAGAACCCTCCCATCTGATATCACCTCCAACCTTAAAAAGACCTTTGTAAAGAAGGCATATCAATTTGTGATCCTAGGTGATACCCTTTACTGTCAAAGCATCGAGGGAACATTACTACGATGTCTTAACCAAGAAGCAGCCCTGATTGATTTAATAGAAGTACATGATGGCATATATGGTTCCCATTCTAGTGGTGTGACTCTAGCTAAGAAACTATTGAGGATGGGGTACTACTGGCCAACCATGGAAAGAGAAGCCCATTAGTATGTGCATAAATGTGTCCAATGTCAACAACATGGAGATCTGATTCATGCTCTAGCTTAGGAATTGCACCCAATGATCACACCTTGGCCTTTCTTGTAGTGGGGGATAAACCTCATAGGAAAGATCACTCCAACCTCATCTAATGGCCACAAGTTTATCATAACAGCCATTGAATACTTTACCAAGTGGGTTGAAACCATTCATATGACCTACATAACGGGGAAACAAATTGCCAAGTTTATCTTGAATTACCTTATCTGTCGTTATGGTGTTCCACAAACCCTTATCTCAAACAACAAAACACCCTTCAAGAATCAAGATGTGAAAGAGCTATGTCAAAAATTCAACATCCAACACCAATTCTCCACCATGTATTACCCCCAAGGCAATAGTCAAGTTGAGGCTACAAATAAGACCATTCTAAAAATCCTAAAGAAAACGGTCAATGAAGTTGGTTGTGACTAGCATCTATAGTTAAATCCCACTCTCTAGGCCTATCGAACTAGTATATGCATGCCTATAGGTGCAACCCCTTTCTCCTTGGTCTACAGATCAGAAGCCATCTTACCTATTGAGGTCATGCTCTCGTCATCGTGAGTGTCATTGTAGAACCTAATCACTGATGAAGAATATATAATATCTCGACCGAATGAGCTAAAATTCTTGGATGAGCATCATCTTGATACCCTTAATCACTTGCAAGTATATTAAAATCGGTTGAAATGAAGCTATAACAAGAAGATCAAATGTTGATCTTTCTAGGTAGGGGATCTTATCCTAAAGTAGAATCAAAAAAATCTTCCAGATAGGATAACAAAGGAAAGTTTGAGCCTAATTGGTTGGGTCCCTTTATCATCACAACAAGCTATGGATCGAGAGCATATGAATTGTCAACACTTGAAGGTGAACCCTTGTAGGAACCAACCAACAACGTGCATCTTAAAAATCTTTATGCCTAGTCTTGAAGAGTGTAAATCTAGAAAATACAAAAAAATAAAAAATAAATGATCAAAATCCAAAAAAGTATGAAAAAGGATTAAAAAAAGTAAAGAAAAAAATCATCCTCTAGTGAAAACCACTTTGGTGCAACTTTGGGCAAGTACCATGGTGAAAACCTGGCAAACAAGCACCTTGTCTAAAATAAAGTACCTCCATCTACCCGGGCTCTTTCTCCTATCCCTTCCATCACCCATCCATGTCCACATCATAGCTTGATGTTGTGAAGTATCGTATCCCCTTTTAATACTACTTGGCATATTCCTAAGGTCAGTTTGTCCTACCTATATCGAGGTACTCTATTACATCATGCTGGGGGAAATTCGTTCTAGATCATATTGGGTTCTTATATATCTTAAAGTTATTGGCAATCACAATCGAAAATTAGAAAAAAAATTATAAAACTTCATCAAAATCCAAAAACATTCAAAAAATTTTAAAGTCAAAATCCAAAAGATCCAAAACACATCAAAATCCCTAAAAGGTCAAACATCAAAAATCCAAAAATAGTACCTTATCAAGCTGAAAGTCTCTGAGCTTCAACGTAGGCAAGGCCATCATTGATGTGCCCCCAAGACACCCTAGGTCAGTCATTTAGGAGTCTATCATAATGAACTGGAATTTCATCAACTATTCATTCTTCATCTTCAAATAAGTCAAGTCAGTCAAACTACTTGGTCTCTACGTGTATAACGTAAGCAAGGCTAATCTTTGATCAACCCTCGAGGCCCCTAGGATAGGTCTTTTAGGTTAGGTTCTTGGTCAAAATCTCAAAAAATCCCTAAACATTCAAAAAATTCAAAAAATTCTTAAACATTCAAAAAATCAAAAACCCCAAAAACATTCAAATATAAAAAAATACAAAAAAAATCGTAAAACATTCAAAACCCTAAACAACCTCAAATAACAGAAAACTAAAATATTCACATAAACTTTCAAAAAAATCAAAAACAACCTCAAAACATTTTCAAAATACCAAAAACATTGAATTATTCTAGAAAAATCCAAAACCATCCATCCCATTTCGCTTTCACCTGTAATAAGCCTTCACCAATAATAAATCAATCATCATCCTCGACCTTTGGTGAAACAAATAGAAAGCAAGTCTTTCAATTCGTAAATTGAGAACCTGAGTGTCAAAATCCAAAGTCTAAATCATAGGTAAATGCATCAATGAAGTTTATATCATTGAATTATCATAAACCTTATCCTAATCAAAACCATCTTATCAACATGTCCTAGGATGTATCCTTCCTGCGATGGACATCAATATAAAAAATCACCTTAGCTAAATTAAATTAGCAAGAGATATAGATAATATTGTATGTTTGTCTTTGTTCTTTTTTCTTATGATTTATCTTATTGACACATTCTAAGAACCTCTCAATGATGTCTGCCTAAATGATTTAGAGAGAAAGGAATGGGGCATTGATCATTATCTTTCATTTGCTATGCTTGTGGATACTCTTGTAAAATAATCTTGGTCCATACTTGCTTAGTTGTGTGTAGGAAATTTGTTTGGAGTACATTGTTGACTATTGTGTATGCTTTGGTCTGATATATTCTAAACTTCTAACTTACATTCCAACGAGGTTTTCGTATGTCAAGGTGTGAACAAGAACTATCCTATCTGTTTGTAGAGTCAAATTCCATTACACTAGATACAATGCCATCCCGGTTATCAATACCTTGATGCATCGTATCTATGTGTTATATCAAATAATAAGGAATGACGAAAAAATCCCAATCCAAAGATATGAGAAAATCATCATCATCATGCATTTCTCATCACCATCTCTAATAAAGTCTTGATGGATCGTAGACTTGTTGAACCTTTTGAATCAATCATCAAAATCAATGGTCAAAATCATTCATCTTGTTTCTTCTATCTTCGCTAACCTGGTATCATGACAAACAACAAAAACATCATCAATGCATCCATCTTGCATCCATAAATCATCAGCATTCATACATCTCACATAATCACAACATATCATATTTTACTACAACATCATTATCATTTAAGTTGTGATGAATAATATTCTAAGTATCTTAAATCGTGCACCCATATCATAAACATACATCACATTATCATATCATAAGCATAAACATCTGCATTATCCACACATTCATCCATATACATACATCATCATCTCATAAAGTTGCATAAGAAAGTACACAAAAATAAATGCATCTATATAATTTGCATAAGCATAATATTTGCATATCATATCATCCATCCCATAACATGTCATGAAAAGATACTGAAAAAGAAGTGCATCCATTCATTACATCACATATCACATAAACATGAATAAAAGGAAGTGCATCCATCCATTACGTTGCATCCATACATTATCATAATGCATCACATCACATCACATCATATCAAAATGCATCCATGTACATTCATAAGCATCAAATATAGAACACATCACATATCGTATATATATATATATATATATATATCAAAAAATAACTATCATGGTACAATATTTGAGTCAGTGTATGTATATCGAATATGTATATCTTTGTACAAATTGGCAGAAATTATCTATCCCTATGTTGCAACCATCATAGCTTCTAACTGTTGGCATCGTCCAACCTCCTAAGCCAACTACATATCAAAGGTCTGCCTGAGCTAACATTCTTGATCCCTCTCGGTCATGACTGCTAATACCTAATGTCGAGCTTGGTCTCTCTCAGCTGTAATGACCAATATCTATTATTGAGCTTGATCTCTCTCAACTGTGACCACCTGTAATTGCTATTGAATCTAAGCATCACAAAGATCTAGCCTCGATGGTGGTTGTTGTTGCTGATGCAATGGTGGTGCACCCAAAACCTATCCATCCTACTGATGTTGGACATCCTGGCCATCCTATCCTCTGCCCTTGCCATATGGACCTTTGCCCTATCCTCTACCCTACCCATCATCTGGCTGGCCTCAACCTCTACCTACACCCCTCCCTCTTGGCTTCCCTCATGGAGGTATACTTGTTGAATCTATCAATCGAGGAGGGGTTTCGATCCATGCATTATATGCAGGTGTAGTCTATGCATACGCCTATCCATAATCATAGGCCCATGGCCTAGCAACCAACTGTCTGAAGCCCTCTACAACCTTGTGGGATGGGATCATATGTCCCCATGCTATCTCTCATGTTGACCTAACAAAAATAGCATTGTACTGATCATCAAGCCTATACCACCTCTCGCCAAACTATCTGGAAACTCTATCAGGCAAGTACCTCTCGATAATCGTGTGCTCTTGACCCTACATGAACCGATTTTGTCGAGCAAAGAAAAACTTCTGAAAATCATCATACCATGTTAGCATTTGAAGCCATGGCCATCATTAGAACACTGTCATCTCATCAATCACTTGACACTATTAAGGAATGTTGAGCTCCTTATGGGTTGTAAAGTGATGGCACCTTTGTACCACCAAATAATTGGATCATCTAGCTCCACATCCACCATATGAACAATAGGTCAGAGCATAACAATGTGCTCCCAAGCCCAAATATGGAGAAGGGTGACCCTTGTACCAATCGCTCTCTCATCATAGTATACAAAGTCATGCATATCATGGTAAAGGGAGAACAACATCACTAGTCCCCATACAAATTGGGTCCTCCTGAACAACATCCTTTGCCAAGCCAGCCCCCATCCGGGACTGAATCCCCTACTTTGCCGATTTGGGGCAACCAAACCTGAGATCACTGAAGGGAAAAGAATGCGGATCTAATGACCCAACAGTGCGGAATACATTCCCTTAACACCTTTACTACAGGGGAGAGAAGAAAAAATGAAAAACTAACAGTTTCTAAAACTTATAGAGATGCATACAACCATGGCAATGAAAAACCAGAAAGATAAGCAAACAAAGATGACACAGTATTTACGTGGGAAAACCCTTTCAGGTAAAAAACCCACCACACAAAGTCAAATCAATTGTATTACAGTAATGAAACGATTACATACAATATCCAGACTTCTTTGCTCAGCTCATAATCACCCAGAGAGATTCAAATCCACTGTTACAATGTTTTCACAACATACAGTTCAAAACCCTCTTCAAGAACTCACGTCCTTCTTGTTCTTCAGCTCGCAACTTCAACTTGATCTGCAACTTCACGACTCAACTCAACTTTTTCTAACTTATGAGAAATAACACATCTCTCTTGCAAATGTAACCGACTCAGAAGAGCAATGAAGTCCATCCTCAAATCACGCATCTAGTCGGATCTGACAGATCTCCTGCAACAAGCCATCATTGCATTCAAAGCCATTACCAAAACGGTTGAGCTCGCCACCCTTCATTGACAAATGCAACTGCCACAATAACTATCTTGGTATCCGTCCAATCACTATTCAACCAGGTGCCATGCATCCAAGACCCATCAGTAATCGCAGCTAATAGAGCAACCAAAACGGTCAAACAGACATCGGGCGCGACCAAGACTTCAAGTCATTTCAAACACTGCCGAAGCCAGAGTCGGAACAAGAGTCGAAATAGGACTCCACTGAAAATACATACTGCCCGAGTCAGAGTCGGGGTTGGAGACGGAACTGGAGTCGAAACATGACTCCACCGAAATTACAGGTTCAGGAACCAATTCGATTCTGCGTCCACCCGCGGCAAAGGGGAACTCATCGGAAATAGTTCTGACCAGGTAAAGTCAACCCGGGGTCAAACCAAGATGGGAACATCGGAGTCGGAGCTGGAATCGGGGACGGAACAGAAACAGAAACAAGACTTCACCAAAAGTCCAAGAACAGGAACCAATCCGGTTTCGGTTCCGCCTCCGCCAACTGTAAGAAACATCAATCCAAAAATAGGAAAAGGCAGAGGAAAACTCCCCGATGAGAATCCAAACATCTAGAAGAACCAGATCACAAAAGTAGGAGTCGGACCCGGAGTCGAAACTGGAACTGAAATAGGAACCTGGCAAACGGACATTGCCAACTTCCAAAACTGGTTCCGCCTCCGCCAGAACCTGCGAAGTGAAACAGATGGTAGGAAGCGGAGTCAGAGTAGGAACGAGAACTGAAACCCAGAACTTAGGCAAACAGAACAATGCCAAATTCCATCCCAGTTCCTCCTCCGCTAGAGACTTGGAACTTAGGCAAACAGAACAATGCCAAGTTCCATCCCGGCTCCGCCTCCACCAAAACTTTGTAAACAACACAAAATCACCAAGGCATGAAAACGAGGACTTCAAGCTAGAAGTTGAGACATAATTTCTCAACAATCTCCCACTTGGTGAACACTTCCAGCTTCCTCAAAACATCATACCTTATTGTCTATCATAGGCCCCAAGGCCCATAGATTTTGTGCACCATCTGAACTTGTCTATGCTAACCAGCTTTGTCAAAGCATCTGCAACATTCTTCAAGGTGTCAACCTTATCCATACTGACCTTGCCATCTTCAACCATATCCCTCACGAAGTGATATTGCACATCTATGTGCTTGGTCCTGGCATGAAAGGTCGGATTCTTTGCCAAACAAATGGCACTTTGACTATCACAGCAGATTGAAATCTGCTCAGCATTAAATCCAATGTCTGAACACAAATGCCTCAGCCACACTGCCTCCTTGCAAGCATGAGTTGCTGCCATGTACTCTGCCTCTGTCATGGATAAAGCAACTACAGCTTGTCGTTTGCTCATCCAACTGATTGCTCCACCATTAAGCATGAAAGTGTATCCACTGGTGGATCTTCTGCTGTCAATGTCCCCTGCCCAATCAGAATCAACATATCCCTGAATGCTAAGAGTCCTCTGTGATGCAACCATACTGCCATGGTAACACAAAGCATAATCTGAAGTACCCTTCAAATACTTGAACACTCTCTTTATAGCATCCCAATGTGATCTCCCTGGATTTGCCATGAAATGGCTTAGAACTCCCACTGCTTGGGCAATGTCTGGTCTTGTGCAAACCATAGCATACATCAAACTGCCTACTACACTTGCATAAGGCACACTAGTCATGTCCTCCATCTCAGTACCAGACTTTGGACAGTCTTCAGCAAATAGTTTCAATCCTTGCATGATTGGAACAACTAGCTACTTGCAATTAGTCATGCTAAACCTCTCTAGAACGGTTTTCACATACTTACTCTGACTAAGCCAAAGCTTTCTACTTGTTCTATCCCTGGTTATCTCCATTCCAAGAATGTACCTTGCTGCTCCAAGATCTTTCATTTCAAACTTAGTAGACAATTGAGTTTTAAGATCTGAAATCATTGCCTTGCTATTACCAATGAATAACATGTCATCCACATACAGAGTAATAACAAGCACACGATCATTCTCACATTTATAATAGATGCAATGATCATATTTTGATCTAACAAACCCAATTGACAACACAAATGTGTCAAATTTCTGATACCATATTTTAGGAGATTGCTTTAGACCATAGAGAGATTTATTTAACTTGCAAACCAGATTTTGTTTACCTCTATCAACAAAATGCTCAAGCTGGGACATGAAGATTTCTTCTTCCAGCTCACCATGGAGAAACGCTGTCTTCACATCCATCTGCTCAATTTCATAGTCATACACAACTACCAATGACAACAAAAATCTGATGGATGTTAGCTTTGCTACAGGGGAAAAGATCTCTCCATAATAAATTCCCTCAACTTGGGAAAATCCCTTTGCAACCAGTCATGCCTTATACTTCTCCACACTACCATCAAGGCCTGTCTTCCTTTTGAATATCCACTTGTAGCCAACAGGCTTTCGCCCTTTAGGCAGTGGTACCAACTTCCAGGTATCATTCTTTTTCAAGGAATCCATCTCCTCATTCATGGCTTCCAGCCAAGACTTTGAATCAGCCATGCTGATTGCTTCTTTCATAGTCCTAGGCTCATCAGTGCTGGTAATTAAGGCATAAGCACAATTTGAATCTAACATAGAGAAACCATACCTTTCTGGTTGCCTTCTTTCTCGTGTAGATCTCCTTAAAGGCTAAGGTTGTTCTTCATCATCAGAACTTTCAGAGCTGCTTGAGCTCTCCTCAATCTCAGGTACACCATGCAGCTCTTCCCTTTCTGGAGTTTGGGGAATCTCAACTGTATCCTTCTTCTTATCACTCTGATTTGTCTCAAGCTGTTGATCACTTACTAAAGATTTCAACTCACGAAATATCACGCTTCTGCTATACAAAACCTTCTCAGTAACAGGGTTCCAAAGCTTGTATCCTTTTACACCAACTCCATAGCCAATGAGAATATATTTCACAGCCTTGTTATCCAACTTTGATCTCTTTTCATTTGGCACATGAACATATGCCTCACAGCCAAAGACCCGAACATGCCTTAATGAGGGTTTCTTAGCTGACCATGCTTCCAAAGGTGTCATGTCAACTAGAGCTGAACAAGGAGATCTATTTATCAAATAACATGTTGTAGCAACAGCCTCAGCCCAGAACTTCTGCTCCAGACCAGCACCACTCAGCATACTCCTTGCCTTTTCCATCAGTGTCCTGTTCAACCTTTCAGCAACTCCATTTTGTTGTGGAGTGTAGGGGGTTGTCTTATGCCTTTTGATTCCATGATCAGTGCAGTACCTTTCAAAATTTGCAGAACAAAACTCACCTCCATTGTCTGTCCTTAAACACTTTATTTTCCTTCCAGTCTGATTTTCTACCAAAGATTTGAACTCTTTAAACCGACTAAACACTTTTGATTTACTTTTAAGAAAGTATACAAATGCCCTTCTCGAACAGTCATCAATAAAAGAAACATAATATCTAGACTTCGATAACGAAGGAACATCAACTGGACCAAACACATTAGAATGAATATAATCCAGTATACCATAAGATTTGTGAGGACTAGAGGAGAAAGAAACACGGTATTGCTTTCCATAGATACAATGTTCACAGAAATTGAACTCAAGGTTACAATCATCAAGCCCTTCTACAAGGTTTTTGTTCTTCAAAGTTTTTAAACCTTTCTCACTAATGTGACCAAGTCTATGATGCCATAACATAGTCTTCTCTGTTGGGAGTTTTACCTCCAAAGAATTTGTAGATAGTGAAGAGTCTTCATCTTTCTCTATAGGTGCAGAATTACATGACTTTACAGAGGCACTGTTACAAAGAACAGGTCGTGCATCTAGCTTGTACAGAGTGCCAGTACGAACACCCTTAGCTAACACCATTTCACCTTTAGCCATTTTACATCCTTTACTAGAAAAAGAAACTTCTACACCAGCATCATTTAACTTACTAATAGAAAGAAGATTTCGAGCCAAACCTGGGATGTGAAGAACACCACCAATTCCTTTGACTCTCCCATCAGGAAACTGAATTCTGACCCTTCCTCTGCCAATAATCTCCAGTGTTGAATCACTTGCCAAGTATACCTTTCCACCATCATACTTCTCATACTTTGAGAACCAATCTCTATTGGATGTCATGTGAAAAGAGGCACCTGAATCAACTAACCAAACATCATCTGATGCCTGAGTTGTCAAGGCTGCTGCAATAAAGGCATCTGCATCACTTTGAGAAGATTCGTTGTCAGAAGCATTCTTCTTCTTCTTCTCCTTGCAGTCCTTCCTGATATGACCAGGTTGCCCACAGTTCCAGTACTTTACCTTGGACTTTTTACCAAGAGACTTTGATCTCCCTTTAGACTTGGATTTCGACTTGTTTTTCTTCTTACCTTTCTCCTTTGTTCTACCTCGAACAGAAAGAGCATCTTTGGCCATCTCAGAAGATTTTCTTTGCATTTCTTCAGACAGAAGCGAAGCAACCACATCATCAGTCTTGAAAGCAGTGGTTGTGCTTCCAATAGCCATCACAAGATGATCCCAACTGTCAGGTAATGAACACAATAGGAGCATGCAATGATCCTCCTCCTCAATCTTTACACCTACAAATGTCAGTTGAGTAACACTCATATTAAATGAGTTGAGATGATCTGCAACAAATGCACCTTCATCCATCTTCAAGGAGTACGACTTCTTCCTCAAGAATAACTTGTTTACAGGAGATTTTCCTTGGTAAATATCACCAAGCTTCTTCCACAAAGCAGCTGCAGACGTCTCCTCATGAACATTCAAGAGCACAGAATCGGCTAGACTAAGTCTTATCAATCCTCTTGCTTTTCTATCAGCAAGATCGCAAGCTTCTTGGGTCGTAGTTTGTGGCTTAGTTTCAGACACTGCAATCCAGAGGTCTCTATCCACAAGCAAGTCTTCTATCTTGAGTTTCCATAACTCAAAGTTGTTGCCATTAAACTTCTCAATATCTATTCTACCAGATGTACTCACCATCTCACAACAGAAACAAGTTTAACAATGCAAGTCTCCCACTGAAACAGTATTAGTGCAAAAAACTAATTTGCCCTAACAAGGATAACACGAACTAGCCAAGCTCTGATACCACTTTGAAGGGAAAAGAATGTGGATCTAATGACCCAACAGTGTGGAATACATTCCCTTAACACCTTTACTACAGGGGAGAGAAGAAAAAATGAAAAACTAACAGTTTCTAAAACTTATAGAGATGCATACAACCATGGCAATGAGAAACCAGAAAGATAAGCAAACAAAGATGACACAATATTTACGTGGGAAAACCCTTTCAGGCAAAAAACCCACCACACAAAGTCAAATCAATTGTATTATAGTAATGAAACGATTACATACAATATCCAGACTTCTTTGCACAGCTCACAATCACCCAGAGAGATTCAGATCCACTGTTACAATGTTTTCACAACATACAGTTCAAAACCCTCTTCAAGAACTCACGTCCTTCTTGTTCTTCAGCTCGTGACTTCAACTTGCTCTGCAACTTCACAACTCAACTCAACTTTTTCTAACTTATGAGAAATAAACCATCTCTCTTGCAAATGTAACCGACTCAGAAGAGCAATGAAGTCCATCCTCAAATCATGCATTTGGTCGGATCTGACAGATCTCCTGCAACAAGCCGTCATTGCATTCAAAGCCATTACCAAAACGGTTGAGCTCGCCACCCTTCGTTGACAAATGCAATTGCCACAATAACTATCTTGGTATCTGTCCAATCACTATTCAACCAGGTGCCACGCGTCTAAGACCCATCAGCAATCGTAGCTGACAGAGCAACCAAAACGGACAAATAGACATCGGGCGTGACCAAGACTTCAAGTCATTTCAAACACTACCAGAGTCGGAGTCGGAACAGGAGTTGAAACAGGACTACATCGAAAATACATACTGTCGGAGTCAGAGTCAGAGTCAAGGTCGGAGACGGAACTGGAGTCGAAACATGACTCCATCGAAATTACAGGTTCAGGAACCAATTCGGTTCCGCATCCGCCCGCGGCAAAGGGGAACTCATCGGAAACAATTCTAACTGGGTAAAGTCAACCCGGGGTCAAACCAAGACGGGAACATCGGAGTCAGAGCCGGAATCGGGGATGGAACAAAAACAGAAACAGGACTTCACCAAAATTCCAAGAACAAGAACCAATTCGGATCCGGTTTCGCCTCCGCCAACTACAAGAAACATCAATCCAAAAACAGGACAAGGTGAAGGAAAAATCCCCGAGGAGAATCCAAACATCCAGAAGAACCAGATCACAAAAGCAGGAGTCGGACCCAGAGTCGGAACTGGAACTGAAATAGGAACCTGGCAAATGGACATTGCCAACTTCCAAAATTGGTTCTGCTTCCGCCAGAATCTGCGAAGTGAAATAGACAGTAGGAAGCGGAGTTAGAGCAGGAATGAGAACCGAAACCCGGAACTTAGGCAAATAGAACAATACCAAATTCCATCCTGATTCCGCCTCCGCCAGAGACTCGGAACTTAGGCAAACAGAACAATGCCAAGTTCCATTCTGGCTCCGTCTCCGCCAGAACTTTGTAAACAACACAAAATCACCAAGGCATGAAAACGAGGACTTCAAGCTGGAAGTTGAGACATAATTTCTCAACAATCACTACCACAACGATCAATCTAAAGGTCGACGCTCAACCTTTGTACATATCAAGGTCAATCTGGGAGTTGACTAGGACAATGGACTCCTGGTCAAGAACCTCATGGAAGGCATCCTAGTCGATATCAGTGTCATAAATCACGTGCTCACCATGTATCAACAATCACAAAATCTGCCATACATCCTTCAGTGTCATTATTGCCTCATCGGTAGGTAAGTGGAATGACAAGGTCTCGCTATGCCATCGCTGACATAACACTATCATCATTGCCAAATGAGTCCAAATGATGGGCATGTAGGCAACGTACCACAAACCAATCTCTCCTAGGTGCTCCTGTCGCAACTCAGACAAATCACCAAGTCTGGATAAAATTGTCGATCATTGCTCATGGAACATCAAAGGTTGGATAACCTCCTACACCCACAAAGCGCATGACATCAAAATTCACAAAAATTGGCTAAGTTTGGAGTTTTTATCCCCCAAAATGACAAGCATCACTATTCACGATAGTGTCGCTATAACTCAAATTCCAAATAGTGACACTGCATGCATTCAAATTGCAAATCATGATATGTGTTGCTAATCACATGTGCGAAGCTATTTAAACTTGGCAAACCCTAATCCTAAATTCTAAATTGCAAGGTGCATCACTATTTACACCTACATCACGATTTGAAATCTGAAACCCTAATTTCAAGTCATGAACTACGTTGATATTTACATATGCTTCACTATAAATCAAAATAGCATTGTCGATTCTAAAAATAGAGTCACTATATAGCAATGTCGCCAAATTCAAATTTCAAATTGCAATAAATGCACTCAAAAATTAAAATGCAAGTTAAGTTTCAAATCACATACCGGTGGTCCTACGCCTGCTGGCCTCTAGTACTGCGAACTCAATTGGAAATGTGTCATGGGAGCACTCGTTGCACCATTTCATCAGAGGGTCAAAGCTCAAAATGCAAGGATAATGCAAAAATGAATTGAAAGTGACTCTCCATTACCTATTTAAGCCTGCAAATTAGGGGTTTTTTGCCCTAATTTAACCTTGATGTTAGGGTTTTTCATCACTTTCACCAATCTTGCTAAATTGAAGCTTATTTTGCATTTTTATTACATTTTTGGCATGTATTTTGCATCTTGGAGCCTTTTCGGACCCCTCGAGAAGCATTACGCCTTTGTTGAGAAATCAACCCAAAATTCAAAATTTTCGCTCGATTTCTCGAGGGGGCAAGAAACCAGCTCAATCCTTCCACTGGGGCAGCAATGGGGCATCCAAAAAATCATAAATTTTTAGTTTTTGATTTAAGCAACATTTTTTTTAATCTGAAGGGTGTCAATCTTTGAACCAATGTAGCTAGTACCTCACTTCAAAGAGGGGAAAAATGTAGACACTTAAAAATACCTAAATGATATCATGCACTTGAATCGAGTATACTAACCATTTCATCTTGAAACTCATCCTCTTTTCGCTTAATTGATTAAATTAGCCTATCTATTTAATTAATTATGTCATTTGCATCTATTAACGCCATTAATTTAATTGAGTTAATTCACCCCCTTTCATGCTAACATTTTGTCCTATTAAATTGAATAAATCAAACTATTTAATCAAATCCCTAAAGTCCTCTTATTTAATTAAATAACCCTAAGTTATTTAATTGAATATCATATCATATCTACCATTTTCATTAAATCACTTTATTTAATTAAAATCATCTAAATCTCCTAATTGTATAATTAACATTGTTTAATTATCAATTACCTAATTAAATCTAATTCCCTCCCACTTGCAAGGGAATATTCCTCCTTTGCATATTCCACCAAAAGGGAACTCCCATGGAATATTCCTTCCCTTTTTGCATAATTAAACTTTGTTTTAATTTGCTAAATATCTTTTTTCCCTCACCCATGAGAATATTCCAAAGAATATTCTCTTCTCCTCACTCATTTGAAAAAGGGGAATATTCCTTTTCTAACAAACTTGCTTGACTTTTTGAGCAAGTTAACTTGTGACCTCTTGTGCAAGTTAACTTGTGACCTCTTATTTGGACAAAGGTGAGCCCTTGATTAAATCTCATCATTGATTCTCATCCATTGATGAGAATCCATGATCTATACCTCCAACTTCTTCCATCCTTGACCATTGATTAGCTTTTCAATCTTAACCAGGTTCATTTCTCATTTGCTCTCCTATAAATGGGTCACTATTTGGAGACAAATGGATCCATCTTTTTAAAATCAAACTTATGTTGTTAAAATCACTCACACTCATGCTCATATTTAGCACACATTTAACATATTTTTAGTTTAATTACTTGCATAATAGCTTAGCTTCCATTAATGGATTCCATGGTAACTTAGATGCATACATTTAGCTTATTTGTTAATTATGGTTTTAATATTTTTAGCTTAGAATCCATTTAGATTAGCTTTTCATTTGCACATCTTGATCATTTTAGCATAAATCATGTTAAAATAGCTTGCATCATGTTAATCTAGTCATGAGTCATGTTTCATCACACATCTCTCAATGGTTTCACCAGTTTTCTTTAATAAAACTAGTTGAAACAAGCTCAATTATCCATAGGGATTGGGAAAGGGTCACTGTTCCACATCAATGCAACACCACTCCCACAATAGGATAAGTTTCAAATGGATTAGAGTAGGTGTTTTGAAGCTTTCATAGTTTAGCATTGTTGGTGTAATTAATTGTTTTGTACCTTGTCCTAGGTCATCATTACACCTTAGTTAAGTTTACTTAGGGACCACATAGGAGTTGTTGGAGATTTTCCACTTTTGGTGGATTTATCATGTTATCACTTTCTCATTTCCACCTTTTGTGGACACATCATGTGATTCCTCTCCACCTTTTGTGGTAGATCCACCTTTTGTGGTGGTTATCACATTATCACTTTCCCACTTTAGGTGGAGTGATAGCTTTTCACAGTTGTCTCATGTCATAAGATTACGACACTTGTCATAATCTTATGCCCTCCTATGCTCTCACCTTGGCTATATAACCAAGGGGTCTCTACTACATTTGTGCATTGATACATACATTATTTCTATTTGCATTATTGGTAGAATATAGTTTATTCTTGTCATATTGTCTCTATCTCTCTTATGCTTGTGCTTCCATTAGGGCTCTAGATCTTGGGTGGCTACCTTCATAGCCAATTCTTACATGGTATCAGAGCTATTGGAGTGCCTTTGGATTGCCATTTTGGGGAGATCTTGAGTGTAATCTTGCATTTTTTCATAGAAATATTAAATTCTGGGGAGGTTCCATTTTTGGCTTTGTATTGCAGGTGCATTTTGGGAGCTTGTTGCATCAGATTTGAACTCACAATTGCATCCGAAGTGTCCAAGAAAGTCAGATTTTCCTTTTGTTTCGTCTCAGTTGGACATTGGAGGCCAAATATACAAGCGTTTGAATATTGAAGGTGGTTGCCAGATCCAGGAGGTAGCCATATTTTTGAAGCATTTTCAGCCAAAAAGGACACTGCCATCGCGTCCACAAGAGCCAAAAACCTTAAGATTGACTATCAATTCGTCAAAATCAGACAACTTTGCCCAGAGCCATCTAGTAAAAATTTGCCCTCCTGAGCTGTACGGATTGTCATCATTGCAGGTCCAGTACGATTTTTTTAATAAAAAAAATTCGAAATTTTTTTTTTGTAAAATTGATTTTTTTTCAAAAAAAAATTCATTTTAACAAAAGAAATTTTAAGTTTGCGGTGCAGACTGTACCTGCACACGCAAGTACTTACAATACCTGCACGGTACGTAGTACCCGCAGGGGTCCCACGCCACCCACGTGGCCTCCACCGACAGCTCCATCATCACCAACAAGTGGCCAGGCAAATTCTGGGGGCAGGGAAATCAATGCAGGCGGCCCAAGATTCCTCGGCATATTCTATACTCCAACGAAAGGACACTTGGAATATTCTGTTTGGAGCAGAGAATATTCTGACAGTTTGACAGCGATAGTGATGGTCAAACGACCGTCAAATTTAATGCATCGGACCGCTGATGTCAGCCCTATGTCAACCATTTTTTGAATTTTTTTCACCCCTCTCCATTTGCAGTTTGGATTTTGCAATTCATTTTCAAACGCAGATATCTTGCTCATTTTGACTCCTTTTTTGGAGAATTTTTTTTTGATTTGGGATATTTTTTTGTTCTCTACATGGTGGTGTAATCAGTTTCTTGTTTTGATGCATGGATTTGTCAGAAAATTCAGTTTCTCACAGGTGTAGCTGAGTTGTCACCATTTTTGCAACTTCTGGGGCTCCGTTCAGGCTCATACGAACTCCTTTTCAGGTGCTGTTTTTTTTAAAGTGCATGATTTTTTCTGAATGTCATAGTGGTTCTATTATTTTCTAGTGATTGTGATAAAAAATTGTACTTTCATTACATGGTCAATTTTGGCCTATTTTGGCATTTGTAAGGAGAAGATCTCAGTTTGGTCTTTTGCATCAGTTATTTGAGTTTGTTGTTGCCTAATTAAGGCTGTTGTAAAACATTTAAAATTAGAAGCCCACTTTGCTTGGCTTGCAAGTGGCCATTGTAAATGCACTAAGTATAAAGTGCCAAATCATCATTTTGGGGGGGGTTCTTTGATTGAGTGAATTTGGGGGGGTGTCTTGTGTGATTGTGCCTCTCTCTCTCTTGTTCTCTTTGCTGCTATGGGTTATGTTGGTGTAATTAAATGTTTTGTACCTTGTCCTAGGTCATAATTACACCCTAGTTAAGATTACTTAGGGACCACATAGGAGTTGTTGGAGAATTTCCACCTTTGGTGGACTTATCATGTTATCACTCTATCACCTCCACCTTTCATGGACATATCATGTGATTAGGGTTCCACCTTTTGTGGTAGATCCACTATTTGTGGTGGTTATCACATTATCACCTTTCCACTTTAGGTGGAGTGATAGCTTTTCATTGTTGTCTCATGTCATAAGATTACGACACTTGTCATAATCTTATGCACTCCTATGTTCTCACCTTGGCTATATAACCAAGGGGTCTCTCATTGTAAAATCAAGTAATTATCATTGACATTGAATATAGTTTATTCTTGTCATATTATTTTCTCTCTTCTTTGTGCTTTCTATTTGGTCCATAGATCTTGGCATCCATAGCCAATTCTAACAGGTTCTCCTAAGTTTCCTTTGTTAACTCCACATAACTATGCTTCTTGGAAAATTGATGCTTGGAGTAAGTTGATGGAAAAAGGATTAACTCATTATATTGATGGAACTATTGTTGCACCATCTGATCTTAATGCTCATTTGGATTGGATCACTAAAACTACTATGGCTCTTGGAACATTGAGGAAATATGTATCAAAAGATCTAATCTTTCAAATTGAAAAGTTTACAATAATTAAAGAAGCTTGGGAAAAGTTTGGTCAGTTGTATGACCAAGTTGATGAGATTAGAGGTTATCAGCTTGACAATGATCTCACAATGTTAGATCCTAAGAATTTTGATACAATCCAAGACTATGTCACTAAGCCAAATGAGTTAAGATCACAACTTAAGCATTGTGGAATTGACAAAAAGGATGCACAATTGGTCTAAAATTTGTTGGGAAAGCTTCCATTAGAATATGCAGCATTTGTTTCTAGCTTCCAAACCCAATGCTTAACAGTTGGTAGTTATTTCACTCTTCCATCATTTGATGCATTCACATAAATGTTGATGTTAGAGCATGCAAAATTGATAAGCATGGGGATTCTCACATCTTCAAAGTCCAAAGCTTTGGTGGCTAATCAAGGGAATCAAGGGACTCAAGGAAAGGGTTCGAATAAGAAGCAAAAGAAGTTTAAGCCAAAGATACAACAAGATAAAGCACAATCATCCTCTTCGCAACAAAGGAATTCTTCACCTTCTCTTAAGAAGGGAAATTCAAGCACGAAGGAGAGACCAACTTGTTCATATTGCAAGAGATTTGGTCATGATGAGCATCATTGCCATACTAAGAAAATTGATGAGTTGACAAACATCATCAAGAAAAAAAACATCGATTTTCCATCTGCCTACAAGAAGAAGGATTCATCTCCTTCCACTTCCTCACAATCAAAAGGAAAAGGGCAAGCTTTTATGGCTACTACAGGTTCTTCACAACACTAGATACTTGACTCGGGTGCTACTCATCACATGGGTTCTACAAGGGAGTAGTTTTCTTCTTTGGAGCCATCTAAGGTACCTCACATCTTTATAGGTGATGACACTCAAGTGGATGTTGAAGGCAAAGGTTCGGTTTTCATGGATGATGGAACATTTGAGGATGTTCTCTATGTTCCTAACTTGAGCACCAATCTTCTTTCAATCTACCAAATCACTCACTTTGGAGATGGCAAGAAAGTTGAGTTTCTACTAGATTCAGTTGTGGTCAAATAACTTAAGGATGATGCCTTGGTTGCAGTGGGACAAGCCAATCCCAACACATGGCTTTACTCATTTTCCCACTTTATTCCCAAGTCTCCTTCTACAACATTGCTCACTCATTCAAATTCAGAAAGTAAGTTATGGCATGAGCGGTTTGGACATATGAATTACCGCTATCTTCAGGAGCTTAGCACAAAGGATATGGTTTCAGGGTTCCCTCAAATCAGATTTTTAGAAGGTGTTTGTTCAGGTTGTTCCTTGGGTAAGCATCTAGAAGAGAAGTTTGACAAAGGGAAGTCTTGGAGAGCTTTGGAAGTTCTTCAATTGGTTCACAGTGATGTAGCAGGTCCATTTCCGGTGCCATCATTCAACAAGGCCCGCTATGTCCTCACCTTCATTGATGACTACTCCCGCTTCACATGGGTCTATATTCTTGTTCACAAGAGTGAAGTGTTTGACAGATTTATAGCCTTCAAGGCTCATGTTGAGAAGCAATCAGGGAAGCAAGTCAAGATTCTCCGCACAGATAATGGAAGGGAATATGTGAACAATAGACTTGAGGAATTTTTTACTCTTGAGGGGATTGATATTCAACATTCAGTTGCATACACTCCACAACAAAATGGTGTTGCAGAAAGGAAGAATATAACCCTTAAGGAGATGGCTAGCTACATGATTCATGCTCGTTCTCTTGGTCCTTAATTTTGGGCAGAAGCTATCAGTTGTGCCACTCACATTCATTATCGGGTTCCCCATAAGGCTTTGAAGGGTATGACTCCTTTTGAGGCTTGGTGTGGTAGAAAACCAGTTGTGAGACACTTCAGAGTTTTTGGTTGTCCAGCTTGGGCACGCATACCTCCAAAGAAACGTAAGGCATTGGAACCTCAGTGTAGGCCTTGCATATTTGTTGGATATCCTGAAGGTGTTAAGGCATACAGACTTTTGGATCCAGAGACACATGAGCTATTCATTGAAAGGAGTGTTCGCTTTGAGGAAAGCTCTCCTAGATTAGCCTCTAATCCTCCTCTTCCTTCCTCCATAATGGAAAGTGACAATAGTGACTCAGATGATGATTCTCCCTCAACTCCGACTAGCAGGATCACACCTTTGCAGGGTCCACTTGCAGTTGAGGAGCCTCATCCTTCATCTCCTACTAGACCTCGTTGGGCTCGACAGACTCTTGAGTCAGCAGGTTCTCTTGTTGGGGATCCTTCAGATACTTGAAGGACTCGGTCACAACATCAGGATTTTCCACATGCTTTTATTGCTACTGCTTCCGATCCATAGTCCTTCAAGGAAGCATCAGGAGTTCCAGAGTGGGATTCAACAATGGAGGAAGAATGCAGTTCCTTGATGAGGAACAACACATGGGATTTAGTTCCACTCCCCAAGGGGAGAAAGATGGTTTGATGCAAGTGGATCTATCAAACCAAGTATGCAGCAGATTGAAGTGTGGATAAATACAAGGCTTGACTTGTGGTAAAAGGTTTCTAACAAGTTCCAGGTGTTGATTACACAAAGACCTTTGCACCCATTGCTAAGATGAACTCCATTCGCTTGACACTTGCTATTGTTGCAGCTCATGGTTGGGTTGTACATCAGATGTATGTGAAGAGTGCATTTCTTCATGGGGATCTTCATGAGGAGATTTACATGGAGCAGCCACAGGGATTCATACAACATTCTTCTTTGATTTGCAAATTGAGGAAGTCTCTCTATGGCCTCAAACAAGCCCCTAGGGCTTGGTATGCCAAGATGGATTCCTTTCTTCTCTCTGCAGGATTCACCAGGTGTCATTCAGATCCAAATGTCTACATTTTGCGACAGGGTGACTCTCATTTACTACTTGTGCTCTATGTTGATGACTTGATCATTACATGGAGTACCTCATCCATCATTGGCAGTGTCAAATCTACTTTGCAGGATAGATTTGCTATGACTAACTTGGGCCTTTTGCACTATTTTCTTGGGATTGAGATCACACAGTCAACTTCTAGGATATCTCTCTCTTAGCCCAAGTATTCTCTTGATCTTCTATCTCGATGTCACATGGCTGATTGTAAGCCTGCTCCGACTCCCTTTCTTTCAGGAGTCAAGCTTGAGGCTAAGTGTTCTACTCCACTTGTTGATGCCACTTTGTATCATCAGCTTGTTGGGAGTCTCATCTACTTGAATCACACACGCCTTGATATCTCCTTTGCAGTTGGCATGGTTTCTCTCTTTATTCAGGAACCACATGAGCTTCATTGGAAGGCTACCAAATGCATCTTGCATTACATACAGGGTACACATCATCATGGGATTCACTATGTAGCAGGTACAGGACTTACCTTGGTGGGATATACAGATTTTGATTCGGTTGACAATATTGATGATCGCAAGTCCACTTCTGGCTACAACTTTCATCTTGGTTCTGGCCCCATTTGTTGGCAGAGTAAGAAGCAACATGCTATTATTCTTTCTTTGACTGAGGCTGAGTATCGAGGGGCTGTTAATGCAGCTACTAAGGCTATTTGGCTTTAAAATATTCTCATTGAGTTTGGCTTCACTATTCCAAGTCCTTCAGTCATTCATTGTGACAATCAGAGTGCCATCCAGATCTCGAAGAATCTGGTTCACCATCAAGGGACCAAACACATCGAGATTCATATGCACTACATTTAGGAGCTGATACAAGAGCAGGTCATTGATTTGCAGTATTGTCCTACTGCAGAGCAGGTTGCAGATATCTTCACCAAACCTTTCACTGAGAGTACTTATCATCATTTGCGAGCTCTCTTGGGGGTGTGGGATGTTTCATCTGAGGGGGTCACTTGACTTCTTCATTCTCTCTTATGGGGGGGACTTTTTCCTCTAGGGGTTTTGTCCTTCTCATACATTTGAGAGCATTTTCTCTTGTTTTCATCTCTCTTTTGAGGGGGAGCTCTTTCCCACGTGGTTTTCTCCTTTTCTCCACTTTATGAGAGATTGCATTGCATTTGTACATGGGTACCTAACATGGCCTAGTTACCGGGACCCATCTTGCATTGTGTACATTATCCCTAAGTTGCACTTAAGGGGGGGGGTTGGTGTAATTAATTGTTTTGTACCTTGTCCTAGGTCATCATTACACCTTAGTTAAGTTTACTTAGGGACCACATAGGAGTTTTTGGAGATTTTCCACCTTTGGTGGACTTATCATGTTATCACTTTATCATTTCCACCTTTCATGGACACATCATGTGATTCCTCTCCACCTTTTGTGGTAGATCCACCTTTTGTGGTGGTTATCACATTATCACTTTCCCACTTTAGGTGGAGTGATAGTTTTTCACAGTTGTCTCATGTCATAAGATTACGACACTTGTCATAATCTTATGCCCTCCTATGTTCTCACCTTGGCTATATAACCAAGGGGTCTCTACTACATTTGTGCATTGATACATACATTATTTCTATTTGCATTATTGGCATAATACAGTTTATTCTTGTCATATTGTCTCTATCTCTCTTATGCTTGTGCTTCCATTAGGGCTCTAGATCTTGGGTGGCTACCTTCATAGCCAATTCTTACAAGCATGTTAGTTTTGATAGAATTCTTAGTTTAGTTTATTTTGAACGATCTCTATTGGATTGACGTTTAGTGGCATGGATATGCTTTGATTCTTCATGGATCAAGTGTAGTTGGCCCATACCAATCTGTCGGTCACATTTTTTTCTCAATACATCCAGTACTTTTCTCACATGCTCTTCCCAAGTTTTACTAAATACAAGTATATCATCCAAATAAATGATGACAAAATCATCTATGAATGGATAAAACACATCATTCATGACTCTTATAAAGGTAGCTAGTGCATTACAAAGCCTAAAGAGCATGAACAACCACTCATACAACCCTTGTTTTGTCTTAAACACAATTTTCCATATATCTTTATCTACAATTCTTATTTGATGATATTTTCTTTGCAAGTCCAACTTAGTAAAATAAACTATATGTTTCAATTGATCAAGTAAATCATCTATTCGAGGAAGAAGATACATGTTCTTTACCGTTATCTTGTTCAGGGCTTTATATTCGATGCACATTCTCCATGAACCGCTCTTCTTTGGTACCAACACAATTGACAAGGAGAGGTACTTGGACAAATAACTCCTTTCTCAACTAGCTCCTGAACCTACTTCTTGATTTCCTCAATCTGCATAGCTGATAAATGATACATGCCAATGTTTGTAAGAGGCACATCTTGTTGTAATTGGATTTCATGTTGTATCTCTCTCTTTGGTGGCAATCCACTAGGCTCTTGAAATAAATCGTCATAGGTGGAAACCACTTTGACTAATTCAACTTTATGCTTTGGATCACACCCTTTGAATGCCTCGTATTTATCATCTTCTTTGGATTTTACAATCATCAATAAAAATTTCTTACTAGCATTGACTAACCTCTTCATTTATCTAGTGTTCACTAATGTTAGATTAGTCTTTATCTTATGTGCCCGTACAATGAATTCTTTACCATCCTTAAAAAGGTGATATTTTTTTTCTTCCCTATAAAAGATTGCTTTCCAGTCATAAAGATACGAAATCCGTAGCACAAGGCCACAAATATCTAAAGGAACCATATCAACTTCTACCTCATCTATAAAGTTTGCAGTGAGAGAAAATCTTAACTTACATTACTTTGTTACCTGTAATTGTACATCATTGCAAACCCATCCAAGTGGGTATGGCTTCAGATGAGGTATTGTAGCCAAGTTAAGTTTCTTAACAACTTCTTCATTTATTAGATTTACTTGAGATCATGTATTAAACAAATTATCAACCTTAGTATTCTTTGTTACAACACAAATGTGAAATAAATCATTTCGATGCTTGTCAATCTTAGGTAGAGAAAATTCTTTACTTGCACTTGCACATGCATTTGAAAAAATTGTATTAGAAGAAAGAGATATATCTTTTCCTTTACCTTGGATCTTGGAAACAACAATCTTTTTTTCATCCTCGAAGTCAAATCCAAGATCTTGTTGTACTACAACAACAGTCTTTTGTTTGCCTTTGTTTCCTCCATACTTCTTCGGCCTTAGTTTTGGATGCAACTTCCAGAATTTTGAATCATCATGCCCCTCCTTGCAATGGGAGCATGTGGGCTTATCACCCTCATTCTTGACTATAGCTATCTTTTTCCCCTTTCCTTTTCCCTTTAGTTTACCTTCAAGCTTAGATAGCTTCTTGACATAATTTTCATTGAAACTAATCTTACCTCTTGACTCCAAATGTGTGGCTTGTACACATACTTCATCCAGATTATTAGGATTTAAAATCAAAATGGTATGCCTTAAGTAAGAGTGAAGACCACCTATATACTTGAGCAATGTGTCCTAGTTGTATATTTGGACATTAAGTGCAATAGCCCGCTTCCTAAATTCATGAGTATAGTCTTGGACAGATTGACCCTTACCCTACCTAAAAGTTTGCCAGTTCATAGTTAACTGCTCGATATGGCCTAAGGGATAAAACCATTTTTAAGGGCAACTGTAAACTCCATCCAAGTTAAATTAACACTACCATGCTGAGCAATTTTTGCTTGAGTTTTACTCTCCCACCAGCTAAGAGCAGTTCCTCCCAATCAAAGAGTAGCTAATTGGATTTTAGAAGCATCATATAAAAGACCTTGAATCCTATAGTATAATTCTACTTGTTGAACCCAATCATCTAATTTCTCAGCAATTTAACTCTCCATAATATTTAAGTAGCTCAAAATTTACATCCAACTTGATTATAGGCTTATGTGCACTTTTGAAAGGATTAGCAGAAGAAGTAGAATTAGAAGGAGAAGATGGAGAAGATGGAGATGGAGAAGTTTTTTAAGGCTCATCATCACCTTCTTCTCTTTTCCCTTTGTCCTTCTGATCTTCATTATCCTCTTGCTTTTCTTGCTTTGACGATTCTCCTTTTTCATGCTTCTTTCGTTCCTGCTTTTCCTGATAGAGCTCTTCCACCATAGCCTTCATGTCGAGAAAGGCTCATTGAAATTTTTTCTCATTGAGCTTAGAACTTTTTCCAGCTTCTGTCTCTTCCATCTTTGGTGATGGAAAAGTTCTATGTTTACTGATCTTGGGATTAAACTCTGCAAGCATGCCTTCACCTCGCTGGCTCTTGGATTGCGTTAACATCCACTTTTGCAAACACTAGTCAAACATAGCTCTGATACCAACTTGATCTATTAGGATATATGAATGTTACTTAATGAATGCTAATTTATGTAAATGAGTAATTGAAACTCTTAAGCTTAATTTCAAATTCTTTGAAAAACACATTAACAATGATTAAAACAATAAGAATATGAGAACATAGAAGAGAAGACGAAGACACAAATTGATAATGGAGTTCACCAAATGGCTACGTCTTTGAGTCCCTCTCCAATGGAGTGATCGATCCTTGATTATGCTCCAAAATTTGTTTTACAAGGCACTTCAATCTGTTACAAAGTCTCCACCTATCTTCTTGGCTACTAATGAAATGCAGAAAGTCCCCCTCCTTCAAGTACAAAATAACTTGGCTTAGAGCCTGTCCATGTACGGAGTTGAACAATTTCATTAATAAGTTCTTAATTTCCTCCTAATGCCCTTACAAGCACCAACACCCCCCTTTAAATACAATTTGATATTCTATATAGGGGTTAACAACTATATTTCCCCCATATTTCCCATATCTCCTAAGCTAGGCTTTAAAAATCCAATTAAATCTCCTTAAAAATTAATCTTTTAACATTGTTTGGCACCCCTTAATTTGTGGAATTCAGAGTTGCATTTTAAGGGTTTATGTGTATATATTTTTTTTTATTGTTATAGGGGATTTAAATATTTTAAAATATTTTAAAACATACTCGGGTTTAATATATTTTTAGATCCATTTTTTCCCTTTTCATAATTAGCATCGATTGAATGGTGCAACAATTATTTTGGAGTGTTTGTAAGTTGGGGGTCGACGGTTCAAACTGTTGGGCCCTATTTTCATGCATCATCAATTTTGAGCATCCTTAAAATACCACCGATGCTAATTAATCCTCAATGAACGCACATGGCGCATTGGTGGATGGTGGGAGTAGGAAGAGGGAGGTCGGTGGTTTGACTCGCCAACCCCCCAACTTGGCACTTTTCTTCTATAAATAGAAATCAAGACAATATGTATTTTGAGATTGTTGTATGGCTCAACGGTGGTGAGTAGTAGGAAGGGGGAGGTATCAGGTCTGAACCTCCCCCTAAAATTTTGAACTAATTTCCAACAACCCAGTCTATGAACCAAAAACTGCCACATGGCTAAATTTCATTCGCTCGCCCAAGATATGTGTCACTTTGTGATTGGCCAACTTAGATGTCGTATTTCCACATCACCACCACATGTCACCTCCTAGATCTACCACGTCACCTTCCACATCAGTGTACATTTTGCCACATAAACATGCTGGTGTCAACATCTGTATGGTCCTGGTCAACATTTCCCCACAAAATTTGATTAGCCATAACTTCTACGTATGGGCTCTGTTTGACACGAAATAAGCGACATTAGAATCATCTCAACAAGACCTTCAATTTGATTCCATTCTTGTCTGATTTTGAAATGATTAATTTTTTGACCTAAAATCTTCATTTGGAATCTCTATTTTGGTCGAACTTTGACCGAGCATAAATTGGGCATATAGACTCCTTTTGACATGATTCAAGTTGCCTTAGGTTCATATCAACAAGTTCTTTATCATGGTGCTGATTCTTGGAGCATCTAGAATAGTGAAAATATCCACCTAGATCACCTTTGGATGGTCTCTATTTTTGACAAGGATGAATGGGGTCCTAACTCTCTCCTTAGGATCTGTTGCCACTACTTCTTCCTCTTTCCCTTGTACCTTGCCTCACCCCTTTAGAGAGTAAAATATTGTTATATGACCAAGCTTTCCACATTAAAAATAATTCATTGGAAGCCCTTCGTATTCAATCTTTTGGTTCAAGACCCCTAAAATCGAAGAAAGTCGCATGGACAAATTATTTGGTAAACTAAGGTCCATCCAAGTGCATATCCACACGCTATCTTGAGATCTTCCCACCCTTGAAAGCTCTGCACACCATATGAAGACTCCTAGCATGTCCCCTATGAGCTTGTAAATTGCCCCTGATTTGAGCTCCTATGGGAGTTTGAGGAGACACACCCATATAGGGCCTTGTTGATTGCTTCATTTTTAGGATCAAAACTAGGGGACTAAACTCTCATAAATAGACCAACATTCCCAAAAAACCAAGGACCTGCATTGATTATTTTGTCACTTTCAAATTTTGAAGCAAAAGTCATCTAGAAGAACCCCAACGATAGGAGACAGATGGTGGGAATGACACCCTTCCAATTTGCGTTGCACCAATCCTTGATTCAAGCCGGGGAAGGCTAAATCCCCACAAACTTTCCTATCACAACTATCTTCCTGAGCCTCGCGAGCTTGGATTGAAGCATGTGATCTAGTATCACCACATCTAGGGTTTTGTTGGCAATTAAAAGATTGTCATTCCTAATTGCCACTCTTGCGCCCTTTCCCAACTCCAATTCCTACTTTTTTCTCCTTGCCTACGTCGACAAATAGAGTCCCCATCTCATAGACACCATTATGACCTTCTTTTGCTCCATCACTCCCTACCTCAAACCTCTATGCTTCTGCAGAACCCTTCTACACTTTATTGCTTTCATTCATTGCACTGTTTTTTTTCCAATAGTGTTATCTTCATCAAATAGAAATAATTTTGATTACGTTAATTAAATTTATACTATATTGAAATATATTAATTAATGTACTATTTGTATTTAATAGTTTTTATTATGAAATATAATATATAATAATACTATAACTTATATAAAAGAATATATATAATAAGTATAATTATATTATATATAATTTAGTTTATATTATATAAAATATATTGTATATTAATTACATATTGTATTATATTTATAATATATAATAATAAATAAAACTATAATTAAATTTATTAAATTAACATATAATATATTATTATTACATCTTAATATTAGATATTAATCTATAAAAATATGAAAAATAAATAAAGCAAAATAATAGAAAAACATATTCTCATAAAACTATAATTGAATTTATTAAATTAACATATAATATATTATTATTACATCTTAATATTAGATATTAACCTTTTAAAAATATGAAAAATAAATAAAGAAAAATAATAGAAAAACATATTCTCATGCATAGCCATCAAATTAAGAATCCACTCCAAAAGAAAGCTTCGATTATTGCATATTTATGATATAAACTTAAGTATTATTCAATTAAAATATATTATATTAATTATATTATAAGTTATGTTTAAAAGTAGGGTTATATTAATTATATTATAAGTTACATTTTAATTATGTGACTCTTGGGGTGTGTCTTCTTATCACCTGCCCTTTTTTTGTAAATATGTATTTTTATCTTTAAATTAATATAGATATATGCCTATTCATCCAAAAAAAAAAGGTGATGGGCAAAGTTTTTTAGGAAAAGTAGGGGAGGAGCCGATACATAAGCGAGGGCCTGAACGTGCGATGGGACATGCGCTCATTGGGGACCACACCTATACATCGGTCCTCCACAACGTAAGCTTAATTTCATCCATAGATAGGCTTGATCACATCAAACTTAAAATAGATATAAAATGCACACAAATTAGCATTAATTTAAAATCTTAACAAGTACACGCTGGCAGCCAAACATGATGAAGTGTATCCAACTTGTATCTGACATATAACAAGTACCATTTCGACATGGAATTTAAACAACCCAAACATTAAGACATGCACCCTTCCCCATAAACTGGTAAACCCAAATTTCACACCAATGCAGGCGTCACTTTCACATTAGTCACAACTACACAACATAAACAAGGTGCCAAGTCAACAACTTTGAAACCCATCTAACCCATCTTTGACCGACTGGCGAACCCATTACAAGAATGTTTCCCATCATAGCATAACCAAACCAACACGCAAATGCATTCACCTGTCCCGTCTACCATGACATCTACAACACGTATCAGCTTCAATCTGTCCCATCTTGCCAAGTAGGGTGCACACATAGTGGAGCCAAACTCAATTATCCCACCTCCATCCATTTAACACTCCTATAAGGCCACCATTATTCAAAACAAAAACATGGAAACAATTTCAAACAATCCACCAAACCAATCAAGTCAAGAATTAAAGCTGAAATCAATCAAATCTCCAATTCATACAAAACGAAACTCAAATTCAAAAGAGGACAACAATTTATTTCACCACACCAAACAACCATCAATCAAATTAAATACCCATGAAAACCAACAAGTATTTAGTTATTCTGCAATGAGCGACATAAGAAAAGGAGTGACAAGCACATAATTGAACGAGTTAACATCAAGGGGAGGCAACAACTCAGATTCCAATGCACCAACATCCATATTGTACTAAGTTTTCCTTTTCACACTTGTTCTTCATTACAGCCATTACCAGCATCCATATTGATCTTCATTACACCCATTATAGTCATAGGTTTTTATTTATGTTTCCCTAGGGTTTATATTGCAAATATTACAGTCACAGGTGTTTCTTTATGTATCGATAGGGTTTATATTGTAAATATTGCAGTCATAGGTTAGCATATGTGTTCCATAGGGTTTATAATGCAAATATTACAATCATGGTTTACCATTTAAATCTTTCCCTAGGGTTTATATTGCAAATATTACAGTCATAGTTTACCATCTATGTTTCCTTAGGGTTTATATTGAAAATGTTACAGTTATAGTTTAACCTTTTTGTTTCAGTAGGGTTTATATTGTAAATATTACACTGATAGTTTAACATTTTTGTTTGATACGTTCTGCATTATCATTCACTCTGCTTTTCATGTGTCTCAATGGTTTTGCATTATCATTTACTCTTCTTATCGTAGTCTCACATCGTAGTCTCATAGGTTATGCATTATTGTTTATATGTTAAATATTGGTCATGGTTTACCATTTATGTTTCAATGGTCCTGCATTATTGTCTATATGTTAAATATTGGTCATGGTTTACCATTTCTGTTTCAATGGTCCTGCATTATCATTCACTCTTCTTATCTTATTCTCATAGGTTTTGCATTATCATTCACTCTAGTTATATTATTCTCATAGGTTCTTCATTATCATTCACTCTAGTTATCTTATTCTCATAGCTACTACATTGTCATTCACTCTGGATATCTTATTCTCATATCTTCTGCATTATCAGTCACTAAAGTTTATAATCCAAGAAGGCCTTTTTTTTCATCATTTTCATATGTTTTTGCTTCATCAATCGACAAATATTTATGCCTGTCAATAAGTTCATCATAGACAATATATGTGAGCTTTGTTAAACTCTTATTATTTTTCATTCGTAAGCTTTTTGTTGTTCAAACATGAGTGTGGTTTTCACTTTGTTGTGCATGAGAATGTTAATGTTGTAAACGCTTAAGAGATATGAGATGTTCTTAAACTCCAACTCCCTTGCATAGTTTGTAATTTTGTGCTTCTTACTCCTCTACTTCCTTATGTCGCTCACTCCAGAATAGATGTAACTCTCTAAACTGTTACAAAAGACAATCTTAATTGAAATGCAAGAAACTAAAAAGATAACGCATACACAAACTAAATAATCTTTTGTTCAAGCATCACTCTCTTCATACATATAAAGATAACTATTAAAGCATTTGTGTTTCATAGTTTACCATTTATCTCTCCTAGGTTTTGCATTATCATTTACTCTGGTTATCATATTCTCATATGTTCTGCATGACAAACTAATTATTCTTCTGTTCAAGCATCACAACAGTCTCTTCATGCATATATGATAACTGTTCAATCATTTGTATTTTATAGTTTACCATTTATGTTTCATAGGTTATGCATTATCATTGACTTTGCTTATCATATTCTCATATGTTATGCATTACAAAGTGATTGTTTTTCTGTTCAAGCATCATTGTTTTGATTCTAATTACTCTATGTATATGGCCAAGGGAAATGCAGTGGTGACCCATATTGAGAACAAAAAAAAGAAAAGAGCCACGACAAGGTTGCCTGCCGAGAAATGAGGATGCAGATCCCCCCCTGAAATAGATCATGTTGCACAAGTAGATGAGGTTTCTACTCCTCAAATACCGCAGATTGAGGTTACTACACCTCAAATATCACAGAAGGTAAAACAAATACAAAAGTTGTGGTCTGAGGATGACATGAAAAGGGCACTCTATGACGTTGAAGAGAATGACATGTCGATAAGGGGGGCTTCCAAAAAGTGGTCAATCCCAACAGCCACACTGTCCAAATGGCTAGGGGGTCTAACAACAACTTCCAAGAAAGGTCTGCCAACAATCCTCACAAAAGAGGAAGAAAATATTATTGTGGAATGGTGCAAGCAAATGGTTGATATTGGTCATGGTCTTGAGATAGTCAATCTTAAGTCCGAGGTTGCTCAAATATGTCAAAATAGGCCAAACCCTTTCACTAATGGCTTCCCAGGGAAGCCTAGTGGACAGGCTTTAAGCACAGACATCCTCAACTTGCATTACGAATTGTTGAAGGCCTAGACAAAGATAGGGCATTCAATCTTAGAGCTAATGTTGTAGATGCATTCTACAAAACACTATCTGCAACATACAAAGCCATGCCATATGGTCCTGATCACGTATGGAATTGCGATGAAACTGGCATCCAAGCAAGCAAAAATGGGTCCATGAAGGTGCTCACAAGAAAAGGTAGCAGGAATGTCTCTTACATTATCCCAAAGAGCCGTGAATGGATAACCATTCTATGTTGTGTCAATGTTGTCGGGCAGAGCATTCCAAGATTCTACTTGTTCAAGGGGAGTCTGAACATAGATAATTACATCATAGATTGTGAACCAAGTGCTTGCATGGCAGCCCAACCACATGCATGGATGATCAAATAATTGTTCATAGATTGGTTGACCCACTTCAAAACCTCGATTCCAGGCAATGTCTCACCCACAAACAGGGTCTTGCTGATCTTTGATGGCCATGGAAGCCACGTAGCACTCGAAACCATCCAGGAAGCAAGAGATACCGGTATAGATTTGTTAACATTGCCATCACACACATCATATAAGCTACAACCGTTGTATGTGAGTGTGTTTGCACCTTTCAAAGCTTACTTCAAATCAGAACGTGAATTTTTTTTGTCAAAGTTTCAAAACATTGAAGTGAGGAGGAGAGAACTTGCAATGTTAGGCAGCAAAGCAATGAAAAGAGCTTTGACAGTTGATAACATCAAAGTTGGGTTTAAAAGGACTGGTATATGGCCATCGAATCCTGATGCACTTGTCAACAACATGCATCCCAGTGAGACATTTGTGGTTAGTGAGGATGTTGATGTAGTTGAAAACATTCTCAACCTTTCTGGACTTGGTGTGTCAAGTGATGATGTCACAGTATTGCAGTCCACTCCTCCAGATGGACACATGCAGCCTGCAATAGAAACACAACACTCACCTCATACATGTCCTGTTGAATCGGTTGCACAAGTGGTGGTTAATGAACACACCCCTCCCATGGTGGATAGGTTCGTTGATCAATTCAATGAAAGTTTAGATCTTCCATCACAATGAAGCCAACCATCCTGGTTGGTTGAGGGAGAAATGAACTTGGGCATTGATTTGGAAGTCCCATAACAATAGGATACCTATACTTTTCCATCACCACCACCAGAAATTGACCTTTCTCAAGTTGTCCATTACTATGCTCCTTCTTGCAATTCAGATTTACAAGCCAATGAAGATGTACCACAAGACTCACAGGTTTTCAAAGAGGTCATTGGCACACAATCAGATGGGACACAAGAAACACAAACAATTTCGCACATCATCAAGTTCCTCAAGTTGCATGTGCACACTATTCATCAAATGAAATCCAAAGCAGGTGTAATTTAGATTAGTAGACAATCTCAATTGTTGACAACAAATGACTACATGAGGTTGTTAATGGAGCAAGAGCAAAGGAAGAAAGAGGTGGAGGGGATAAAAGCAATAAAGAGACAACAAAATGCAGAGAAAAGGGCAACAAGAATTGTGGCAGCTGAGTTGAAGGAGAATGCCAGAATTGAGGACATACTGCGAAAAGAAAAAGAGCAGCAAAAATTACAACAAAGAAAGGATAGAGATGTGAAAAAGGAGCAAGAGAGGCTTCACAAGGAATAGGAATGAAAGGAAAAAGAGATTGAGGAGGCACATAGGGATTTATAGAGAGAGAAGCGGTTAAGGAACACTTCTAATCCGTTGTCTCAAAGTAATGGAGTCTTTCGTGATATTCTCAACATTAATATCCCTCAGTTCTCCACAACAATGAATTATTCAAGCCTCTCCCAATCTGACTTCAGGGGTAGTCAATATCCATATCAATTTGGCACTTGGGATGTACATATGTCTTCACCACCGCCCCCAACACATGTCACTTGCACCCAATTTACCACTCCAAGTCCCACTCATGTATGCAACAATCTCCATCGACTGGAAGGGGACGAGAACATGACAATTGGCACCCCAACCAGCCAAGATCCTTTTCACAACAACAACAACTAGATTACAAATGCTAGTTTCATAGACTTTAGAAGTATTGATATTTACAAATGCACCGAAATTGTGGACAGTTGTAATTTTTTGATAAGTACAGATTGACCGTTATTGTTTTGTTTTGTGAAGTAATCTAATCAGATTCAAAAAAGTGTTGTATGTAATTTGCAATGTGTGTTATTGTTTTGATTTACAATGTATGCTTCTTCGTTGACATTTTTAAATATATGAAAATTACAGATGCATCATTTTTGTTTTGATTTGCAATGTATTATGATCATATTGCAATGTGTGTTCTATGTAATTTGCAATGTGTCATTGTTTTCATTTCAAATGTTTGCTTCTTCATTGACATTTTGTCATTTTCTATTCCTTTTTCCAAATATTTTGTCACGTGGAAGGTCAAAATTTGTCCACGACTGTAAAAAAATGGAAAAAAGACCCGTCAATCGATACAGACGCACCTTGGGTGCCACTAACTGCATGGCTCAACGTCCAAAGGTGACAACCTTTCCACGTCAAATTCTCCCAGTCTGCCACCCTAAGATTCCACTACTAAGCATTTATCACTCACTGCCACTTCTTATTCCTATTGACTGTCGGGTGTAAATGTTGTCACCTCTCCTAAGCTCCTCACCACCCCGCAATTTTATTCCAACTAACCTATACATATACATATCCATATACATAGACATATATGCATATACATATGCATATGTATATGCATACATATACATACACATATACCTATACATATATGCATATACATATCTACATACATATACATATACATATACATATACGTATGTATATACATATACATATACATATACATATACGTATGTATATACATATACATATGCATATGTATGTATATGTATACACATATACATACATATTTTCTGAGCCAGCCTACATTGAATGCTCCCCAGTGCCTCGCTCTTCTCGCCATGTTTTCAGCCTTCCATTTTAGCAAGTAAACATTTCGTCTTCACTTTCTCAATGGTACCTGCTCGTTTTGTCATCTGCAACCTTCGCTGTCTCACCACAACCTGCAATGCTCGAAGACTGGTTCATATTTGGGTAGAATCCAATTAGGAGATAGGTACACGCTAGCTACTGAATGTTACCAGCGACTCCACTTCCACCATGCAAGCAATGAACGAGTTCCTCGTTGCCATGAATGGGTTCCATATACATATAGATATACACATGTGTATGTATATATGCATACATCCACATACATATACTGTATATGTATATATATATATATATGCATACATACACATACATATACATACCAATATACATACACATACACATACACATATACATATACATACCAATATACATACACATACACATACACATATACATATTCGTATATAATTAAGTTGTGCAACTATTCTATCTTTTTTAGGTGCCATTGATGAATTTGGGGGTGTTTAATTTTTCATAGGTGATGGCAACCTATGTTGCATGGGTCCACAACTCCATTCGAATTGTAAAGTGTTGAATAGGTAACCATGACAAGCCTTCACAAAACCAAGTCCCCTAATTCATTCAAATACAAAGCTATGGTAATCTATGTGAAGTGCTACATAGGTCACACATGTATATACATAAAACATAGACATACTTGAATATACATATAGGTTGTGCTTAATCAATTCAATCAACTAAGAAATAGAGACATGTTTTAGGGAGACTTGATTTTATGAACGCTCATTTGATGGCAACCTATGCTGCACGGGTCCACAACTCCATTCAAATTGTGAAGTGTTGCATAGGGAACCATGACAAGCCTTCACAAAACCAAGTCCCCTAAGTCATTCAAATACAAAGCTATGGAAATCTATGTGAAGTGCTACATAGGCCACACATGTATATACATAAAACGTAGACATACAAATATACATATAGGTTGTGCTTCATCAATTCAATCAACTAAGAAATAGATAAATATTTTAGGGAGACTTGATTTTGTGAACGCTTGTTTGATGGCAACCTATGCTGCACTGGTCCACAACTCCATTCAAATTGTGAAGTGTTGCATAGGGAACCATGACAAGCCTTCACAAAACCAAGTCCCCTAAGTCATTCAAATACAAAGCTATGGTAATCTATGTGAAGTGCTACATAGGAAAGCATGAAAAGCCTTGGGAAAACCAAGTCCCCTAAATACATGTTTGGTGTGGTGAAATAAATTGCTGTCATCTTTTGAATTTGAGTTCTGTTTCGTGTGAATTGGAGATTTGATTGATTTCAACCTTTAATTCTTGACTTGATTGGTTTGGTGGATTGTTTGAAATTGTTTCCATATTTTTGTTTTCAATAATGGCGGCCTTAAAGGAGTGTTAAATGGATGTCAGTGGGATATTTGCATTTGGCTCCAATACGTGCACACCCTACTTGGCAAGATGGGACATATTGAAGCTGATACGTGTTGTAGATCTCATGGTAGATGAGACAGGCGAATGCATTTGCATGTTGGTTTGATTATGCTACGATGGGAAACATTCTTGTAATGGGTTCGCTAGTCGGTCAAAGATGGGTCATATGGGTTTCAAAGTTGTTGACTTGGCACCTTGTTTAAATTAATGCTAACTTGTGTGCATTTTATATCTGATTTATGTTTGATGTGATCAAGCCTATCTATGGATGAATTTTTTTTATGTTGTGGAGGACTGGCGTATAGGTGCAAATCATATAAAGTTGAGGACACCCCCAAATTAATCAATGGCACATACAAAAGATACAATTGTTGCAGGTTTGAATTTATGAAGCATAGACATAGACATACACATACACATACACATACACATACACATAAGTGAATTAAACACAACTGTAGAGAATTATAAGAAGGGGCAATGAGTGATAAATGTGACGTAGTGGATTGTTAGGGTGGTTGACTGAGAGAAGTAGACGTGGCAAGGTTGTCCACTTAAGACCTCTTCACACATCTATACACACACACATTTACATATAGACATACACATTCACACATACACATTTACATATACAAATACATATCTACATATAGACATACACATACACATACACATACACATACACATACACATACACATATACATATTTACATATATATATAGATTTACATAGATTTACATACACATACACATACACATACACATACACATACACATACACACAGACATAGACATAGACATACAAAAACACATACACATACACATACACACACAAACATTGCCATGATTGTGAAGAAAAAATGAGAAGTTGCTAGAATGAAAGGCTGTAAAGTTGACAAGTGTGCGAGGCATTATGAGCATTGGATGCAGGTTGGCTCGAAAAATATGCAGGATGTCGTGAAAGTAGTATATGTATATGTATATACACATATACATATACATAAATATATAGACATATTCATATACATATACATAAACATAAACATATTAATATGTCTATACATATGCATATATATAAGTAAGATGCAAAGACCTTAAGCATATACAAGTTGGATACACTTCATCATGTTTGGTTGCCAGCGTGTAATTTTTTTGTTTCAAAATAATTACAATTATGTGTGCTTTTAATATATGATATACATATACATATGTCTATGTCTATGTGTATGTATATGTCTATCTATATGTCTATGTATATGCCTATGTCTATGTATATGTCTATCTCTATGTTGATGAAGCAGAACCTAACAAAAACAGAACACCCCCATATATTTCCAAGACACGAAAATAAGGTACAATAATTGGATGATTGATATGATGGAAAATAACCTATGCAAAAGATAACACCCCCAAAATAACCAATGACACTTAAGAAAAGATAGAAACATTTGCATTACAGATTTATTGAAGTAGCGCATATTCATTTTATGTATATGGGTTTTTTTTAAATGTTATTGGTCCACATGGCCTGCCATGTGGACTGTGTGATTTTGGGTGCGTATGTATTGGCTCCTCTCCCCTAATATGTAAGCGGGGGCCCTAACATGTGATGGGACATGCACTCATTGGGGCCCACACCTATACGCTGGTCCTCCACAACGTAAAAAAAAATTCATCCATAGATAGGCTTGATCACATCAAACACAAATCAGATATAAAATTAATGGAGCATAACCCAAAATAAATAACACCAACATATTTATCTATGGCACAAAAACAACATCAATTTATTAAGTGACTGAAAAGATGAAGCAAAACCTAAAAAAAGATTAACCCACATTTTTTTTTGTTAATGAAATAGAGAACACAACCTAACTCAATGATAATATGATAAGTAGAGTCAATGATAATGCAGAACCTATGAGAATAAGAAAATCAGAATCAATGATAATGAAAAACCTATGAGAAAACAATAAGGAGAGTGAATGATAATGCACAACCTATGAGATTACGATAAGCAGAGTGAATGATAATGCAAAACATATTGAAAGAGATATGATGTAATATAAGCTAGACAATTATTTGAGTTTTGCTTCCCCTTTGACATCAAATAGTTTTTTTATTTTTTATAGTTAGGATATTGCTTTCACTATGTACCTGAGCTAGAGGATTACTTGGTTGATTGTGATAATGAATTTTAGGTGAGAATAAGAGATTGGATGAAACTATCATTGAGACATGTTATAATGTTTAATCTAAATTGGGATACCCAAGGCATGAATAAAGATGAGTTTGATTCAATGGATAAAATATACTTCGATCATGTATAAATGATGTTCATTCTTGCTATCAATTTGAATAATAAGAATGTTAAACAAACATAGATGGGAGAACAATAGTTGCACTAAAGAGGAAAAACGAAATGGATACTAAAAGGACAACGTAGAAATAATATTCTAAGGAAAAAACTATAGATAGGATCCTCTTCATAGCTTTTATTTCTATCACATATGAGAATTGAGACCTATATGCTATGGGATCATATCCTTCTTTAATGAATCTCTAGTGGCCCTTATGGTTTATTGGGGCTTTGTGGTCCTATGTATGTCTAGTTGGTGTAGACATCTTCTCTTTTTTCTCCCAATTTACTTCCTATGGAGAATAGTTACTAGGCTTTAGTAAGATAGTTGTCTAGATGTATTGAGACACCAATCTTTTTGGTTTTCAAGTGTTTCTCTCCTCTATTTGTTTTTGTTTGGGAGGTGGGGGATCAATTTTAAACTCCCATTTAACATTCTTTCACAAAAAATATCTATATTTTCTTTTATCTCCTATCTTTATGTGAACTCAAATATTAATATTTTTATGCAGCTTGTATTGATTACTTTAAAGTTTTCATCACTTACTCTTGCTTCTTTCAATTATAATAGGTCTACTTAGCTTAGCTATGTTGAGTGCATTTTGGCTATGATTTCAGCATCATAGGATGTTAATATTATAGGCTTTTTATTGTTTCTCTCCTCTATTTGTTTTTGTTTGGGAGGTGGCTGATCAATGATAACAAAAATTTATGAGCTACATTAATTAAGCAATGCCTATTGTAAAACCATAAATCAAAATACAGTCATTTGACTATAAATGATAATAGTAGCTGAAAATCAAAATCCATTACAAATGAGCTGAAAGTTCAAATTACCAATTATAGTCCAAGGTTTGTATGCACCTTTATTTGTTGTTTTTAGATGATTTTTTTCCTACTGAATATTCTTATTGGCAATTTGGATCTACTCATTATGTCCTGCCACGTGATGACACTAATGACTAATGAGCTGTTGATGGTAAATTCTTATCAAATTCTTTAAAAACTTGTATAGCAATATGTTCTACAAATAAGTGAAACTATTTTAAAAATCAAATCTGAACGAGCACAACATTGCAATGCTAATATAACAACAATTCTGTAATGCTTATACCCATTATATGAGCATAAAAAAGTATCAATAGAGATTGTGAAGGTCTTGCAGAGCAGGTTCATCAATGAAGACCAAAACATGTATGATAAAGAAACTGACAAGCCTGCACAAACTCAAACATCCAATTTAAATGAGGAACTTGGGCAAGTTGACACTATACTTTCTGATAAAACCGGTACATTGACTTGCAATTCAATGGAGTTCTTGAAGTGTCCCATTGCAGGTATTGCATTTGGTCGAGGTTTGACAGAGGTGGAAATACACATACACATACACATATTCACATAGTCACATACACATAGACAAGGAGAAGACGATGGCAACTCACTCTTCAAGAAGTGTAACTCCCAAGGAATGAAGCAACACCTCATTGTCCAAAAAGAGAAGCGCAACTCCTAAGGAAAAGCTCACCCCAAAAAGGACAAGGATAACTAAACCTAAGTAAACAAATTACATAAGTAATATTAACTTATGGGATGATAAATGCATAACTACACAAACTAAACACATTTTGAAAAACTTGGAAAATTACACAGAAAACATTCATTTATGATTAGTCACAATTTTTTTTGAGAGCAATGCTACTATAGTTTCCACAATGTTTCAAGAACTATATGCTTCCAAGTATTCCAACTTCAAGAAATATTCCATGAAATGAAAGGATTTGTCTCCAAGGAGAGTTTGAGCATGAGATTGGTTGATATCAACAATTTGTTTTGGAAGAGAGAAACTAAGAAGGAAAGAAAATTAAGGATATAAATAATAGGGCATAGAAAACTCGTAAATGCATAATTACACAAACCAAACTTTTTGAAAAACTTGGAAAATTACACAGAAAACACCGATTTATGATTAATCACAATTTTTTCTTGAGCAATGCTACTATAGTTTCCACAATTTTTCAAGAACTATATGCTCCCAAGCATTCTGACTTCAAGAAATATTCAATGATAATGCAAAACGTATGAGAATACGATAAGCATAGTGAATGATAATGCAAAACCTATGAGAAAACAATAAGCAGAGTGAATGATAATGCAGAATCTGTGAGATTATGCTAAGCAGAGTCAATGATAATGCATAATGTATGAGAATACGATAAGCAGAGTCTATGAGAAAACAATAAGCATAGTGAATGATAATGCAAAACCTGTGAGATTATGCTAAGCAGAGTCAATGATAATGCATAACGTATGAGAATACGATAAGTAGAGTGAATAATAATGCAAAACCTATGAGAAAACGATAAGCAGAGTGAATGATAATGCAAAACCTGTGAGATTATGCTAAGCAAACTCAATGATAATGCAAAACCTATGAGAATACGATATGCAAAGTCAATGTCAATGCAAATCCTATGAGAATAGGATAACCCTAAACTATGACTGTAAAATTTGCAAAATAAACCCTACCGAAACATAAATGCTAAATTAAGCGTGCTATATTCTCAAAATAAACCCTATTGAAAGAGAAATGCCAAAATATGAGCGTAATATTTGCAATATAAACCCTATAGAGCAAAACCCATATAAACAACAAACATTATTACATGTCGAAAGAAGAAAACAACCCCAAAAATTTCAATGACGGGGAAACAACCAACTACATTAATATATTTAATATAAACAAAGCGATGCTTGAACAAAAGATTAATTTCCAAAGATTTATTTTTTTTATGAACACAAATAGGGCACTGTTCATAAACACTAAACTTCAACAAAATAAACAAAATCTGCAACACCAAAAAACCAATAAAACAAAGCAAAATTGCAAACCAAACACAAACAAGAGAATAATGGCGAGTCTTAGTGAGCAAGCTCACCTGGTTTGAACACGCGACGAACCCCTTTGTTGCTTGCGGTGACTGTTCATGGCGGCGAGGACCCTGTTCATGGCAGCGAGGAACCCGTTCGTTGCTTGCATGGTGGAAGTGGAGCTGCTGGTGACGTTCGGTAACCGGCGTCTACCCATCTCCATATCGGCTTCTACCCAAACACGATATGGTCTCCGAGCATTGTAGGTTGTGGTGAGACAACGAAAGTTGCAGTTGACGAAACGAGTAGGTACCAGCGAGCAAGTGAAGACGAAATGCTTACTTACTAAAATGAAAGGCTGAAAACATGGCGAGAAGAGCGAGGCATTGAGAGCATTCAATGCAGTTCGGCTCAGAATAAACGCGGGGTGGCGTGGAGCTTAGGAGAGGTGACAACATTTACACCCGACAATCAATAGGAATAGGAAGTGGCGGCGAGTGATAAATGCTCAGTAGTGGATTGTTAGGGTGGCGGACTAGGAGGAGTTGACGTGGCAAGATTGTCACCTTCAGACGTCGAGCCACATAAGTAGTGGCACTCGAGGTGCGTTTGTATCGATCGACGGATCTTTTTTCTCTTTTTTTCCAAACATGGACAAAATTGGACCTTCCACATGACAAAATATTTAAAAAAAAATTAAAATAATAATTTATTGTTTAATTTACATTTTTTTTCTAATAGATTCTTTTTAAAAAATGCTATTGATCCACTGAACACGACTGCGATTTTGGATACTTAAGTATCGACTCCTCTCCCTTTTTTCAGCTCCTGTTTCAATCTATTCACAATAAACGAAGCGGCAACAGCACCTGGCGAAAAAGCCGGGAAAAAATCGGTGCACTCTCGGTGACACAGCGTGAACGGGAAATTGACAAATGCATGTCGAGAAGGAAAAACGGTGACGGTCAAATTCAACGGCGCACAGGCTTTTGATCATCTTGCATGTGTCTAAACCACTGCAAACTGTTGATCCTAAAAAGCAGCGGGCATTGTTCAAAGAGGGAACGCCTTCGGCGTAATTAGGGACATCCATCTGTAGGGTTTGTAGGGTTTAATGGCTTCCTCGGCTATGCATATTATTTCTGCTAAATTTGGAAGCGATGTTGTTTGCTACAATGCCAAGCGTAGCGGAGTGTGTAACCTTAGTCTGAAGCAGAGGAGAAGTAGTTTAGCAGTCATGGCTGAGAGCGGTTCTGCAGGGCTTACATACAGAGATGCAGGCGTTGATATAGATGCTGGCACAGAGTTGGTGAAAAGGATCTCTAAAATGGCTCCTGGCATTGGCGGATTTGGAGGACTTTTTCCCTTTGGTACTTATCTTACTGTTCGCTTTGATGTTTTGTTTCTGCTTTTTATTTCGAGAAACAAATATCGCGCTGTATGAATTTACCTTCCAACCCAGTCATCAATCTGTGTTCTCTGTTTCATTTTTTTAATAAAAAATTCTCCTTTTTGTAATTGTTAGTTGCCTTCCCATCAAGAGGTATCTACTGTCTAATTCACTTTAACCCGACTTTGTCTGTTGAGGCAAGTTGTATCCAGAATTGAATGTAGTAGTTTACGAGATATAAACACTCTATTTTATGCCCCTCCCCTGCAGCGGACGACCAGATGAAGGGTGATTCCTTCTAAATAGCCTTTGCTTATCAGGAGGAATGCCCTCCTTATCATGGATCCTCACCTTCATATTGCCGATTGTATCTGAAAATTCTACCTCTAGGGTTATTGTCTTACTAATTAAAGTTTCCACAGATATAAAACACATTGTTGATGATAGAGGAGTTTGTACCTGAGGTCATGAGATCGAACACCCCGGTGGCCACCAGCTCAAGGCGATCTATAGAGTGGCTTTGGAGCTTACACAACTATTTTGTTTCTGTTATAGATTGTTACAAAACGTTCAAATGGCCTCTGCTTTTTCTTGTTTTAAATAATGCATAATAACCTAATGTAGGGAGTAGATTTAATTTTAAATCTTGCTTTTTCAGTTACAATTATGATTTGGATGACTAAATTTTAGAAATTTGATTAATATGGTAGATATTTATGGCAATATGGACAACCAAAAGTTTAGGGCTTACTAAGCAAAGTTTTTCTAAGAATGGTCTATTGGTCAAATAAAAATTAAAGAACAACCTAGCACATATAACTAGTATTAATCATGAGGTTATGAGCCAAACAATATAACTACCAAAAGAGCATTATAGAACCACAAACATTCATTACTTGATATTGTGTGTTCCATACAAAAGCAAAAAAATAATAATCTTAGTAACAAATTGCTAATTAGCAAGACTAGGCAACCTAATTTGTCATTCCATACAAATGAAATCCCAAAGCCAAAATACCCTTCTCATCAACATCAACAAAATTATAAAAAATTGAAGATTAATTATGTTATCCACCTAGTGTGCCCTAGCTACGATTTTATTGATTTTTGCGATCAAAATATAGCTTCATGTACAACCTAACAGTCCTTAGAAAAAATAGTTGTGCGAGTTTGCATAATTTTGATGCGATTTGCTAACAAAAGATCCATAGGATTTTTAAAAAAATCCTTGCGATTTGCATTGATTCACGATTTCTGAAAGAAAAAGATGCGATTTCTTCAGCCAAAAACTCTTGATGATGGTGTATAGTACTATTCTATACGATGTCTTTTTGGTATGTAACTATGCTTTGCAAGCGATTCCATGATCCATCATTGCTAGTAGCAGTTCTTTTGACGATTTGCTTTCTCAGCTCCCGAAGCTCGACTCGGGCTTTGATACCATATTGCAAAAATTAAACATAGAATGATTACCAAGATATTCAATATTAAACTAAGGAGTGAAAGTTTCCTTAAATAAGATTACAAACACTTTATCCAAATAGGTTAAGAGCGACAATTAAATTATTAGGCTTACAACTAATAAAGTAAAAAGGAAAAAGAAAATTCCTAGTGTCTCTCTTAAAAGATTATTGACCATTGTAAATAAAACATTACTTTAATAGTTTTTGAGACATGTATAGTGTTGAGATGCACTAGAGTTTAAATACCAAGTTGTAGACTCAATAGACTAGTTTTGTGATGCTACAAAAGCAAAGTCAGTTGTTGCTCCTTGTTCATTCTTCTCAACAACATTTGCATACCTTGACATCTTTTGACCACTTGTAAGATCTTGTTGTCACTTTCAACAATCTTTCTTGAAGTGTCCTGGCTCTTTGCAATAGTAGCATTTCCACTTAGATCTTTGCATCGGCTAGTTTTTCATTGAAGTTTCACCTGATGAATTGGCTGCTTTATTTTGTTTTTCTCTGTTCCTACTTTGTGCATTGAATGCACTCTCTCTGGTGTTTGAATTTGTTTCTTCCAATGTTCTCACCTTTATTCCTATTGTAAGAGAAGTGAAGAAAACCTCTCAAAGTCAAGTTCTTGAGTGTCTACAGGTAGATGAAAAGAATCAACAAAGGAATCAAATGATGGTGGCAAATTATGCATGATCAATGCAACCAAAGCTTAGTCATCCATTGGCTTTTCAATTGCTGCCAATTGATCATTGAGATCCTTCACATGCAAAAGATAGTTAGAAATAGATCTTCCTTCCTGCAATTTAGTGGAAAACAATATATTTTTTAAATACAAAGCTCTCCTGGCTTCGGACGCTTGATATTTTGTTTTGAGGCTTTCCCACAATGTTGAAGCTATAGTGGCATTTCTAATCTCTAACACTAGTGCATCAGTAACAGACAACTTTAGAAGCATTAAAGCTTTGTTATGCCTTTTGTCACAATCCTTTGGATGATCTTGTAGTTGTGCCTCCTTGTTCAACATGATTTGATCAAGATTACGGTACTCACAAATGAGTATTTTGTGACTCCATAGATTATTATTTTTGTCAGTCAACTTTTGTGAGTCAGGAAAAAACAATGTATTAATTCTTGCCATGGCAACACACTCCACTAGACTTGAAAGTGACAAAAAAATTAAATTTGGAAATCTTCTAGAGCTGGAACAAATCCCCCCTTTATAGGGATGTTTTGGACTAGACTAGACACAATTTGGTAAATTTTTAGGAGAAAATTATTAAATTAACAATATCTTTTTAGGCTGGCCCGTTAAGGGGCCTTTTTGGGTTAAATCAGTTGCTAATTTGGATTTGGGTGTCAGGTGGGTAAAGCCAAGAGAAGGTTGGTGGAAGGTGAATTTTGATGGAGCTTCAAAAGGAAATCCCGGTCCTTCTGGTGCAGGATTTATCATTCGAGATTGGGAAGGAAATTTAGTTGCTCTAGGAGCAAAGAAGCTTCTAGAGGGTACAAACAACATAGCGGAAGCAGCTACAACATTGTTAGTGGTTAAATTGGGAAAGAAATTGGGTGCAACAAGATTGCACTTGGAGGGAGACCACTCATTATTGTGCAAGCAATAATGAAAGGTGAAATAGGTGCATGGCACATACAAAACGCAATTGAACAATTAAGGGAAGAATTAAACACATTCGAAGATTTTGTCATGAGTCACATAAGGAGAGAAGGCAATGTAGAGGTCGATGTTTTGTCAAATTGGGCCATTTCTTTTAAAGAAATTGGTGATTCACAAATTGAAGATTTAAGGGATTTAATGATCATTGATTAAGCCAAGAAGGTGGTAAGGACGAAGCATTTATGATGGATGAGCGCGAGCAGGTTTGTGCAAGTGGAAATGACTGGCGAAGGGATGAGTTTGAGAGCCGCGGCATCTGCAGTACAAAGGAAATTAAGATTGGTATGTGTGGATTTAACAGTGTTATCGTAGCTCGGCTCTCGAGTACAGGTGATAATTATAGCACTTGGTGTGGTGAAGAAGCAAAGCAGAGAGGGTGGCGGTGAAGTCGGCGAAGTCTGTAATAAACTGAAAATGGAGGCTAACATCACACTGCGCTCAAAGCGGCAATTAAATCCATTCTACGAAGAAGCCTCTGATCAAAGGCTTATGGGGATGTTTCTCTTTACAGATGGGAGGTTGATTCAAAGTGTGAAAATGATCTTAGGGGAATCCTTTGGCAACCTGAGGCATCGTTATAGGACTAACATGGACATCTACTCTTTAATTTTAGCATGGGGGTTGGATTTAGGGGAAACAACTAGCACAGTCCGTGAAGTAATGGAAGCAATTGTGGATCGTGATTTCTTGGAAGGGCTAGAATCAATTGTGGAATGGTTTGTTCCAGGTGAAGGCTTGGACATTAGGGAAGGCTTTGAAAATGAGGAACTGGAAGGAGTAGAAGGACTTGTCCCATTCGTTAGGTGGCCGGAGGACAAAATCAAACAACATTGTAGGGAAGAAGCTAGATTAGGTTGGCAAGCACTCAAGCTCTTTTTAGAGCTGACGAAAGTGGAAGCCGTCATTGAAGAGGCAAAAGCTCAAATGAGAGAGGAGAAGGAACGAAAGAAAGAACAAGGGAAAGCAGCTGCAGGATGTAGGGGAACGAAAGGGAAGAAGGCAAGGAAACGGAAACCGAAGGCACAAAAGCGAGGTGGCGATGAAGCGGGTAGCAGCAAATAAAAATGCAATTTCTGTTTTGGTTTTTATAGAATTAGAATCGAATAGTGTTAGTTTTTAGCTTTTTTGGGGTTTAACTCGGTTTAAAACTGTTATTATGTATTAAAAGTGGGGTGAAGACTGTTTGGAGTTTTTTGGCCTAAAATTCATGACTGTTTCAGTAATAGTAGATTTGGTATAAGGTAGGTGGGGTTTGCTGGTTTGGTCTGTGCATGTTAAAATGCTTCTCTGCATGAACAGTGGTTAATGGTGAATTTTTTGGTTGGTGATGCAAAAAACAAAGGTGGAAATGCAAGTTTACTTTTATGCAATAAAAAATTATCCTATTACCGATAAAAAAAAAAAAACAATATCTTTTTAGGCAATTTACCAAAATAATTAAATCTGGGAACTGGAAAATGCTGGAGCAAAAATAATTTGCAGGGATATGCAATATGCAAATACTCACAATGTGGCCGAGTTTCAAGCAAATATACCCTCCCAGTTGAAAGTTACAGAATTAATCCTCTCCCAGACAAAACTAAGGTATATTCATGATTTTTGTAAAGTTATAAATAATTTTGCAACACCTTTGAAAGAAAATCTCATTCTGCACAGCAATTTTCTGTCAAACAACAATTTCTAACCAAAAATACTTCAATGCCACACAGCTGCAAGCCTACAAAATAGTACTGTTCACGCCTCTTTTAGTAGTTCACCTTTAAAAAAAATGCTATTGTTTAGTGATGCAATTGCATCCTTCTACTGTATTGCTGCTGTGCTTCAAAATTCTCAGCTACCTCTGCCAGGAATTCCAATGGATCACTTCAGCATCTTTTTTTCAGTTTCATCTATCACAATCTAGATTAAAGATGAGTGCTGCTCCCTTGCATCTCATGGCAGGTAAAGTCTCAATTGGATGTCCAGCAGATCAAATGATTTGAATCAACAGCAGCAGTGTTTTCTGATTCAGCAACAGTGGCTTATGTCTGGAACATCAACAGCAAGATATTCAGCTTCTTCTCAACCACCTTTGCAAACAATAACAGCAGTCCCACACCTCTTACACACAAATGCAATCTGATGGCTCTGATACCATATTATTATTATTGAATTCTTGAGCCAGTTATTAGCCAAAAATGAAACAACATATCCTAGAAACTAGGAACAAATTCCCAACAACTACAAACTATGTAAAACAATAATATAACAATGTGCTATCATTAGCACATTACTAACAAATATAAAACTAATTCATAATGCTAACATTAATATTAATTAATCTATATTAATCTAATAGAGACAATATGCTTAGCAAGCATGGAGCAAAAACTTCAATAATCAAATTACTCATCAAATGGATGTCCCATGAGAGCCCCAAAAGCTTTTCATCACCACTAGACTCTAAATCTATTGGCTTTTCTAACAGCTTCCCAAGCAGTCTTGATTGCTCATACTGATCCTTATCAACCACCCTTGCCTCCAGTTAGGCTTCACTATCCATCATACTCCTAGATTCTCCTTATACTAAAGCATCTTGTGATCCAAGAGGTCCAAGGCATTATGTATAGCAGCTATCTTCTTTGCTCTCATAGAGGTGATACCATTCCTCTTGATATACTAAATAAAGTTAAAAGTAGACCAGTTCCTCTCAACAACAGAGGAACTAGCAGCTTTGGGCCTCTATGTAGCTGCCGCCACTATCTGGGGTCCACTTTTGCTAAAGTGAGTTTGTTCTCCCCACTATTGTACATTTTATTAAGAGCCTCAAAGAAGTCATTCTTCACCTCTTCATCATCAATGGGAGTTGTATCTGTCATGCACCATAGAAGATTAGTTGCATATGCCCACATTTGTGGTGAGATGTTGAGCTTTTGCCACCGCCACTGAACAATGGGCTCAATACAATTGCTATAGGATGCCAAGGAAGGATTCCTCTCATGAATCGTAGCCTTTATCTAGCCAAGAAAGCAATCAATGATGTCATATATCTCACCAAGGTTATGAGAGTTAGATACCCAATATCTAATGAGGGTAAAAATACTGATCGGTAAATCAGATTGAGAACCATTGCTGGAGCAAAAAGTATTGTTACTTCAGAAAATTTGTCTAAGACTTGTATTCTCCATGCGTTTGAGACATTTCAAAGACAACACTTGGTTCTCAATGCTGATCGTGGGATGGTTTGGAATATCTTAAGGAAGTTAGAAAACAACGGAGAATATGAAGAAATAGAATATTTATTAGTTGTCAATGAAATCATTGGTTTCAGACAGGAGGCAGTTTTGCAACCATTCTGTTGTTTCATATACATAACTGCCAGTTAAAGTTTTCAAGAGGCAACAATTTTGTAACTGCCAATCTTCATTAAGAGTTGAATTTGTTTCTTCTTTAGCGATTTTCTTTCCACCTTGGTGGATTCATCTTCGCCATACATGAACTCCAGTTGATAAAAAGCAGCAGTTTTGTGATATTTTTCTCTTTGGCAGCGAAACGGCAATGAACTCTTTCTATTCCATTTCCACATAACTGTTTGGATGAAAATGGCTGATATGAAGCCTCTAAAATAAAAAATAGGGAATACAATGTTCATGAGTTGGCACTTTGGGGATTTGATGCATTTTCATGTGGGAACTTGGCTCTTGACTCTTGTTGGTTCAAGAGCATGTTATTCCATTGAGTTGCAAACATTGGTGGACATAGATCTTCGATTCAGAGACCATGAGCTCAATTGTAGTCCATTGGGACAATTTCCCACTTGTATTTGACTGAGCATAGTCACTGAGGAGTTCTATACTCACTTTTTCTAGAGTTTTCTCCCATTTGAAGGGTTCTATAGGGTAGACACTGTGTCGCAGTCATTGTCATACATCTTATGGTGTGTTCTCAGTTTTTCCATGCTTGTGGTTCCATTTTGAAGTTCTTGCAAAACTGTATTTTAGTTAGTTTCAAGCAATTTTCTCTTATTTACAGGTATATATAGATTGTTGGTGCTAGTATGTTAGTATTGGTAGTTGATGAACTGCATAGTGGAATCTCCTATTGGTGTACAGATCACCAAGTTTAGGAGAGTTAGATCCCCTATATCTAATGAGGATAAAAATAGGGAGACAAAGGACACAATGTTTATTACTCAAAATGAGTCTTTGTTGATCACCATGTCCTTCACCCTGTGTGATGGAATCCCCCCACCTAGTCCACACGAGCTTCATAATCATAAGTTTTAAGTTTTAACATCTCCTAAAACTCAAGCGTCCTCTTCAATAAAATGCTATGCTATGCAGGTGTGATTTCAATTAGTTGAAGACTAGAACAATGTTAATGAGGTGTGTGATGAAACACATACTTATACTGAGAGGGGGGTGAATCAGTATAGATTAAAATTTACTCATCCTTAACTCAATCAAGCATAGCAATATTACTTCAAGCCCTAATTATCCATAGCAATATCATTCATGCAAGATGTAGCGATTTGAGAACATGCACGAGAGACACACAAATTTATGTGGAAACCCTTATGGGAGAAAACCGCGGCAAAATCTTGCTAGCATAAAATCTCTTACAAAATTCGTAGGCACCAACCCACTGGAGACTCCAATCCCCACCACTAAGCACCAACTCAGCAAGAGACTCCAATCTCTTCAGCAAGAGGCTCCAACCTCACGATCTCCTCATGTAGGAGGCTCCAACTTCCACAAGAATAATATTAATAATTTTAACTTGCCACTCCTTAGATCTGCTCTTATGCCTTCTCACAAATTTGCCAAAAACTTCCTCCCACAAATCTGCAATATAGTCTTCACAAAAGTTGGCAATAATGTCTTCTCAAACTCGGCAATAATGTCTTCACAAATTTTGCAACAAACTCCTCACAAAATCTACAATAATGTCTTCATAAGATCTGCTCATAAATCGCCATGATCTTGCTTGTGTCACTAGCTCTCCTTTCACAAATTTGCTACTATAAATCTGCTCACATATGTCTTATAGATCTGCTTGAATAATTTTTTATTTCTGCTCTTCATACAAAAATATTCCTTGAAAATTGATTGCATTTGAACCCTCTAGAAATGGGCGCCACAATTAGGGGAGGTCGGCCCACATAGCATTTAATTTAATTTTTATTTAATTACCTTCAACACTCCAAAGGGGGTGATCAAAAATTAATTTTATTTGGGGCCACTATTATTACCAAGATGCCTTTGACATCAATGACTATTTTTCCAACAGTGTGGTGATTGCATATAAAGTTAAAAACATCTGCACATTACTCATCAGCATGAATTTTATCCAATCAACTTATCCAATGTATTTTAATGCAGTTTTCATTGCATGCAGTTGCACACAAAAGGAAGTCCAATGGTGTACCTATGCTTTACCTCAATGATGTGCCTACAAGCTGCCTGAATAAATTTTCTTGCTATTTTTCACACATAAGCAACATTTACAGCCACCTTCACAACACTAGCGATATAGTATCGTGTTAAAACTAAATTTTGTTGTCATCCAATGAATAAAACAAGTTTTTATCTGACTTTGTTGTGCTTTTAATTATTGTAGTTTTGGACTATGGCTATGTCTTAACCGACAACTGTTTGGCCCCATAAATAGTAATTCAAAAATTTGACAGTATTTGTAATTTTGTATGGTTTAAATAAGTTGATAACTTGATTGTATTTTTCAAGAATAATGTCCATATCAAAAAATTGGAAGCTTGTAGCAGATCCCAAATTATCACTTTTCCATGAGACTGTACAGCACTAATTTCCAATTTTTTGTCTGCAGTTCCTGCTGACGAAATTATAGAATGCCCCATCCATGTAACCACTAGGTAATCATGTGATAGCCAAGTTCCAAGCACATGCACACATTATTACTGAGTCTATCCTAACCATAGTTACTATAAGATGGGGATGGTACCAGTCTGCCATTTTCAAAAAATGTTGGATACAATCACTTGGAGATGGAAAAAGTAAAAAAAATATTTATCTATAAAAATTTGAATTTGGAAAAAATAATTAAACAAAGGACATGTAACTTGAAAGAATGTAAAATACTTAAAAATTATTATTTTTTAATATTTTAATGTATTGAAATGGATGTCAACCAAATCATAGATTAATTATATTGATATTTGATAATCATCAGTAGGATATAAGTGATTAAATTTAAACCATAGTCACTTAGAGATGGCAAATAGAGCCTGGGAGGGGAAAGCCATCATTTTAAAAAATGGCACAGCCCTTGGAGATGACCATATTTTCAATAAATTAAATGTTTTTAATGCATATACACATCTTAAGCCGTGTTATTGTTTCTCTTTATACTACTACATCTTTGGGATTTGAGAAAATACTTATCTTCTACAAAAAACTTGTAATATTTTTGCATGAAAAATTACAAGTCAATTAGTTTATTCTTTAAGTGCTTTTAGCTTTTGTCAACCACAGATCAACACTACAGGAAAATCCAGTGTAATTAATATGATATATCTGAAAAACTTTATTGGAAGTTTCCCACTTTTCAAGGGATGCTTCTAGGAGACGTATAGAGGTGTAAATAACTTTCACATGAAGTCTCCTAATGTCTGGAGACGTCGTTTTGGGTCTCCAAGACGAGAATGCATTTCTGATATAGGAGACGAGTACCAGGGGTCAGGGAACAAGCCTTTGGGTAGCTAGGGTCCTAGCTCATTTTTGACTAGAGAGGAATTCTATCTGTATGTATGGGTGTGCCAAAAACGAGCTATTAGAGTTTTGGTTGCATAAAGGACCAAGTTCACTTGTATTTTTGAGTTATTATTATTCTACAAAGGGCTCTGTGACAAAATATTTGTTTATTTTTTGATAGATTTTCTTTTGAAATACTTCTGTTATTAAGTTAAGACTGCAATATCTTTATCAGTGAATTTGTATGGGTTGACTTTGACTTCCTTCTGGCCGAAACAGGAGATTCATATCTTGTAGCTGGTACAGATGGAGTTGGGACTAAGTTGAAGCTTGCTTTTGAAACTGGCATACACAGTACAATTGGGGTTGATCTGGTTTGATATTTCTTCATTGCTTTTTATAGGCTTGCTGGTGTAATTTTAATTTAAGAAAACTATTGTTTTCTTGATTTAATGGGTTTACTCGTGTATCTCCGCAGGTAGCTATGAGTGTAAATGATATTGTAACATCTGGAGCAAAACCATTATTTTTCCTAGATTATTTTGCAACCAGTCATCTTGATGTTGACCTAGCTGAAAAGGTAATACACTTTTACTCAATGGAAAATAAATTGATTTTTAACAGGTTCCTATTTGTGTTCTTGAATTATAATTTATTATATTGTAGTCTTCATAGGCAATGCGGACATCTTATGTTACAGTTTGTGGGAAAGTTGGATTGCACTTATTAATTGTCAATGTGCTTCTCTGTGGCAATTTGATTCTTTCTATAATTTATATGATCTTTCAGAAGTAATGTATTGCATCTGTTTTAAAGGTTATAAAAGGGATTGTGGATGGCTGTCAGCAATCAGATTGCGTTCTTTTAGGTGGTGAGGTACACATTTGCCTTTCTGAGGATGTGTGATTATATTAAGTTATGATAAAATGTATGTGGTGTTACCAGTATCTATAATCCAGACAATTGAACTCAATTTGGATAAATTGATATTACTATTTGAATAAATGCAGTAATTCTAGTGTTAATCTACTGTAACTTCTAACTTGCCTGTAAATCTTAAACTATATTGCAATATTTGTTTTTGTAACAGACAGCAGAAATGCCAGGATTTTACGCTGAAGGTGAATACGATCTTAGTGGTTTTGCTGTTGGTGCTGTTAAGAAGGATGCTGTCATAGATGGCAAGAAAATTACAGTTGGTGATGTTCTAATTGGGCTTCCATCAAGTGGAGTACACTCAAATGGATTTTCTCTTGTTCGAAGGTTTGTCACTTCTCTTGTATAGAGTGTTGTGTTTTTGTAAAATTGTGTTTGCATACTTGCATATAATTATGCTGAGACACGTAACTACAATGACAGCAAGGGAGTTGTAATGGAGTGAGTGGATAACAGAAAATCCTTAACATAAATATGATGGTCATTTACACATCAAAAATTCATTATATCTGGTTGTGGGTGGTGATAGTGTGAGCTTTTTTTCTTAAAGATTATTTAGTGAGGGTTGGTAATGGGGCCTTCACCCCTTAAATCAGAAGGCATACCACTTTTAAGTTTTAACTACTGCTCTATTAGTGGGGATACCACTTGCCTTACAATTCTATCAATGGAGTTACCACTTTCTTGCCAGTCAACTTGCAAAGATACTGCTCTCATCTCCCTACTACAGCATCTCCACCAGCTTCTATCTATGCTCATCTAGCTTGAATGCTCCTTCTTACCTCCTACCTCCTCCTATAGGGTGTCCCCTCCACCTTCCTTCTCTCCACCCTCGCCCTCCTATGATCCACCTTCTTCTCCCTTCAATGTTCCTCCAGCATGCTCCTCTAGGTTGAATGCTTCACCTCCTATCTCCTCTTGCAAGGCATCTACTCCTCTCCTCCATCTTCCTTTTGTGTTCCTCTGGTGTCACTTGTGAGACTACTACATACCTACCAACTGAAGTAGGACTACCACCTCAGCATGCCTATCAGTGCTAAGATTTGAACCTTAGTCTCCAACATGAGAATGAGGTGGTCCTACCACTCGACCACACTCCCATTGACAATAGTGTGAGCTCTTACACAATTATATATATGGGTATAACAAGCCTCAAAGGTTAGAAACCTAATAAATTACTGTAGATATCTTAAATGTATCTACCTAAAAGACACTGAGACATATCAATTTTGAGGAGCCTATCCAACCTATGTCACAAATCCAATTTAGAAGCCTCAAGATTAATATCTCTTGCATCTTTTGATAGATGCACTTAAGATATGTATGCTAGTATAATATCCCTACAAAATGTAAAGTTAAAATCTAAATCAAGTATCCAAACTGCATTAATTTTTATGTTTACATTGCTACCATGCATCAGGCAACCAGTGAATGATGGAGGGGTGTTATGTTGTTGATAATCACATTCATAGGATCTTTATTCTAGAACACCATATAGCAAGGCACCATATCACACATATTAATGGGTACTTTTTCTTAGTGCATTAATCTCTTATAGAAACATACTTAGTAGCCATCATTACTACTTTAAGCTTGTTGTTCTATGGTTGTTCATGGCTACTATTTGATAAGCCACATGATTGTCCTTACTGTTAAATTACGTCACAATTATTGGTTAATATGCGTCAATGGAGTTACACATGAATATTAAGCCTTTAATTGCATGGCATCTTTCTAATAGAACCGCAAGAGAGTTTGCTGCTGAACTTTGTTGAATGACAGTTGGCTCTTGTTCCACATCTAAGTGTCAGGTTTGGCCCGTTGACCCCTTGGATTAGAATTTTTTTTGAATAGTCCTAAGCTTGGGTATTTCAAAATGTCTCAGGTGCACCTTGATTTGGATATCCTACCCAAAATGTGAATTGTGCTGGGTACCATTCTTGGATATGTCCTATTTTTGGGTATCTTGCCTAATTATGTCTTGTTTTGGATACTCTTCTGGGTACATCACAAATTTGGGGTTTACCTGAGCAGGGTATATTGTATATTGCTTGAACTGTAGGGTAAACTCAAGTTCAAAATGTCATTAAAAAAATACCTTTTGTATAAAGGTAAACAGTGATAATCTGACATAAAGTAATTATGCTAAACTGGATTCCATAGAGTCTTCGGGATGGGCTGATGTGGGGATGACATAACGAGTTTGGGGATGGCAGGGGGAAGGCTATTGCATTAGATACAATGAATCTTAATGTCTTTACCTTGTTCTTTGATGTAAATTGGACCATTGACCAGGACTCCATTGTTAGTCGCCGTGTCACTGCATGCCCTAAGTCGCCAACCACGTGTGAAAATGAAGTAAAAATCACGTATTTTTTTAAAATTGCAGGCAAGAAAAATAAAATTATATAGATTTGGATGAGTTATTGACAAAAAAATTGCGACTTTTCTTGTTGACTCGTGAGTTTTACACAGAAAAATTGCCACAAGTTTTTCAAAAACTCGTCAGTGAGTTATTTGACAAGTAACTTGCCTGGCCATTTGGCTTGCGAGTACTTGTGAGTTTTGTGAGTACTTTGTGATTTTTGCAACAAAGCTTTAGCCTATGGGAAATAAGAATAGGCTAGAGGTCTTCTACATGTCGCTAATTCCAAAAAGGGGACATGACAAAAACAAAATACATTAGTTGGGATAATAGTGCAACAGCGCAAACTTCAAATATTTATTTTGGTGAGAGTCATCAAAATTGCCAAATAATTAGTAGTTTGCTGATTAATTGATATTTCTTGGGGTCAGCTGACTTTTTTGGAAAACAACAACCAAGATGATTTTGTTAAAGCTAGCTAGGATGGACAAGGATTTCTTCGAGTATGTGGAGAGGGTCTTGAACTATTAGGAATTTAGGATAATATATTGTTATTTGATCGAAAGGCCTAGCATGAGCAGTCCATACGACACAATGTGGTTCTAATGGATTTCATTGCATAGCCTCATTAATACATTTCCTATTCTGATGGGTACGAGATTTTACATTGCATTGTATAGAATGTGTAGCAAGTAGACAATAATATGATTTAGAGGATTTGTAATGCAGATATTGTAAATGCATAAATCAATTGAAGCCAGTAATATTGCCTACCATTCGTTAGAGAAGCGAAGTAAGGGTATAGTTATATTTCAGTGGCATTACCATTTGTTGCATTTGTTAAGTATTTGAGAAGAGTGCATACAAGTGCATGTATATGCTTGTAAATAATTAAAACAACGTGGACATAGTAGAAGTCACAAGTTATATCCTTAACATATTGAATATTTTCTAAAAGGTCAAATTTGCAATTCTATACTGTTGTTTTTTTGCTGGTAAAGTTATGTCAGTAGTACAATGATTTAATGTCCTTGTACCTTATGTTTTGTGGAATACTCTTTAATTTTATTAAGTTCAGGGTTTTAGCACAAAGTGGCCTGTCTCTGAATGATCCACTTCCTGGAAGTGAAAATGAACAAGTTACATTGGGAGAAGCATTGATGGCTCCAACTGTTATATACGTCAAGGAGGTACAATAAGATTCTTGAGTTTATTATTTGCTGATAATTGATTATCTTTGCTTCATGTGATATGTAAGTATTTTTAAAAGCTCAGAGATCCATTGTAGGTTCTGGGTATTGTGGCTAAGGGAGGAGTGAAAGGGATTGCTCATATTACTGGAGGGGGCTTCACTGACAACATTCCTCGTATATTTCCAAAGGGACTTGGAGCCATTGTGACAACAAACACATGGGAAGTGCCTAACATCTTTAAATGGATCCAAAAGGTATTTAGATGATGCTGATAATCTTAGAGTGAATTGAGAGCTGATTATAAGGGTTCTTGACATATTAATGCTACTTAACACATTATGGGACCATGAAAATTGTGCAGAATGGAGCTATCGAGGACTCTGAGATGCGTCGAACTTTCAATATGGGTATTGGCATGGTCCTTGTGGTCAGCCAAGAAACAGCAAGGACCATTCTTTTGGAAGGAGACACAAAAGCTTATATGATTGGTCAGGTTGTAGAAGGTGAAGGTGTAATCTACAAGTGATTTTAGTGATGATTCTGTCTTCTACCAATGTTTTGAAATTGTTTGTAGCAAAATACATGAATTTTCCCAGTTACTAACATTTTAATGAGTACAATTTGGACTTGAGCATCTGAAGTTGTATAGGCGGCATATTGCTTCAATTGTTTTTGGAGATGAAAGAACTTTCAGACTTCTTTGAGCAATACATTGTTTTAAGGTTACATGGTACCAGGTCATTAGCTGTCACTGTTCTAATTTGCTAATGCTGGTATCATTCAGTGCATTGTTTACTAATGTTGTGGCATTCTCCCAGGCTCGGAGTTTTTGTTACTGCATGACTGCCAAAAAGGTAGTTATTGTTCACATGCAATTCTCTTTTGTTTTAGCATTTGCTGTTGTGAAATATAGATAATCTGAGATGGAGAGATGAGAATGAAAACTCTTTTTTGCGTTGGATGATTTTTAGGTGGGCTTAATTTGTGACTGTAGTATTTCATTTTACTCTTGAATATATGTAACATAAACTCATGCAACCCAGTGAAGTACATCTTAATTTCTCTTTTAACAAATTGACGTACAAAGCTTCCAGTTTTCTTTATTGATAACAAAAGCAATGTAATTTTGGAGCTAACATATATGGCATACTCCAATTTAGGTAGAGTACATCTATCATTTAATTTTGCATGCAGGGTTCTTGAAAATATGTTTGTTCTGGATTGCCTATTCAATGTTGTCTTTCATGTTCGTAGTTCTTGATAAGATGGTATCAATTTTACTGTTTAGTATTGTATTGCCAACCTGCATGAAATAAATATTCTATTCCATGCAGTTGATTATAATTTTCCTAGCCAACCTCATTTAAAACATACCCAAGAATCTGAAAAAATGAAAATAAATATAGGCAACATCTTATCAGAAGTTTGGATTTTTGTCTTCCATAGTAAGTCCATTTGTATTGTTCTCACAAGGTTTTACATGAAAGACAACTGATCAGTGTGCACTGCTGATTCCCTTCTTGTCATTGTGGTTCACAATTAGTTGATAGAAGACCCATATCTGGGAAATTGTGTAGAATTTTGTCATTATTTGATGTGTGACAGTGCTCAAAGTTCCTGTTGAACTTGGAACCTACCTTTCTGGTTCTCAATAGTATAGAGCATAGTTGCACAAATCGCGAGAAGTTGGGACTCGGGACTGGGCCCCCATGCTGATTATTTGCCCAAAAAAATCACAGGTTTTCCAATAAAATGGACCAAACAATTTTATCATGGGTTCTTCATGATATATACCATTTTAATTGATAATTGCATAAAATTGCTATTGTTTGACTTTATAGAGATTTTTTTTCTTTTTCAAAAACCCTACAACTATCCCTTTTTTTTCATGTTTTCAAAAAAATATATTTATATTTTGGTTTGCTGATTTATTCCCAAGAATCATTTTTGCTGCTATGGTATAGAGCATAAGACAAATAATCTTGACACATATTAGATGAATATAATTCAGCTAGGTTTGCTTGGGTTGTTTCATAAAGTCCTATACCATGTTTTTGATATCGTCTATGCAAATCTGTAATTTCAGTCGAGGGTGAATGTGAAGTTTAGCTTCAATACTCAAAACTTTTTGTACTTTCACGCCTCTTGCTAGAAAAGCATCGAGATGATTGCTGCTCAAATAAATGTTGGTAGCTTATCATTTGAACATACAATAACTTTGACAAATTTCTCAAGTGATGAAAGAATAAGTTCTATAAATGCATTTCAGCAAATATAGCTCTACATGAACTAATGTTTAACACGGTCATTAAGTAATTGAAGGATGAGTTTGCTAAGCGTGTTTTAACAAACATAGTTACATGGGCTAGTGGTACTTAACATGTTTTATACAGTCACATAAGCTTTTTATATTTTCTTGCTTATCTCTATGGACATCTGTTCTCTTAGAAGCTTCCTTCCTCTATTTTCAAGTTCCTTTAAATATTGGCTAACAGGGTATGTGGCCAGACTTTACTCGTGCTCAACACTGTCTCAAAAAATAATAAGAGTATGGAATAATGGACGTTTTCTCATGAAAAAGATATGAACTTTGTTGTTAACTATATCAGTACATACAATTTACCTGGATTGACACTTTATAAGAAAGAACTGTGAATTGACTTGTATGTAAAATATTTTTGTGAACTTACGAAAGGGGATATGCCCTTGGGTTGCATCTAGACTTCTGCTTGTACTGGGGGTTGTCCTCGTTGAGATCAACTATAACATATATAGTGAGTATGTGTGTGTACATTTGCATTTGCAATTTAGCATTTGTACCTATATACAAAGCATACCTTACTTTTGGGTTATATTGAGTGCTCATAACATTGACCTTGCATACTTCAACCCTCACACCTCCGCATTAAGTTAACTGACTTGTGCTGGGTTTGGTACGTTCTCGTTTATAACCTAAACATTGCAGAGGAGAAGATAATGTTATATATGAAAACTGAGTAGACATTTGAACATGCAATAATGTCGGTTGCAATGTTATCCATTTTTCACTCATTTTTGCTTAAAATGCAACAAACAATTCATTCTAGCTTTATGTTTGTGGAGAATTTTTGAAAACATAGTGTTGAGATTCCTTGTTGGGGCATCTAGTGGAGACGTCCAAGTTTGCAAGAGTTACGGCATGTTTGTATTCAACATTGTAATTGTGGCTCTCACAAATTGTAAGTGAACTGAATGTCGATCATTTAATTTTTTGAAACCCAAGCCATGTGTCACACTATTGATCTTGGCATTTTCAGCACACCATTTGAAGCACCTTAATTTTAGAATTGAATTAAATCTTCGAGTTACATCCATTATGATACATGATGACATAACTATTTTATTTCTCTGGAATATTCATATTATGGTTGAATATTGGCACCATGTTGTAGATGATGTCTATCAACACATTTAATTATTTCACTTATCCGTAGGAAAATATTTGCTATAATATACTATCCTTGTCAATTGCATTTTCTTCCTTTCTCTTTTGGTTACACATTAGAATTAATATTCTAAATTGTTTTTGCTTTTGCTTTACTTGCCATAGCAGTTATCTGTTACTACAAACTTGAAATACAAAATGGTAGGTGAAGGATGGTAAGAAGCGTTTCGATGAAGAAAAGTAAACATAATTTTATTACAAGAGGTTTAGGACACATTAGTTTTTTTTGGGCCTGGGTGAAGTGGTAGGCCAATTTTAATGCTTAGAACTAGTGGGTTTCCCTCGGGTGTGAAATGCATGCTTGCTTACCAACCCACTCGTAGAGCTGTAATTGCCGAATTTAATACAATAATCAGGGAGCAATTCCAATAAAAAATTGCTAAGATACAGAGGGTAATAAGCATAAACTGAATGGTCAGGTCGAATAGACATAAATTGTATGGAAGTTTGTGTCCTAATATGTAAAATCGAAAGGAAGATGAGCATCACTTACGTTAAATCTAAGAGGTGGTTTAATCTGTACCCGAGGGCATCAGTTACGTTAAAACTAAGAGAAATACATGTTCATGCATTGGACATATTACGTAATAAGAGGTAAATACTCAACTAAGTTCTCAGCTCTGTGTTGCCGTGTATTACACCCATTCTCAAGCCTGAATTGATATGCATAGGAAATAAAAATGATGGATTATGAAATTATCTGTCACTCATAAATAGAGTGAGATTTAAAATTCATATAATGCATAATTGATTACAAATCTAATTTTCTTTTTGAAGTTATAAAACTCGACGTTTAATTTTCATTTATGCTCATTTAACTAGAAATCTTATTTTGTTCGGGAGATTAAAATTTCATATTTACATAATTTGATTTGTTTGAACTCATTTGTACTGGAAAATGGGTGAAATCATTTGAGATCTGAATGTTTAATTGTTTAAAGTCGAAATAAATGTTTTTACTTACATTTCTCATAATTAAAGATGTCAATTAAGAAGCTAGGTTAGCACAAGAAAAAATGTTAAATTTAATGGGTTGAAATAAAAATTCAAGAGATTTGTTTGTACAAATGAAGTAGATTATGTTGGTAATGACATTGTGTGATGGTTAAATTGTGGTGTTGTGGTTCTTATCATCAAGGTTCAAATCCCTATTGAGTTGTTATTTCTAAATGTTCATGTTGTGGATGAGGTCCCTTGTTCATGGCCTCACTAGTTCATAGCTTTGGTCAAAAGCGTTTAACCTCACTTAAAAAAATAGATAGTACGTGACATTTTTTTTCTATTTACATGTTTGTTTGCAAGTTTAGGTCTACTTAGTATGCTTTAATGTGGTGGCTGAAAAGATGGAGAGCAATTTTGTTTTCCATATAATTTTTTTTGGAATAAATAGAATTCTACAATAGTCAAAACAAAAAGTATAGAGATTTTTTTTTTTTTTTATAAATGAAAATAGACTTATGGAACAATGTAATTATATTTCCCTTCAAACTTAGTAATCGCCAATCCTTCAAGATGAAGAGATAGCAAAGCAATTTTAATTATTAAAAATACAAAATAAATAATTAAAAAATAATAATCCCACAATAATCTTTCCCCTTGCGCCTCAAAAATGTTGTCACAACCCAATATATAAGAAAATACTATAGACTAAAGAATATTTTACTTGGATAACTAAACTTTACATAACACCACACAATTAAAGATGTTAATAACATATTTACTTAGAGGATATTATATAAGATGTGTGTTGAACATATAACATAGCACTTGCCCCAACTTGAGGAAGAGTCACGTTCAACATCTATCATTATAATAAGCGAGAAGAGTGGGAAAAACATAGTGTTTGAACAAGCGTTGAGTTAGAGTGAGGAGCAGGCCTGGAATTTGACGGCCACTCCTACTTGTCATATGAAAATTTTGTGACGGTTTGTTCATTTAAATGCCTGTCACTTGACGTTTTATGAAAAAATTAAACTATAAAAAAAATATTTAATTTAATTTAATTTTTTTTAATATAAAATCTTTTATATTAAAACATTATTGATTTTACTAATCATACAATTATATATATATATATATATATTTTTTTTTTATAAATTTCTATTTTTAATGTAACACAAGTAATTTGATTAATTTTTAAAATATATAAAATTTAAAATAGTTTAATCCTTAAATTCATTTATCTAAAAACATAAATTATTTGTAAAAGCCAAATAAAATTTCAACATGCTCACCAAAAAAACACACATGCTGTATTATCTTGAAAAAAATCGAAGCTGCAAAAAAATAAATGTTGTAAAATAAATGCTATTGAAAAAAAGTGAAAATTCTTGTTATGTTATTTTTTGATCGGTAATATGTTATATTTTATTAATAATTAGAAAAAAGGTTTACAAAAAAGCAGCCAAATAAACAACATGCTGCAACACCATAAAATTACCAATGGTCCCAACCCCTAACAAAACCCAACCCTATTACATCACATATGTGTCAATACCAGCAAACGGGCTTTCACCCCAAAACCCAACCCACCACCCTAACAACCATTACAAAAAATCTCAACCCGTTAGCAAAACACCAACATCCCAACCCAGGTTACTACCCGTTTCCAAAGATTTGCCTAATGATCCATAGCAAAACAAAAGGCACATAACTGCACCAACAACACCATCGACCTGATAAACAAACCCGTCCACGACTGCCAAAAGAGAACCGTACACCATCTTGGTATCACCACTGCTCGTCTGGGTCATCGACACACTCCAAAAAGCCGCCACACCTGCTCAACAACCCACCCTACCATCCAAACAGGGCATGGCGAGCTCCACCCCTTCACTGTGAGCACTTCTTCCTAGGGACACATTGTGGGATTTCCACCTCCACCTAATTTGAATCAAACTCATGCTGCCTCAATACCAATTTCAAATTCTCCCAAGCCACCAACATCTCCATCCTATATGCATCTTTATCCAACTGCCTATGCCACCTCATGAATGGAACAACTCCAAGCTCCTCAGCATCCTCCATGTCCTCAAAACCCTCTAAGAAATCATATCCCACCCCCGGGACAACCCACTCTAGGAAAGATTCCATCCCCAAAAGCAATTCCTTGTCAAAGAGTGAGTCCATTACCCACCCGATTACCTTGGTCTCCTCATTTAATTCCAACCCCCATGAAAAAATCATTGAGGCAATGTCGACATTCATCCTTCCTCTGTGCGTTGCTTCCATGAACAACCTTCCCAACACCGCCAACACTGCTTCGATCACATCGTCAAAAGGCTGTTTCAACACAAATTTCAATCTAAACTTCGACATCGATCCAAAAAAAGCCTTCTGCTGCAATTTCATTTTAAAGGAATACATGGCTTCCATCGTTCCCAACAACGCTGACCTAACACCTGACTATTCTGCAAAAAATGAGTACTCACTACATTGCTCGACCTTCCTTAAATAGACCCCAATCTGTGCCAGGTATAATCACATGAACCTCTCCACTAGCCTTCATTAATGTTAAGCTTTTTTCTGCTGCGAAAATCCATTCACATTCGCTAGCCCGAAAATGAAATGACATCCCACATCATCCAAGGGTGCTTGCCAACTCCTTGGAACGTGAGAGACAAACTTCATACTCCCACCTGCCATTTCATTGAAAACAAAAAAAATTATCCATTAAATCCATGATTCAAAAAGAATCATTAAAAACACCTCTCAGATGTATTCACATGAGGACATGTCATAGCACACATCATCATCCCACCACCTTACTGAACCGCTCCCCAAAACATATAACATCCCCTAACCCCATGTGCCTAAAATCTTCTAACTGCGAATCCCCCAGATTGTCAAAAGACACCACCCAATTAGAAAGAGTATCTGCTTCACAATTTCCCGATCTTATGATATGACTAACTTTGAAATCTTCGAACCACTCCAACTCCTTTAAGATGGCACTAACTATCCCCTGTAAATGCCAAGCATTAGCACTCCCATTTGCAATGGCTTGGGTAATGATCATGGAATCTCCTTCAAGATGAAGTTTGTGAACACCCATTGATCAGGCTAAACCGACACCAAGCATTGCTGCCTTAGCCTCAACAACATTATTTGTCCCTACATCTAACCTTTTCGCCCCTAATGTCACAATATTTCCTTGCTAATCTTTAATTAAAACACTAGCCCCTAAGGGACCAAGGTTCCCTTTAGAGGCTCCATCAAAATTTACCTTATGCCACTTGAAAGACGGATGCTCCCACTGAACATCTTCACAAGCAACTTTCTCCTCCACTTCACCAAGGCATTGTCGGGCTCTTATCTTGATACCTGACCACTCTCTATGCAATCTTTGGTCAGCCAAAGTATAAGAAAGCCTTAACCCCAAGGCCTGCGATGCAACACTACCTACCACCTCCTCAATAGAAATATTAATACTGCTCAAGAATCTCTTCAGATCCTCCTTTTCTAGAAAAATTCTCCTATTCCTCTCTTTCCAAATCTCCCACACTACAATAGATGGACTACAAAGCCAAATACTTGAGAGAAGATATTTTCTATGAGCACCTAGCCAACTCTCAAAGACTTATTTAAGAGTCCTCTGAAGAGGACCCTGCCAATCAAGCTTCCTCCTCAAATTCTCCCAACATTCAAAAGCTATTTTGCATTGATAAAGAAAATGGTCTGTAGTTTCTTCAGCTTCATCACACATCACACATTTTGATGTGCCAGCAAAACCAAACCTCTTTCTCCTTTCCCTTGAGAAGATCCTACCTTTCATTGCAAGCCATGCAAAGGTGCCAACTTTCTGTAAGCAAACCTTGCTCCAACATAGGTTCTTAGCCCAAAAGATATCACCTTCTTACTGATCCAAAAGTTGGTACCCAATTTTAACAGAGTAGCACCCATTCAAATAGCCACACCACACCACTTTATCCTCATCACCAGACAAGAAAACCTTTCTTTCCCGGAAGATTGCCTTCATCCTTGCCTTTTGTTGAGCAGATAACTCTTCACCTTCAATCTTTTTCCAGACCCACTCTCTACCAAAGGTGCCCATTTTTGAAGCAAGAGAGCTCTAAGATCTTGCAAATCACCATTATCACTCAAGGCTAGTTGACCATCCCAAGAGTCATCCCAAAAATTTGCATTCATCCCATTCCCAATCTGCCATGAAATATGATTTACTATGACCGTCCTACAAGAAATAATGAAGTTCCAAATGGCAGATCCCTTAGGAGGCTTCCTTATAGTAAAGATCCTATGGTTTTCAATAGAATCCAAATATTTTTCTTTAAGAATTTTCACCCATAACAGATCTGGTCTCAAATAAATATTCCAAACCAATTTAGCTCCAAGAGTTTTTTTCATCACTTGCCAATTTCTCAAATCAGTCCCCCCCCTTCTCTTTTGATTGGAAAATTTTGTTCCATGCTAAGAGAGGAATTTTATCCTACTCATTAGCACCATTCCAAAAAAATTTACGCATCCGTTGACCAATAGTGCTTATCACTTTCTTGGGGAGTCTTATGCACATCATTGAATACGTCGGGATCATTGAAACTACCAATTTCAACATTAAAAGTTTCCCTACAGCCATTAACCATTTACTCTTCCACCCATCCAACCTTTTCAGACAGACATCCACCAAATCTTTCCAAATGCTGGATTTACTAGCCCCCCCAAAGAGTGGAATACCTAGATACTTACTTGGAAGTGTCCCAGACTTCATTCAAGGAATTATGGAAGCCTCTAGTTGCTTAGGAATGGGAGTGTTAAAAAAGAAGATTTCATACTTTCGCCAATTGAAACACTGTCCAGATGCTTTTCCATAAACATCTAAAGTCTCTTTCATTATTTGGGCCTCTCGAAAAGAAGCTTCACCCAGCAAAAATGTATCATCAATAAATTGCAAATGTGATAAAGGATCAATACCATCCGCAATTTTAATACCTTTCCAAAGGCCTGTGTTGCATTTCTTTGTAATTAGCCTTCCTAACACCTCCGCCAGAATTACAAAGAGAAAGGGAGAGATGGGATCCCCCTGTCTTATCCCTTTACTAGACTCAAAGAAACCTTGTGGGCTCCCATTCCCAAGAACAAATAAATGAGGAGAACTGATGCAAATCTTGATCCAAGCCACCCATGCATTTGAAAAGCCAAAATTCTCAAGGACGTTCAAAAGGAAAAATCTCTTGACCTCATCATAAGCCCTTTTAATATCCAACCTGACCATCATTTTTTTAGTTTTAACCATTCGAATGGAGTGGATGGTTTCGTGGGCTACAATTATACCTTCAAAAATAGACCTATTGGGAGAAAAACCACTCTGCTCCACAAAAATAACAAACTCCAATACTTTCTTCAATCTACTAGCAATGACTTTAGAAATAATCTTATATATTGTGTTACACAAATAAATCGGTCTAAAGTCATCAAAATATTTAACCACCTGCTTTTTTGGGATTAAGGCTATGAAAGTGTTTTTAAAATATTTGAGAACAAAACCATCCCTTCGTGATTCCTCAACAACCTCCCAAAGATCCTGGGTGAAAATATCCCAAAGTTTTTGAAAAAACACTACAGAGAAACCATCAAGACCCGGGGCTTTGTGTCCACCTAGCCCAAACACTGCCTTCTTAACTTCACTAATATTCACAATCCCCATAAGCATTTCATTCTGGGCATCTGAAATCCAACTAGGAATTATATTTAAAATGTTAGGATCAAAATTCACCCCTTTCAAATTATTAGAAAAGGCCTCCATGAAATACTAAACAACAACCTTATTAACCTCAACAACATTGTTTCTCAGAATTCCAACTGAATCCTTTATTGAAAAGATTCTATTACATGATCTTCGCATCTTTGCAGCATTATGAAAAAACTTTGTATTGCAATCGCCATCTTTTAACCATGTTTCCCTAGATTTTTGCCTCCAATAAATTTCTTCCCTAGCTAAGGTTTCAACATATTCTTTATTAAGGAATTTTTCAAAAGAAAAATCCTCCTCATTCACCCCCTTCTCAATTACTTTGGAGTGAAGAGAATTCAATTTCTCTTCCAATCTAAACTTCTCAATGAAGATGTTCCCAAAAGACTCCCTATTCCAACGCTTGAGTTGTTCCTTAAGAAATTGAGGATTTTGAAAGAAAAGGAAAGCTTTATTACCAAATCGGGCCGGTGCATTCTTCCACCAATTCTTCACCACATCCTTAAAACCTTCATCACGAAACCACATAGCTTCGAACTTAAAAGGGCAACGATCTAGAGTGATGTCTTCTTGAATCCACAAGAAAATATGGTAGTGGTAAGAACTAGATACAAGAACAATCTCCGCCTCACAAGTCCAATGATGATTGGCCCAACTCCCAGCTAAAAAGAACCAATCCAGCTTTTCAACAATGTTTAAAAAGCCACTCCTTCGATTAGTCCAGGTGAAATCCCCATTTTAAAAAGGAAGTTCAAACAAACCATTTCCTAAAACAAAATCACTGAAATTTTGTTGGTTCTGACCAGCCCAACAAACTCCCCCCATTTTTTCAGAAGGCTTCAAAACAACATTGAAATCACCTCCCAAAAAAAACATCCTTTCCTCCATGTCACCTAAAATTGCCGAAAGATCGCGCCAAAGACACTTTTTCATATTAGGGTTTATCGGGCCATACACATTTAATACAAGGAAGTTAACACCAATCTATTTGGAACTAACTTTAAACCACTGCCAGTATCTATCTTGCCGAATGATTTGAACCTCATCCACTGCGTCATTCCAAAGAACCCCAATTCCCCTTGAAGCCCCAACCACTCCAGAAAGAAAACAATTCCATTTACTAAAGCACCTATTAAACCATTCAAAGTCTCCATCCTTAATTTTTGTTTCTTGAAGCAAAACCAAATCAAGCCTTGTTTGATCAAAACATCTTTTGATCAAACACACTTTGTCAGGGGCATTGCAACCCCTGACATTCCACAAAAGAATTTTCATGGCTGTCGAGAAAAGGCATAGCCTTTTCCTGATCTCAATTTACTTTGACCAACAACATTTCTAGCCAGTTCCAATCTCATTCGATTGGTTTTAGAACCACACCTCTTTTTTTCCCCAACCTTCACCTTTGGGTTTGATGCAAAAGTTTGCGCAAGCGACCTCTTTTCCACTATCCCTATGCTTCCCTACATACCTAGCAAATCTTCATCTCCCTCATCCTCATCATAAATCAAATCTGAATCAAAGTCTTCCATGTTTCCCCCACTATCTCTTACTTCTGCGAACTGACTCTCAAGATTTCTAATGGGGGAGATTTGAATCTTTGAAAATTACCTCATCCTCTTCAATCACTGGTTCCGCATCCACAAGAAATGAAGTCTCTAGATTGTCTCGTCGCTTGCAACTTGGATCAACTTGCTCCTTGAAAGCTTCAGGTTTCTCTTCTTGGTTACACATGGACCAAACTTCATTGCCCAACTTAGGAGGGATGAAGGAAGGTTCAAGATTTTATGAGCCAATCACCACTTGCCCCTCCCCTAGCTGAGAGAGGGATACTGGGATTGCCACATTTCCTAAGTCATATTCTCCCATGCCACAACTTTCTCCACCATTATTTGGAAGGCTTGCACCCATTGACAAAACCGAGGCATTTGAAACACCATTTTCACTTTCAGAGAGTAGTGTCTTCTTAGAATCCAAACCAAGACTACTAATCAAATCTAACCCATTTTCAAGGATTGGATCAAAAGCAACCTTATGGGCCCCTTGAGTTAAACCACACCACCCATTAACCTTAGAACATGACCTATTTAAATGCTCTCCCAAAAACCCCAAATTTGTTGATTCCATTGGGTTTCCACTATCAGTTGATTCTGAAAGACTTACCAACTCATTTACCAAAGAGTTTTGTGCTAAGTCCTTCCCCTTGTCCATATTTGGGCCAGAGCCATCAAGATGCTCTTTCCCATGACCCTGTGAGTTTGACTCCATGCTTTCATCCACCACCATTGTTTGTCTCCATTCACCCTCCCCTGTTTTTAATTCTAAAAACTCAGGAAGAGGGTGAATAGATCGCCACAAAATACAAATTCTAGGAAACATACTGAAATCCAATTTATCCACCATTTCCCCAGCCTTCACAAACACTCCTAGTTTGTTTCCAATTTTTTTAGAGTATCTTGACCCCAATACTCTTGAGGTAAATTCTTTAGCTTAACCCAAATAGGAACTTCATTGATTACTGCCGAGTTGGGATTAAATTAGGAACCCAATTCAAAATATGAAAGTCCCTCCCGTCCATCAGAAAAGGACCACTATTCAAAATTCAGTCCTTATCCTTCATAGTTTGACACAACACCAAAAAAACCCATTTTCTAGGGTTTTGAGGCCACAGGTTTTCCCCCAATGGGCATCACACCATGCCCTAATTTTTGTGAATGCCGACCATTTACTCCCCCATTTCATGAAAAAAACATGAGCTCTTAGGTAGTTAACAAAATCATTCCACTCACTATCTTCAAGCATTAACGTTACTACCAAAGCATGGTTAGTGTTTACCTTGCTTGAGCTTGCCTGACCAACATTGTTTTTAGGCCTCCAAAACTTTGCCTACACTTGTGCAATGTCCACCTTCTCTTTTAAAGTCGTTGACCTGAACCTTTTTGCATTTTGATCAACTTTCCAAACTTACCCATTAGATTTCTCTGTGAACCCAGAACAAACATCTTGTTTAACCGGAGCCTTCCATGCCCCATAATGGCCCTTCCTTCGAAACTGTTGCCCATTTCTTCCCCTTTGATTATTGAAAGGCCATCTCGGTTGGGCGCCTCCTCCATATTGAAAACCCTGGTGCCGTTGAAAGCCTTGAGATTTTTGTTGCTCCTGTCATTGCTCCGCCATTGTTTTATTATAAATTCAATTCTTGTTATGTTATTATTCATATGGATATCTTATATATATTAAAAAAATATAAAATTAGAAAATATTGATAATTAGAAATAAATGTAAAAATCTTAAATTTACTTCAAGAAGTTTCTAAATTCATATAAAAAATAAACCTTGTTAAAATATTCAAAAAGTTAAAAAACAATTATATTCTATTTTGATTTTTTTTTTAATTAATATATATTTTTTATAATAAATATTATAAATCATATATATTAATATAAAGCAATGATAATTATTAGTAAAAATGTCAAAATCTTAAATTTATTGTTAAAAATATTTAAAAAATTAGAAAGAACTATATTTAATATAAAGTAATGATAACTCAAATTAGAAAGAATTATTCTATCTTTGAAAAGATTCTAAACTAATTTATATTTATATATATAGATTCCTACAATAAATTTTTATGATTTAATGATAATTTTAAGTGTCATATGGGTATGTGCAAGATCATGATGGGCCAAAAAGTGGCAATGAGAAAAAATCACGTCTTGAATTGGCTCAAAAACGTGGAAATGGCCGAGTTGACTTTTCTAGGTTCAGGTGTCAGTACTTCTACTCGAACCAAAAACCAAAGCTAGTTTCCACAAATTGGATATCCGATTTTTAGAAATTGTATATAAAAAAAAACGGACTCTTTAACTTCATTTCTCATAGTTTGACGCAAGCGCAAAAGGAAAAACCCAAATCCGATATCCGATTTGAAAGGTATGTATTTGGTTTTTTCAATCTTGTAATCGATTTTTCAATAGATCCTCTTAAGTTTAAGTAGGTTTTATTAAAAAATATTCAAAAATACGGTTTTCTATTGATTTTTAAAAAAAACTAGAGTTTACATTAATTTTTTATTAAAACTTAATGTTTTGAAATGAATCTTGATTAAAAATTAGTGTTGTTGATGTATTTTTATCAAAAATAAGAGTTTGTTATTGATTTTTGTGAAAAAGTATGGTTTTTTTTGGATTTTTATTAAAAACTAGGGTTTTTTTACAATAATTTCATTTATATTGTGTAATTTCAATTAGTTTAATTAGTTTTTAACTTTAATTAGGTATTATGGCTGCGAATGTAAATCCACAAATGCCAAATGCTCCACCACCTCCGCAACCACCAATTGAAGACTTAATTGGTGAAAAATTGGGGAAATTGAGGGGCATTTGTGAAATTTATCAGACAATGCCTCGATTGAGAGATATGACAAACACATTGAAGGAAATAATTAAAAATATAGAAACCCTCTCCACCCAACATAATTCCTTTTATTCATGGCGAGAAGACATGAGGAAATATTATCGATGTGGATTGTCTTACGATGATGTGAAAGATCTCCAAATAACCAAAGCCCAAATAGCCTCTTTATTCATTGACCCTCGTACCGGTTTTCCAGTGAAAGTTAATAAAACAAAACTTTCCATAAAATGGTGCATGCATAGGGACATTGTAGCTAAATTTTGGGATCGTTGGTGTATGGTTTTTGATAAACCACTGAACAATAATTCCGACATACCATTTTACTTTATTAAAAAATTATATGTTGAGTTTGTGTTAGGGCATCATATCAATTACTTTGACATTAAACCCTTCCAAGGCGTCGATGGAGGTATGCCCCAGGATAGACGAGGGGCAGTTAGAGTAGTCCCACGCCCAAATGTTCCCCTTCCTCCCCTTCCTCCACCACCTCCAATATATTATCCAAGGATTATCGAGGATGCATCCACACAGACTATTCAGGCTATTCACTCTTTGAGTGGTCATTTGGTTTCACATTCTTCTATAGTAGCTCAACCACATTTTGGTTATGTTGGTTGAAGCTTGAGTGCTACTGCATCATCCTCCTCAGGTCCACATATTTGTGTGCCACATACTTGCACTATGTACTGCCAGATATGTTTGGGTCCTCTTGTACAACCCGCTAAGCATCCCTTGGACACTTCTGATTATGACCTCCATGATGCAAACATTATAGATCAATAGTAGGGGAGTGGAGCGCACCCTACAGAGTCCTCTCCTGCTAGAGAGGGAGATGCTGGAATAGTGACACATGTAAGATTTAAGTTGTAATTTCATAACTTGCATTTGTTTTTAAATGAATATTAATAAGAGATAGTATCAAGTACTAATATTTATTTACATGGTCTATTTAACAGTTGATGTCTGAAGAGGAGCTCGCACGGGTGACTGATAGCACCCTTAAGGGCATTTCATTTGGCTTGGACACACAAGCAATATATATATTCTCACTCACTCATTTACATTTTATATTATATACTTGCTTGTCATTTGAATTGTCATTAATGAAATTATATAATAACTTATATGTTTATCTTGTTTTCCTCCTGTAGGAAATACCCAGTGTGAGTGAGGTGCAATGTTGTCCAGACTATGGAGGCACAAATCTAGATAAGGGGAAGGTAATTGAACTCAAATTGGATTGAATTAAGATTTTTAAGATCTTATATTGATTATATTTACGTCGACATAGATTGGTAGTTTTATATGTACTTATCAATTTTATTTACAGGAAATTATGAGCTTTACAGATATGTTGACAAGGGACACACCGCCTAAAGGAGTAGGTGTTGAAACACCTCAAAGAGGAGGTGTCAAAAAACCTAAAGGAGATAAAGAAAAAGATCAACCTAAAGAGGTACATGTGCTTATTTTATTTTGTGTTTGGTAAATAAGTTCTTATTACCAATAATCATATGCTAACTTGGATCAATTTTATGTTTTTGTTCACATATATAGATTGGCATTTCAAAAGTTGATTTGGTATATTCTAGGACTCTCTGACCCTTTGAAGAGACGTATATTTTAGGTAATCAAGATTTCAATTTTAGAGTTCAATTAAAATTCAATGTATATTGATTTTGATGTTAATTATTCAATTTTAAATTATATAGTATAACTAATCTCAATTGTGGTTTGAATTTTTCTTGTGTAGCTACCTTCAGAGCCAACGAGTGCTTCAAAGAGGCTCCATTTTGATGATCCACCAGTAGTTTAGGATGAGATAGACATTTTGGCATGTAAATTTTGAATACATATTGAGATGGCATATGCCACATTTTGTAAAACTTTGTTTGAGTTGGCGTCGATGCCATTTTTGTATATGGACATACACTTGATTATTGGATAATTTGATATATAGAAGTTGACAATCGAAATTTAATTTGTTCCTCATGTGCATGATTAAAATCTTTGAAAATTTTATCTTGAGCAATGATTAAATATCAATGTACAATAGCTTAAAACTGAATGGTTATATTATGTAGTTTATATTTATATCGCTGATTACATTGCATTACACATCTTTCAAACTCAAATCATTAATTCACATAGCATAACTAACAACTAGATGTTCATAGATGAAATTTTTTCAATTACAATATAGTTCTTACAAAGTTAACCTAAGCAGTTATGCAATTACTTCACATTGCATAACTAAAAACTATGAGCGGTTGTCAATTGCATTTGTTTGTCATTGAATTCTATGAGACCACATTTCTTTGAAGTTTTTTTTTCAAATAGTCGACTGCCTTGTCTATGCCACCACATTTTTCATACATGATAGCGATCACATTAAGTTGTAATAAATTAAATGATAGCCTATGGCTATTTAATTTATACTCATTTTATTTAAATGGATGAGGCCGACCTTCCTTGATATTATTTTGTAATTTATTATTTTCAAGAGAGGCTGACCTCCTTGAAGAGTCACCTTATTTTGTATAAATACGAGGTGATGTTTGTTCATTTCCTCAATCAAGTTCATTCAACATAATTTGCAATCCAAGCAAAAGTTTTCACTTGAGAAACAACGCTTCATCTTGTAGCAGCAGGCCGATTTCAAGGAGAAGCATATTTGATTGTATCTTTGCATCTACAAGAGGTGCTATTATTCATTGTATCAAATTCAACCATGAGCTGGTCCTGAGTTGTAATAAAATTTCTTGTTGTGTTCATTGTCTTATGTGTTTCATTTTTTGAGTGCTTTCAATTGTATTATCTGATCTCTAAGTTGAAGACAGTGAGAGAAATGGTCATATTGTTGATGACAAATATTTGACCATGTTGGCTCTTAATGGTCTTCCTTCATCTTGGGAGTCTTACATTCAAGGAATCGACGTGAGATCGAAACTTCCCAAGTTTGATCGGTTGAGGGCTTACTGTATTCAAGGGGAGTCAAGGTTGGTTGCGAGAGGTATTGGACGAAGCCCTCCAAATGAAGACATTCATGTTCTTTCCGCTCAATCCTCGAAGAAGGAAAGAAAAGGAGGAAAAAAAAGATGCTTCAAGAGGAATGGAGATAAAGGGTCATATGGTTCTCCTGCATTCAAAAAGAAGTGGGACCTCTATCGTGTTTACTGGGATACAATTTTCTCAAAGTCGGTCAACTTGGATTTAACACTGGTAGCTTTGCAAACCTATTCAGAATAGAGTGATCTGAAGAGGACATCCCTAAATCTCAAACTCGTACGACCCAACAAACTATTCCAAAACATCTAGATGGGTACGTTTACGTTAGGTATGGTTCTCTTTTACACCCAAATACGTCAAATCGCTCCGAGCTGCATTGGAGCGGCGTTTTCCCTTAAGAGTTCAAAGTGCTAAAAGGCAGAAAACTTTGATGGACTGTTTCTCGGAAACCATGATGCTTACAAAATCTTCATATGAGGATATGGGATCGTGTTGAGACCATGTACAATAACCTCTCTTGGTTTTTGCTATTTTGAAGGCATTTTCCCGTGGTGCTGAGTTTTCAGTTGAGGGAAAAGTTGCCAAATGCAAGCAATGTAAAGTTGCAAAGTGGTGCAACTTTCATTCTTGAACTCGTGCGACCCAACGGATTGTTCCAAAACATCTGGCTGGGTACGTTTACGCTAGGTATGGTTCTCTCTTGCACCCACATACGTCGAATCGCTTCGAGCTGCATTGGAGCAACGTTTTCCCTTAAGAGTCCAAAGTGCTAAAAGACAACAAACTTTGACGGACTATTTATCAGAAACCGCGATGCTTACAAAATCTTCGTTTGAGGATATGGGATCGTGTTGAGACTATCTACAATAAATTCTCTCGGTTTTTTCTATCTCGAAGGCGTTTTCCCGTGGTGATGAGTTTTCAGTTGAGGGAAAAGTTGCCAAATGTAAGCAATGTAAAGTTGCAAAGTGATGCAACTTTCATTCTCGAACTCGTACGACCCAACGGACTGTTCCAAAATGTCCAGATGGGTACGTTTATGCTAGGTATGGTTCTCTCTTGCACCCAAATACGTGGAATCGCTTTGAGCTACATCAGAGCGACGTTTTCCCTTAAGAATCCAAAGTGCTAAAAGACAACAAACTTTGACGGACTATTTTTTGGAAATCGTGATGCTTACAGACTCTTCATCTAAGGATATGGGATCGTGTTGAGACCATCTACAATAACCTCTCTCAGTTTTTTTTAATCTTGTAGGCGTTTTCCCGTGGTGCTGAGTTTTCAGTTGAGGGAAAAGTTGCCAAATGCAAGCAGTGTAAAGTTGCAAAGTGGTGCAAATTTCATTCTCAAACTCGTACGACCTAACGAATTGTTCCAAAACATCTAGATGGGTACGTTTACGCTAGGTATGGTTCTCTCTTGCACCCAAATACATGGAATCTCTCCGAGCTGCATTAGAGCGACGTTTTCCCTTAAGAGTCCAAAGTGCTAAAAGGCAACAAACTTTGATTAACTATTTCTCAAAAACTGTGATGCTTATAGACTCTTCATTTGAGGATATGGGATCGTGTTGAGACCATCTACAATAACCTCTCTCAATTTTTTCTATCTCAAAGACGTTTCCCCATGGTGTCGAGTTTTCAGTTGAGGGAAAAGTTGCCAAATGCAACCAGTGTAAAGTTGCAAAGTAGTGCAACTTTCATTCTCAAACTCGTACAACCCAACAAACTGTTCCAACATGTCCAAATGGGTACGTTTACGCTAGGTATGGTTGTCTCTTGCACCCAAATACGTTGAATCGCTCTGAGCTGCATTGGAGCGGCGTTTTCCCTTAAGAGTCCAAATTGCTAATGCCAATGAAATGTGGGGGCAAAAATATTTAAGGTTGGATCAAGATTCTGCAAGTCTTAGCTCTTGCCCAATCAACTTGAATCAATTACATGGAAAATGAAATTCACAATGAATTTTTTACTTTTTTTGTTTTTCAAAAAAGTGGCAAGCCACTGTAATTTGTTATATATAAGTAGGAGATATTACAAAACCTGGTTCAAACAAGCATACCGACAGGACAGAACCAGGAAGAAAACCTCTGGTTGTAGCTCGATTAAGTACAATGGAAGAAATTTGAACCATATTTCAAAAAACATCACTGGATATAATTATGCCTATACACAATTATGACCTTTTTACATTGTTTCACATTTCAAAATTCAATTTTTACAAAATTTGCCTATTTGAGGCATTCAAGGCACAATCTTCCACAAGAGTAGTATGTTGCCGTTTTCGAGTGACAAGCACCTATACAAACCATCAAGGTAGCAGTTAAACTACATACAATAGAAAATATGCTTAGAATAACCAATCGATATTATTGTAATTTGTCACACACCTCTCTGAAAGGATCAAAGTTGTCTATTGTTGTAGCAGGTCCATGAGCAATCGTGCTAGGAATATCACAAAATTTGTCAAATGATAAATTTATATTGTAACAACAAAAAATATGCTTGACTAACAAATCCATATTAATCTAAACATACTGAATGCTGATGAATTGGTAATGCAAACTATAAAAGATGCTTTGAATAACCAATCTATATTAAAGTACTATGTCACATACCTCTTTGAAAGGATCAAAGTTGGCTATTGTTGCAATAGGTCCATGATCAATCATACCAAGAATATCGCAAAATTTGTCAAATGATATATCTATATTGTCACATAAAAAAAGAGGCTTAAGCATTGTACTTTCCATTCTTGAATATGCTATTCAAGTGTGCCTGAAGGGTCATCTCTTTGCTTAAGAGTATCCAATATTGCTTCATGATCAACATTACTAAGTGTCCATAGTTGTTTTGTCTTTGGTTTGGCATGATGCTTCAACAACTTAACATTTGTTGCTATAACAAGGTGTGAATACATGAGAATGGTTTTTTGTTTCTCGTAGTCTTCAAATGCAGGTATGCCATTCTTTCTAATCATGTATGTTCACAACCAAGTTCCCACAACCACAACTGAACCTGTAGGATACACAAATCCATCATCATTTTTCATCGATTGTGCTAGCTTGTGCTTTACCCGCACACATCGAGCCAACCAATATTTTGATCTCTCTTCATTCCCTTGCGGTGCAACAACTGCAAAAACATGTCCTGGATGTAGTAGACCTGAAAGTCGGTCGTAATCAAGTGAACTTTCCATTGTGTAATTTATCATGGATATAGTTTGAGATAAAAGAGTTAGATACTGTGGAACCCATGCATCCACCCACTCACTTGACTCGCATTGATCCCACTCACATTGAATACAACTCTGAAAAAACAAGCCAATTGTCATGTCCAAATGATCCATGTGCTTGCATTTGAGATTTGAAATGAATGCATCTTTGAAGAATCTTTGATCATATGACAATCCAATCTGCCTCACATTGTACCCTCCTCAACCAACTAAAAGAATATGTGCACTGTTGAATCAAGTGTGCCTCCTTGTGACAATGCTGAACTACACCAATCAACAATAGAACGCACATCATTGAATTTTTCTCCTGAAATATTCAATTGCTCCTTAACTAGAGCTCTTTTTACACATGCACCTGATCCATCATGCTCCCCTTTCCCATGCCCAGCTTAAAAAAAACTCCAAATATTAGGTACACCCTTCTCTACATGCATTCTACTCAAACAATAAAACATACGAGCATTCTTGAATTGACCTGTACAATTATCTGACCAAATGAGATGTTGGCCTAGTGCTATATCATGCTCCTGCAAGAACTCAAAAAAAATTCTTGAAACAATGTTGGACATACTTGGACGAGTGAGATCTATCATCACTCATATAAAAATGATACTCTCTGATTATCTTTCGATCCTCCTTTGTACTATCAGGTGCATTTCTAAACGTTATGTGGACAAAAATAACAATTTGAATGGAATTGTAATACTGAGATTGTACCTCGTTTTGTGGTTGCAATGTGTATTTTTTAGAAAAATCAACCACTGATATAATAGTGCCAATCAGAAAAGAGTCCTTACATATCCTGAATTGTTGATCCAACCACTGAGACCTATGACTATGCCTTGCATATTTGTAGAAAATATTGTCCTTAAAATCTGAAATAAAATCAGCAACACTGCATTCTTTTGTAACCAACTCGCATCTAGAACCTTCACCTCCACTCTGCAAAGTATATTTGACTATCTCATAACTCTTTCTCTAAAGAAGATTCTTTCCAAATTCATGTTCCGAACCCTCATGAAAACATTGAACAAACTTTGACAAGCCACCACATTGTGAGCACTTCGCATTTAAACAATCATTTCTATAGAAAAGGAAACCATCATCCCTAGAACATAAAAATAGATCTAGCAAGTCCCTTGCTGATTTCGGAAGACGCATTGAACCACACTCTTACAACATTTCATTAGTATGCAAAGTAGAATGGATATAGCATAATAGTTCATGGTACATTGAAAACTCCGCATGGTATTTGCAACAACAAGTATTACGAATCTTAAGAGGCACACAATAGAATGGCTTCAAACCTTCAAAAGTTCTTTGCGAGATTTCCATATTTGGAGTGTTTGATTAAATTTGTTGAACAACATTGTTTGGCTTGATTCCAAGAAATGTTTAGGATGTGGTGTACGGTCTCGACTTCCAATTCTTAACTTTAAAACATCCTTTGCATTGGGTGATACTCTAGAGTTATCATGCCAAAATTGCTGAATTGCCTACTTTACATTATCGGTTAGCTTCTTATCAACACGTGTAAGCCTTCCGGCAAAAGCCCATGTATCATTTTGAAGAGGATCATCTATTCTTTCTCTTCTTGCAAGTGCTCTATCCAAAGTTTTATGATTTAAGTCAAAATCAATACAAGTTTGTCTCATAAAGCGAGCCTTTTTCAATTGATGGCTTACTAGGGCGGTGGTAATGAATCTCCGAGCCACTCTCTTATCTTTTTCCTTGTTATTTTTTCCAATAGACTTGAGAGCATTAAAAAGATTTTTGACAATAATAGAATTTTTTTCGGTCCTCTTGTTCAGACGAATCTTCAATTTGGCTAGCAAAGGTCTCATCTTTTGCATCTTTAGCAATTTTACAAAAATTTGGCATTGCTCGGTCAATGTCTTATCGCTAAAATATTGGTTGAAAATTATTCTAGACCACAACCGAATAGTTCGTGTTGACCTCTCGCCTTCAAAATTGTTTATAATGTTATCATCAATTTAAACTAACCATTTAGGGGTCCTTGAAGGTCTTGAATTTGGAATACCTCTTTCTTCCACACAAGGTTCTTCATTTCTCGTGTAATCTGGTGAAACATAATTTACACTTGCTTCAATATTATGTTCAACATCTTCATTTGCAACATTTTCAATATCAATTTGAACAATTTCATTCCCAATTTCAATATCATGTTCAACATCTTCAATTCCAACATTTTCATTATCAATTTCAATATTTTCATTCCCAATTTCAATATCATGTTCAACATCTTCAATTCCAACATTTTCATTATCAATTTCAAAATTTCCATTCCTAATTTCAATATCATGTTCAACATCTTCAATTCCAACATTTTCATTATCAATTTCAATATTTTCATTCCCAATTTCAATATCATGTTCAACATCTTTAATTCCAAAATTTTCATTATAAATTTCAAAATTTTCATTCCCAATTTCAATATCATGTTCAACATCTTCAATTCCAACATTTTCACCTTGAAAATTTTAAATATCAATTTGAACATTTTCATTCCCAATTTCAATATCATGTTCTACATTTTCACCTTGAACATATTCAATTTCCTCTTCACTTGAAAGACCATAGGGCTCAGGTTCACCAATATTTAACATACCTTGTCTTTTCTTTCTATGACCTTCTCTATCTCTTTGTCTATATCCTTCAATTTGTTCTTTTGTCATCTTTCTCTTACGTTTTTGCTTCTGATGACTGCTGCTCCCCATTATACCAAATAAAAGATGCTAAAAAATCATTATGTATGACAAATTTGAGTACAAGAATCTCCAAAAAGTTTATCTTTGTCTCTTCCTATCTGAAACCGCGCATTTGTCACCTGCAAAGTGCTGCAAACAGAATGCAAGGTCTGTTGGAATGCACAAAAATGACCCACATGGGGTTTTCTATGGCCCACAAATCAGATATCCGATTTGTAAAACATGTTCTGCAACGGTAAGATTTCACCTCTGCACAATGGAGTTTCACAAATCGGATATCCAATTTGTACACACATAGACCAAAGGGAGAGGTAGAGTGGGAGAGGGAGAGGGAGAGGGAGAGGGAGAGGGAGAGGGAGAGAAAGGGAGGGAGAGTGGGAGGGAGATAGGGATAGGGAGAGGGAGATGGAGAGGGAGAGAGAGGGAGAGAGGGAGAGGGAGAGGGAGAGGGAGAGAGAGTGAAAGAGTGAGAGGGAGAGTGGGAGAGGGAGAGAGGGAGAGAGAGAGAGATAGAGAGAGAGAGGGAGAGGGAAAGAGATAATATTTAAATATTTTATAAATTGGTAATATATATATATATTTAAATATTTATGGATTAACTAAAATATTAAAATATTTATAGATTAACTAAAATATTGAAATAATATTTAAATATTATACATTTAATAATATATTATATATTAAATACACAATTCGGTAAGAGATTACCATAAATTGTATATTAAATATATTACATTATACACTTTATTGGATACTATATATATTAAATTATAAACTTAATTGCATTTTTAAATAATATATTAAAGATTGTATAAATTGTTTTAAAACTGATATAAAAGATATCATATATCGAATTCAAATCCGATATCCGATATTCTGACACAAAATTTAATACCTTGGTATTAGGCTCGGGATTTGGTTCGAACCTGCCAATCCTAAAAGTCAACACGTAAAACGTGTTTAACAACTTACCTTGTTTTTCCAGACTTTGCCCATGTGGCTTTCGACTTTTATTTTACCTAAAATTGATAAAATGAAAAGGGTTTGTAAAGGAGCTTCTCAGCTTTCTACCAATATAAATTATATTTTCTTTAGAATCTAATAAATAATAATAATTTATTTTTTATTAGAATTACGACTAAAGTCCTGATTGATAGTCTGATAGAAAAACATCTATAGATTTCAAACGGTATCACATTTTTTGAATCCAAAACATGCATCACATTCTATGCTTCACATACTATAGGATTAAAAAAAATAAAAATGAATTCCTTTAAGTTTTGACCAAGTTAAGGTGGTCAAACATATGAGTTTTTATATTTTTGAAAAGTTGTAATAACAAATTAATAATTAATTATTTAATTGAAAAAAAATTACAAAAAAATATGCATCACATCCGGACATGAGTCCTCTACTTATATCTAAAATTTTATAAAAAAATATTATGATTTTATTATGGTTAGGGTGGTCAGACAGACACCTACTTTTTATTTTTTCCCTGAAATTTTAGTACTACTGCATTGAAATTTCAAATTTTCACCAAATAGATTTTTTTTTACAAAAATTAACCTAGTAGTTTAGAAACTAAATTCAATTTGCCATAGATTCTATTCTTACATATTTTTGAAATAATATATAGATAACTTATTCAAATTTTTATGTCAAGTTGCCCAACTCTGATTTTCTGAATTTTCATTACCACTTAAGGACCTGTTTTTTCCATGATGATCCCGCACATACCCATATTTACGGTTATACTAAAATATAGTAAGTCAAATAATAAGGCTAATAAATTTATAAGTTGTAATATACAGTCCAAAATGCAAAAACCGGCCACATAGACCATCAAATTTAGGTCTAGTGAGGAGTTCTCAAAAGGAGGGGATGACGACAACAAAGACTTTGTTTTTGATGACTAGGGAAATCATCCAGTTATTTGAGGACATTAAATGTTTAGACTTTGGTTGGATGCGTGCAAAAGCGCTTGGCTCTATTGCTTCTTCCAAAAAAATGTGTGGTTAGGAGTCATCGAGGGTGTTTGGAGGATGAGTTTTTGGGCTCTTTTGATGCCTTTGGTCAAGGCCTTAAGAGAGGCTTCCTCCTCTCAACTTGACATGTGAATAAGAATGTGTTGTGTGAGGTGGGTTTGGGGTCTACTAAGGGCTTGTTTCCTTTGTCTTCTCTTGGCGTGGTCTCTCTTCTTTTGGTAGTGGCATATCTTGATGGGTTAGACTTAAACATCTCTATGGCTCAACATTCAAATGTGCCCCCTACCCTTATGGATTATGCAGCTTGGTCCTATGTCTCCCTAGTCTCAAGGGATTGTGTCTCCTCCCAACATTGTTCCTTCTTCAGTGTTCGCATAGGGAGGAATTATTAAAATTCTTGACAAGATTATTGATAGGTTGGCCTTCAAGTGGGTGAATGTTCTTGTGGGAAAGTTTTTTAGAGGTAGCGAAACGTGGATAGTTTTAGATCTTGGGTGAGGAGGAAGTGGAAAATAAAAGATACACTAGAGATCGTTTTTCTTTACACTGGCTTCTTCATCATCTCGTTCTCCCTTATTAATGACTGTCTTCAAACACTAAAGAGTGGTCCTTGGTTTCTTGGCAAATCACGCCTCTTCCTCATTAAGTGAGAACTAGGTTTGGATCTCAATAGTCTTGGCTTTAAAAAAGTTTCAATGTGGGTCAGACTTCATGGCCTACCATTGGAGTACCGAGATAAAGAAATGTGGACAACCATAGCTTTCTCTTTGGGTGATCTCATAATGGTTGGTGAGCTGACTAGATCTAGAAAGTGTTTCCTTTATGTTATATTTTATGTCAACATTGTAGTTGATAATCAACTCCCTTCCTTAATCATTCTTTCCTAAAATCTTGGAGAATGGGTTTAGCTAATTGAGTATGTGGGGTTCCTTGTGATGTGCCACAATTGTCACAAGATGAGACAATGCTATTGTTGTGTGTAGTTTTTCCTCAGGTGACCACAAACATTCTAAAAATTTATTGGAAAAATTCTAAAAAATTATTTGTTCCTTTCACTAGTTTGGGGTTAGGTGATGGAGATTGTCCTATTGTGGACAAGAATGACTCTTCTTTGTAAAAGATGTAATCGTTCAATTGAGGCTATTGTTCATGTTCCTCCTTTTGGCTCCTTGCCCTCCAGCAAGAACAATGATTTATCCTGGACTCTTTGTGTTCAAGCAACCTTTCTAATCCCATTCACATGGGGTTTGATTCATAATACAATTGTAAAGCTAAATCAAAACAAAAATCTCTAAATAATTTTGGATTTTAACCACCATAGGTGACGATCTTTCTTTTTGTTGGCATCTAGCATGTTGCTTTGTGATCCCTTTGAGTGGGGTGTTGTGGCTTGTCATAGTGTTATGAGTCTTGGAGTTTCATGTCATTTTAGGTTGTAGGGTGTTTTTCTTGCTTCTTTGTATGGGTTTGGCCCTTCTGGTTCATAGTTTTTATCACAAGCATTTTCCATGGTAAAAAAATTTGCCCTTACTTAATCCCTGTTAAATAGAAAAACTACTTGAAATTAATTTTATCATAATTCCAATCAAGTATTTTATCTTTCTAAAAGTAGAAATGTGACATAATTTTTAAAAGCTTTTATTATGTAATAGTTGTTATAGTTTTAGAATCTTAATATATAGTATGATTATTGGGCTTATTGTTCTTTAGTTGCCATATGATTTAATTTGTTAAATTTTATGTAGAATTGATTGTCTCAAGCCATGAACCACATTATAGGACCTTAAATATAACTAGTAAAGAGTCCAAAGCACACAAATAAATTGGTTATTATCACCAGTGGTCAATAAAATTATAAATTGATAGAAGAAAATATTTATAAGGTTATTCAATTGAAATCCAAATAGTGAAAGACATAAATGGGATCAATGTGAATTGAAAATTGAAAAGTGAGAAGCTTAACAAATTTCAAATTTATCTTATCAAGATGTCTAATTATATTATTTTATTAAAATGTTGGAAAATAGATGCATTAACTTCTAACTTTTAGATGTTAATATCTCCAAGATAATAATTAAGTGGTGGATAGCTTTGGAATCTTATCACTAAGATCATAAGAATTTAAGTGACGATTCTTTTAGATAGAAAAGGGTTCCTAACAATTTTAACAATAGTAAAGAACTTTCAAAATGTAATGAGAGATTATAATCTCAATAAATCTTTTTTTTTTAAGATAGTGATTTCACATGTAAATAAGAGATTTTAATTAAAGAATATAATAATTAAATAATGTAGCTGAGTGTTTCTGGATTAGATTGTGTGTATTTTTTGCATCAATGTTTCGGATCACACTCCGTGATCCATTATCAGAATAGAAAAGAGCATAGGAAGTGAAATACATATTTGCAGACAAAGAAAAAGCTAAAAGGGAGAAAAGGATGGATAAAAAAGGTTGGCACAAGAACTATAGATGAAAATATCAAAACAAGAGAAAACTCAAGAAAACAAAAAATTAAAAACTAAGAATTAAAATCAAAAGTAAATTGGGAACAAAAGCATAAAATACTTAAAATTACATCTTTCTCTACAAATCCATAAGCAACGACCTCATCATGATTGATATTCTTGCACGTTTTAGCAATGATCTCAATCCTATCAAGCTCCAAAAGTGCTCCCTAGTCATAAGAACACAAAAAGAATCCACAACGCACTCAGATACCACCATCTTCTCTACCTCTATTTCCTCCAACTTGAGCCCTCCCTTCATGGTCGAGACCAGCTTCTTTGATTTTTCTCTGTCTTTCTACTTACTACTATTTACCATCTTGAAACTACAGAAACTTAAGATGGGAACAGAGAGATTACCAACTAAATATCAAGGAAAGGAGGTCTTGCCTTTCAAACTTCATTCTTCCCGGCAAATAGATTTTCAGTTACCAAACATTTGCACGTCACCATCCTTCATGCAAGTCATCTCTGACCTCGCCTAGCCATGTTTTCAACTCAAAGAGTGACATCCCCACTCGCTCACCCTCGCAACTCCCTCCACCGTAGGTGTCACTGTCCAATGTGCGCCTAAATTCAAACTGTCTCATATTTAAGCTTAAAGAGTATCTCACCTGATAGTGCAATCATTCAAGACAACTCTCATCCACACTAATTAAACAACTACCTATGACCAGATTTCATGGGTGCACTACAAATGGTTAACAGATTCCCTCCATGTCAATCAGTTGCCACCATTGCAGCGAACTACTAATCAGGCGATTGTGGGTTCGTGTCAGGCTTGATGAATTGTAAATGAAAATGCTCAGAATGATTTACGACACTACAATGTTGAAAAGCATTCAATTTATTAATGGAGTCCATAGATTGAACATTTAAAAACATAAAGGTGGTTGTTAATATTGGACAATGACAACAATAATAGAAATAATCATAATCTTTGGAAAAGACAGAGAAATAAAACAAAAAGTAAAATGATAAAAACAAAACAAAAAAAAATTGATTTTTTTAAGTTTGATAGAGGTCGTTATTTTGAAGATATTATATATATCTTGGTATTTTGAAGGAAAAATCAATGTAATGAATTGTTATTTGAATAATCATTGTGTGAAGATTTTAATCAGTTAAGAATATCAATACTTTGCTTTGTGAATGTTTTTGAAAAGATAAGTAGCATTTTCAGGGTGTCGTATCCCTCACAAAGAGCCCAAGGGGCCAAAGAAAAACATAGTTCAAAACAGAGATTGAACTATAGGAACAACCAGAAACAGCTGACAGACAGCTGTGGAAAAACAAAGAAATTAAACAACCCCCAAAATAGAGGGTTCAGAGTTGGCTCCACGAGTCCGAGTCTTAGAAGCAGACACAAACTTCTTCTTCCGAAGAACAACCGACCAAGGAGGCTCGGAAACAGGAAATGAGGAGAACGGTGAGAAGATCGACCCCACCTCAACCACCACATGACCACCAAACAACGAGGGCATCGACAACAAGACAATCGAGAACGGATCAACAAGCGGATTAGAAGAGGCACCCAACAAAGGGCAGACAAGGTCAGACAGAGCATCGACAGCAGGTGCAGGGTTAGATGGAACACCGACAACAAGAGCAGGGACAAGCTCAGTAGTGTCAGCAGAAGGGTCTGGTACAACAGTGTCAGCAGAACGGTCTTCAGGAAGAACCAAAGAAGAGAGTTTGACATATTGTCAAGGTTTTACCATGTAAATATGTGTCTTGTCTATTATTTTGTTATTCCATTTTCATTTTCTTCGTTATTTCTTTGCAACTAACTTGTGATACAATATTTTTTAGTTTGTGGGTTTTACGTTTCCATTTTCAAAGTGGTATCAAAGCAGTTATTTTGCAACATTTGTGTTAGGATTTGGTGTTTGTTTTGTAGCATCGAATGACGAAGGTTTCAAATACAAGCTTCAATGTGGAGAAATTCAATGGGAAAAATAATTTTGAGCTATGAAAGCTCATATGTGTGATTTGTTAGTACAACAAGGATTGCACAAAGGGTTGATAGAAAGTAAAAGAAATCTACAAATATGACTGATGAGAATTGGGAGGATCTAGATACAAGAGCTCTTAGCACAATTCAATTGTTTTTATCAGATGATGTTCTTTTCAATATTGTTGGAGAGGAAACAACAACAAGCTTATGGAGTAAATTGAGTCTTTATATGATAAAATCTTTGACAAATTGGATCTACTTGAAGAGCAGTTGTAAAGTTTGTGAACGAAAGAAGGTATAAAAATTGTTGATCATTTAAATATTTTCAATAGGGTAAAAGTACAAACATGTGTCACACTTTATAAAGGAAATGATCAACACTGATTTAACTTTTAAACTTGAATCACTAGAAAGTGACATATATCTTTTGAACTTTGAAATGATGTAAACTAATAAAATGTGTATTTTTAAGTATATTTTATGTTTGTATTTAAAAAAAAAAATTAAAAAATTATTTGAATATTTTTTTATAAATTAACTCTATAATTTAGTTGTTGATAAAATGTTGAAAAATGACGTTACATAAGACGTGAAATTTTATATAATAAATTTTATTTTTTTCCTTCAAATTTTTTGTGTATATTTATAACTGGAAACTTTAGGGGATGGATATATATTTTTGCAATTTTATTAAACAGATTTTTTAAATAAATATTAAATGTGTGTGAATTAAAACATGATTGTTTCCATTCGACGTCAAATTTTATATTAAATATTTATTTAAAATAGAAAACAAATTATGCTATATTAATCTTGATTCTTTTATCTAGGGCATCATATTTTTTTAATAAGTTAATATTTTTCTTGGCATGATAATCAACCTAATATTTTTCTACGGATAACCTACTTTTAGTAAAAAAAATTAAAATTAAATATAAATAATAATTGAACTATTAAAATAAATATATATTTTAAAACGACACCTATGGATTTACAAAAGGGTATTTACATTTAAAAAAAAATGTTATTTATATGAGTTGTTGAAACACCAACTTTTTCAAATAGTGTCGATTTTTTAGTAAATTGGCCTTAAAGTGGTGCTACATATGCATTTAGCCAACAATTTTAGTTGGAAAGTTGTGGAAGTATTGGGTGTTGGCAAGAAATTGAGTCCACTTTTTGGCCAAAAAGTGGAAGTGTTTTCCATGATTTTCAGAGTTTGACACATTTAACCTTAAAATTTGAAGCACTTAGAGATGAAATTTTCAAACAAATCAGTAATCATAAAATGTAGTACTCAAAGTCTAGTTTTCAAATATGTAATTTATTTCAATACTCAGATTGTACAAATTGAGTTTCAATAGGCTTTTGTAAAAACCACTATTTAAAAGTAATTTTTTTTACCATACCATACACATGTACGACATCCATATTTTGACTTAAATTATCATATTTTTCTAAATCCTTTTGGGAAAAGACTTGTGACTCACTAAAGCTTGTCTTGGATTTTTTTTGTAATTTTTAATTGATTTTTTTTTTTGTTAAATTTTTATCAGGCATATTTGTCGTTTAGAAAAATTGTCGTGTACGACACACATAAGATGACCTAAAGTTATCATTTTTTGCATTTTTTTTTAAAATTGAAAATAATTTTCTGAAGTTTGTCCTTGTGCAATCCGTTCGTCAAAATGTTATGTTGATCAAAAGTTATTAAAATAGTAAAAAACACTGATATTTAAAGTTTATGGACCAATTTCATCAGAAATTAATTGAAAAATAGAAAAAATAATCCAATTGCAAAAAAATTAACATATTTGAAATCTACATTGTCTCATCTAAAATGGGTTTTAATTTCGTCAAAATATTCTGCAAAAAAAATCGTCAGTCATATGTCCAAACTCGATTTTTTTCCCTAACATTGTTAGAACCTTCAACTTGCAGGTCAAACTAGGTTGAAGGCCTAGGTTTGGACTCCCACTACTTTTCCTGAACCAAAATCTGAGGCAAAAACCCGACTACAAGGCAAAAAAAAATTCACATTATAAAAAACGGTATCCCGCTTTATAATTGAGATCCCGTTTCTTTTCAAATATGTTATTTAAATTTACTGTCAAATTTTACTGTGAAGTCTGCAACTTCACATGTACAACCGAGAGCAGTAAAATTGGTCTATTTTTCATAGAGTAGTTTTTTTACAGGTGGTGACTTGCTTTTTTGATTAATTTTTTCAAAGGAGAGATCCCATTTTTTCAAAGAAAGAACAAAAGGTCTTCCACTTGCAATATGAATTGATTTTCTCAAAGGAGGCATGAAGAAATTAGTTTTAAAGTGGAATTGTGCTAGTTTTCTACTTGTTTTGAGGAACACAAGAGGAAGAATTTAATCCTATAGGTCTTGAACTTCCAATTTGAATCAATTTTTTTGAAAAATTTCACTATTTACATTCATTTGTGCTTGAGAATTTTATAATCATGGGAAATAAATATTGTAATAAGAGGAGGAAGACATTGAATCCTGAAGAAATTGAAGCAAACAAAGAGAAGGAGAGACATAGACAAATAGAAAGAAGAATGAGAATTAAATCAATGAATGATGGGGGAGCATCCAATTCTACAACTATTGAAGATGAAAACATAGAGGAGACCATGGTTGTAGATGAAGCGAATTCGCAAGAAGTCAATTTGGAGAAGAATATGATTATACAATCAAGTCCTACTATGTCTTCAAATCCATCTTTCAATGCTATGGAGAATGTATCAATATGCACAAATCCAGGCACATCTTCAAATCCACATGTTAGTGAAATGGTAAATTCGTATGTAGAAATTTTACAAGATGCTGGACTTAATGATGTTGACATTGATAATATTTAGAGAGATGAAACTTTTATAAAATTTGTTGAAAATGATAATGAGAATGATCCTTTTGTTGACAATGAAATTGAGAATAATCCTTTTATTGAAAATGAAAACAAAAATCGTTTTGTTGATGTAAATGAAAATGAAAACCGTTTTGTTGATGAAAATGAAGATGAAAATGTAAATCGTTTTGAAGTTGAAAATGAAAATGAAAATGAAAATGAAAATGAAGATGAAGATGAAAATCTAGAATGTGATGTTGAATTTAATGAAAATACTTTAAAAAAAAAATTGAAAGTGGTGTTTTTGATAATCTTCTTGGTCAAATTTCTTGGAGGCAAATAAGAACACATGCAAATAAAATATACAATGAATTATTTTATCATAAAAAAATTACAATTCAATGTCAACTAATGATGCAATTGATGAGAATGCAAAAAATAAGAAAAATAATGAAAAGGTTAGGATTTTTTGCTAAACAAAAAAAAAAAAGATCAATCATTAAAACATCCTGTGTACTATTGCTAGTGCCATTCAATCGATTGGAAAATATAGTCGATCTAAAGATAAAAATGCAAAAAAAAGAGCTATAACAACTGCTATAGTTAATAAAGAAACTTTGAAAAAAAGAATGGTAAGAAATATTAGTGAAGTTTTAAAAATACATCCTAAAACATTGCTAAGAGCGGCAAAAAGAAGAATAATTATAGAAAATTATCCTATCAATCAATGTTGGAGTTTTAGTGGTCGACTCCCGAGGTCTGATATGAAATTGAATGTTGAAATTAAATCTTTGATTGAAAAATATTGGCATGATAATACTAGGCTTTCATCTAATGCTAGAGATGTTTTAAAATTAAGTGTGGGGTCCAAAGTTCGTGATCCTCACCCAAAACACCTATTAGATACAACACAAATTGAATTTTATAGAAAATTTAGTGGTGATTTAGTGTTACCCGGTAATATTAAAATAAGTCAAAGGTCTTTTGAAAAATGTAAACCGTGGTATGTAAAAATCAATAAGCAACAAATATCTTGTTGTTGTAAAACGCATGCTCAATTTCATTATTTTTATGATGTTTTTCAATATATACGTTGTACCTTGCATACTAACATGATTCTACTGGAATGCGGCATTAGTATACCACCTAAAGCAATAAGGGAGTTTATTTCAAGTTTTTTTTGTGAAAGATGTAATGGTAAATTGTTTTATTTAAGTTCTTGTATTTCTAGACAATGCATTGACTGTGGAAACCTTTCATTCTTAGGAATTTGTATGCATGAAAGTGTTGATAATGATTTTGGACAACAATTAGTAGAAGTTAAAAGATTTAAGAATGTTCACTATTCTTTAAAAGACGGATAAATAGGAAAGCATTGTGATTTAGTTACATAAAAAGTTAGTGTGCATGCATTCATGAGTGAATTTAAGAATAAGATAGTACCAAAATATATCATGCACTCTCAACATGCTCAATCGCTTGAAGACCAATTTCGTGCATGTAGAAACACATTTCCAATTGGTACTATACTTTTAGTGGTTGATTTTTTAGAAAATTATACTCTAGCTCCGCAAGAGGAAATTCAATCACATTATTATAATTCAGTGCAAGTAGCTATGTTTGTCCATATTGTTTATAGAGATGTAGATAATAGCACTGAGGATGATAGAAAAGTTCTGAGGGAGTATCATTTTTATTTGAGTGACAACCGATTACACTCATTAGATTTTGTTCAATTTTATTTTGGTATATTTTACAAAAAATTAAGACAAAGAGGAATCCATATGAAAGAACACCTCATAAGGTCAAATAATTGTACGAGGCAGTTCAAGAATACTCGAATGTTCTATTGGTTAAGTAGGATTCACAAAGAATTTAATGTCCAACATATATGGAGTTTTTTGAAGCTGGGCATGGTAAAGGAGAACATGATGGAGCTGGTGCATGTGTCAAAAGAATTCTTGCTAGAGAACAATTAAAATTTGAAGATGCAGTAAAATTTAAATATGCACGTGGGATTTTTGATTGGTGTAATACAATATTATCTACACTTGGTTCGATTGAGTACTCTAGAGTTCATCGATTCTTTTGGTTGGTTGAAGAAGATAACATTGTACCTAGAGTTGACTGTGAAAAAATTAGTGGATCTACTAAATGTCATTCGTTTAGGAATTCGACAACAAGCACATGGACTATCTGGACAAGGGAGCTTGCATGTTTTTTCTAGTTTTGCATCTCAGGAGATTGGGAAGCATGTGAAAATACAGAATGGGTTGAATAGTGGGATTAAAGATTGTTGACATTTGCACAAGCACATGATCAATATGAAAGAAATATTGAAGAAAATGATCGAGTGTTTGCATCTGAAGACTATGACCGTGTTTCAGACCTTTCACAAGAAGGTAATTTAATTCAATTTATTTCATTTAATTTTTCTTTATTAAGTTATTTTGTAATACTATTTTTTTTATATTGATATGCACAAGTTATTAAATCAGTTTTTGTCTATAGGACATGCGTATGTTGTTGTTGCACCCGAGGGGAATGAAGAGAAAACATAATATTGGTTGGCTCATTGTGTGGAGAGTAAACATAAGTTAATATCACCTCAAGAAGATGATAATGGCTATCATTATCCGAAAGGTACCATGATTCCCTTAAGACATCCCCTTAAGCAAATTTTGATAACAATTTTTTTGATCCCTTAAATAATTTTTTAGAACAAGTTATTCATCTCATTAAGAAAATTTTGAGAACTTATATGATGATTGTTTTCATATTTTCCAATAGGATCGTTGTGGTTGTTGGAACTTGGCTACGAAAATACCTAGAAAGGAAGAATGGTCTACCTGCATATGAAGATTATGAACCTCATAAAAAAATTATACATTATTCACATTTGGTGGTGGCAACAAATATAAAACTAGATCGATATCGTACAAGACCTGCAAATAAAGTGTTATGGATAATTTTGATGGAAGAGCATGAGACAATCATAGATGCATTACAGAAAAGAGAGGATGCAGATGGTACAATGGAATAAGTAAATATAGGTAAATATAGTTTAAGTTTTATATTGTCCTTTTAAATAAAGGTAATTATTAGTTAAAATATATTTAAATACATGTTTTGATTACATATTGATATTGCTTGTACATTAATAGTTAAAATTGATTTATTATCCTTTTTTGTATCCTTAAGCCATCATTGCATTGATCTCATACTTTGAAACAAAACGGAGAGGATGCCTAGATTCAACCTACACACATGTGGAATACTTTTAAATGCAGGTACTTGAGTTGTGTACATATAGATAGTTTTATATAAATTAAAATATGTATGTTTTGACGATTTCATTGATATTGCTTGTACCTTTTTGATATTAGGCAGTGTGAAGACCTAGTACATTTTGGGCATGAGTTTGAGATGTTCTTGAGATGGCATGTGTAAACATTGTTTTGAGATGACATATATATCCTTGTATGTCTTCAAATCACTAAATTTCATGCATACATTATTGTTAAATCAATTATATCCTTAAGATGTTGTATTATGACCCCTTAAGATATTCCCTTAAGACATTGTATTGTGACTCCTTAAGACATTGTATTATGACCCCTTAAGACATCCCCTTAAGACATTGTATTATGACCCCTTAAGGAATCCCCTTGATACATTGTATTATGAACCCTTAATACATCACCTTAAGACATAATATGACCCCTTAATTCATCCCCTTAAGATGTAATATGACCCCTTAAGACATCCCCTTAATAATTTAAATTACGACCCCTTACGATGTTCTATTATGAACCCTTAAGACATCCCCTTAAAACGTTCTATTATGAACCCTTAAGACATCCCCTTAAGACTTTGTATTATGACCCCTTAAGATGTTCTATTATGAACCCTTAAGACATCCCCTAAAGATGTCGTATTATGACCCCTTAAGATGTCCCCTTAAGACGTTGTATTATGACCCCTTAAGATGTCCCCTTATTTTTTCAATGTACGACTTATAAATTAGTATTGGATTCCATTATTTGTTTTGACAACTTAAAAAATAGTATTGGATTCCATTATTTGTTTTGACAACTTATAAATTAGTGTTGGATTTTATTATTTATAGAATTTATTAATGCTTTTGTTCTCTAATCTTGTATGGTTTTGTTTATTTCTTAAAATTTTATCCTTTCTGGTATATAAACAAATTGCTTTGGTTTGTAAATTATGATTTATTGACTAATTATTGATTGACATGAATTGAATAAGTTCATTGACAATTATAGCTAATTATTGAATGTACATATCATGTATGAGATCACTAAATTTGTAAACTATAATTATTAAAATGTCCTATTTTAATTTCAACTTTAATTTCATATTTATATTTAATTTCACATTAATGTCCTATATTAATATCTTGACTATGAACATAAAATGCATAAATGTATATGTGTAAATTAAAATTTCAAACAATAATAAAGTCCATAATTTATGTAAATATATTAAGTGCATGAAACCAATATATTAAGCGCATGAAAAAAAGTCCATCAGAGTACAACCCATGAACTAAAGTCCAACTAAGTACTCAAGAACCATGAATTATAAAGTCCAACAAAGTACATGACAAACCAAAAATATAGTCCACAAAATAAACAAATATAACCCACAAAATCATGTTTCTAGGTCATGTATTGTCTCTATAATCAAGAGACCTCTTCGTGCCATGCAGACTATGTAGATGACCTAAAACACTCTGTACAAGAGAAAGATGAAATCATATGTAAGACAATGAATTTTTTTTTAATGAAAATTTAATTTATAATTCATCATATTAAAATTAAATTACCGTCATATCTGGGTTTGGATGCTCTACTGCACCTGAAGCAACCTCTACATTCTCTGAATCAATCTACACAAACAAGACAAAAAAAATTGAAATTAGATGCACAAGTCTACAATTAAAAATGATTTAATTGAAATTAATTTATAATTTATCATATTTTAATTGTACCATATCCATAGGTTGTGCACCCTCTTCTGCAGGACATGTTTGTACATTCTCAACTACTAGATGTGTCACATGCTATAAAAGAAAAGAATTTAAAACATGTATTAGCTCAAATTATATTAATATTCAATTTGAAATTTAAAATTATTTAGTTATATATTCACAATATATAATTTATAATTGAATTTAAATATAATTTTTTTTTAAATTAGCATTTGATTTGGAGTTTGCTCCACCCCTCCTGGAGGTGTAACTATGTCTGGGTCAGGGCTGAAAGTCACACTAACAAATTCCTACAAGATCAAAGTTAAAGCATGTACATACTTGAATTAGGTAAATATATATATATATTCAAGTTTGCACATTTTGTGTAGAATTTATTTTAAACAACCTGAAAATCAGAGGCCTCACGAGTAACCACAAAATCTAATGTTTGCTCGATGCCCATTTTGATTGTGGTATCAACCTAGACATACATGTAGGCATGTAACACAAGCTTATAATATTTAAAAGTGTACATGCACATTTCATATATAGTGAATTAAAAATTCATAATTGTAACTATACTAATGTAGGTTAAAAAATTTACAATATAAATGTACCTGCCCCTGGTCTAGGACGACTGATAGTGGAGGAGTGCTCGACAACCCCTCGGGTGAAATCGACGTGGAAGCCGATTGACTCGCCTAAACCAACATAAATATTTCAAACATATATGTTATTCAATTATAAATTTAAAACTCAACTTAAAAATTATTTCATTTATAATTTAAAAAATTCAAATCAAAATACCCATAAGGTTTTCCAATTAGGACTGGTGTCGATGTATGTACTCGTGGAATGAATGATTGCCCCATCATTACTATCATTTGTACACCAAACAGTTTGATTGTTAAAATGTATTGCAAACTTTACTTTGATATATACATTCATCAAAATTCCTTTAAAATGAACGTGTAGATGCATATTTATACCTGTGTACCAGTGTCCTCAAAATGTTCGCCTCTTGTAAGAAACTCTACAAATGAACTGATGTGACCAAATTAACCACTAGAATCTCCACGTCCACCCAAACTAGGTGTGGTCTGATCAGGTCCATAGCATACTTGATGGAAATTGGTACATACATGTGGGACGAGCCTCAACACTCTTGGAGTGGTACTCGGACCGGCTCCATAGAACACTCCTCCATCATCATCGTCTCTATGCTCCCCACCCGCTATTGCAGAAGCAAGCTGATCAAGGTCTCCTGTGAGTGTACTAAGGGAACCTAATGTCAAGACCATATATTGATGATGAATAGGTGTAGGAATGGGAGGACCAAGAGAAACAACAAGGGGTTGTGTATGCATAGGATGTTGGGGATAAACCCTTGCCCCTAACCTCTATTGTGGCATACCGCCAACAACACCCTGAAATGATTTAAAATCAAAATAATTGGGATTTTGCCCCATAACAAACTCTATATATAATTTCCTCAAAAAATACAATGAGTGCTCCCAATTAGCATGTGGGCGAATGTCAAAAACCATATACCATTGATCCCAAAAATGTGCACTCATCTATGGATGTATGCACCACCTCATGGATATTCTAGATTTGTTCGCAGGAATGGGATATCAAGTAATGAGGTCGAGAAAGTAGGGGGCTAGATGGGATTTCGTTATTTTAAGGTCTAATATTTCTCTATAAGAGAGACCATCAGCATAAAATTGTCTCATTTTTTCTTTGTCTCGTCTATACCTATCTAGTTCAGAAGCAATGGTCCTGATGGAATCCACAACATTTTGCATTGCATATGAAAAACATCTAACATGAGGTGGAATCAATGCTTGACTCTACATAGCATTGATTTGATTATGTATTGATGCAACCTAATCATTTATGCGTGCCCGTAAGCAAGTCTCATCAGATGCAACAGGTTGTGGAGGGGGAGGTGGAGGTGGAGGTGGAGGGGGAGGTGGCTGAGGTGGTGGATTGATGATATCATCAATATTAAATTAATCTATGACATGAGATATAAGTGTGCACCTGCATTAAATTATACTAAATTAACATACAAACTTAAAAAATTACAAGAAATAGTTAAATTTGAAACACATGCAAATTTGTTTAAATATGATACATGCATACATATATTAAGATCATATAAAATTGAAACACACATATACATTGATTGAACTTGATCAAGTAAACTATGTACATACATTTAAAATAAAAAAATACCATGCATTTAACATACATACATTTAAAATAAAAAATACCATGCATAATTTGCATGCATACATCATTAAAGTAAACTATGTACATACAAATTTCAAAATTTAACAACTATATGTGCAATTTTAATACATGTGTACATAGTAAACAATAAAATTGAAACATTCACAAAAAGCTCATTTTATGTCTAACGCATGTATATATATCCATCTAGAACCATCCATCTAAAAATATCCATCGTTCACCAAATTCATCACCAAATTCATAAATTCATAACTTTAAGATCATTGTCTTAATTTAAAAACTATTGTGGCTTTCTACTGCATCTCTTCATTTATTTGCGTTTTCCTTTTCAGAATCAGAAGTTCTCCTCTCCTCTAGCCATTGTCGATGCTCATCTAAGATCCCATCCATAGCCCTGACAACATCAACAATGGTTTGCATCCTAGATGCAATCATCCTCACAAGTGGTGCGACAAATTCTTCATTTTGAATAATGCTGATTTGATCTTGGATGGTTCTAACATTGGAATTGATTTGTTCTTGCAAATGAGCACCATCGATTTCAGGTGGTGGAGGTGGGGGGTTATGAGGTGGAGTGGGTGGAGGTGGAGGTGAAGGTGGTGGAGATGGATGGCACAAAGGTTGATTGCGAATATTATTGAATCGATCCATGTGATCTCTAGAAGATATGAGTGAACTTGCATTAGATTTGTAATTTCAAAATGTAAGATACATGTTTAGGATTTATACCCTTAAACCATTCAATATAAATGGCCTAATTGAATACATATGATAAAATAAAATTTTAAGCCTCATTTATGTCTAAGGCATGCTACTTGAATGAAAATACAATTAACTATTAATATAAGACAATTTATGAATGTTATAGGGTTTACGGTTTAGAGTTTAACATAGATCCCCTTAAGCCATCCTATCACCCTAAACTGTAAACTAATCAATCTAGATCATGATTTATCTCATTCATATTATAATCTTGCATGATCTAATTATTGTTAAATTTGGTTTATGAAACTTAGGGTGAAGTTTTGGTGTCCCTTGGAATATAATGAACTTGCAAGTTAGTGAATAACGTTTTCTTGTGGAATATTTGATTGAGATAGGTCTATAGGATAGGATTCATGGGAGTACCCTATATGATTCTTGTGGAACAATTGATTAAGGTCCTAAGACAAAATGAATGATTTAGTGAAGAACATTTTCTTGTGGAACAGTTGATTGAGATAGGTCTTGTTTCAAATGACCAACCTAGATCATGAAATATCATTCATATTATAATCTTGCACAATCTTGTTATTGTTAAATTTGGTTGCCTTGGGCAACTTCACCAAATTTAAAGAACTTATTTGATCCCATTAAAAAATGTCATATTAGGACCCCTTAAGACATTGATTTACAATTTAGGGTGATAGGATGGCTTAAGGGGATCTATGTCTAGTGAGGTCCTAGGACAAAATAACATGGCTTAAGGGAATCAAATTTGGTGGAGTTTCCTAAGGCAACCAAATTTGATTTTAAGGTCCTAAGACAAAATTAATTCTTTAGTGAAGAACATTTTCTTGTGGAACAGTTTATTGAGATAGGTCTTGTTTCAATTGACCAACCTAGATCAAGAAATATCATTCATATTATAATCTTGCACAATCTTGTTATTGTTAAATTTGGTTGCCTTGGGCAACTTCACCAAATTTCAATAAATTATTTGATCCCATTAAGAAATGTCATATTAGGACCCCTTAAGACATCGATTTACGATTTAGGGTGATAGGATGGCTTAAGGGGATCTATGTCTAGTGAGGTTCTAGGACGAAATAACATGGCTTAAGGGAATCAAATTTGGTGACGTTGCCCAAGGCAACCAAATTTGATTTTAAGGTCCTAAGACAAAATGAATGCTTTAGTGAAGAACATTTTCTTGTGGAAAAATTGATTGAGATAGGTCTTGTTTCAAATATCATTCATATTATAATCTTGCACAATATTGTTATTGTTAAATTTGGTTGCCTTGGGCAACTTCACCAAATTTTAAAAACTTCTTTGATCCCATTAAGAAATGTCATAGTAGGACCCCTTAAGACACATATTTATGATTTAGGGTGATAGGATGGCTTAAGGAGATCTATGTCTAGTGAGGTCCTAGGACAAAATGACATGGCTCAAGTGAATAAAATTTGGTGAAAAAATGATGTCTTTAGCCTGTTTAGGGTTTAGAGTTTTGAGTTTAGGGTTTATGATAATACGATGGCTTAAGGGGATCTTTGTAGTAAGGTTCTACTACAAAATGACATGGCTTAAGGGAATCAAATTTGGCTTAAGGGGATCTTTGTAGTAAGGTTCTACGACAAAATGACATGGCTTAAGGGAATCAAATTTGGTGGAGTTGCCTAAGACAACCAAATTTGATTATAAGGTCCTAAGATAAAATGGATGCTTTAGTGTTGAGGGTTTAGATTTTAGAGTTCATGGCTTAGGTTTTAACAAACTTAGGGTGAAGTCTGGGTGGCCCTTAGAATAATGGAATTGCAAGTTAGTGCCTAGTTTATGAATATTTTTTTATTTTATGAATAGATTGACTATTTTTGTAATAGAAACACATAATTATGTGTGATTAAGATTTAGTTTGATGTATATTTTAACTGGATTTTTTCTTAATTGAATATAAGATTATTTTATTTAATATTTTTTCATTAATATTAAACTCACTTAAATGAATTTTATGATATAAAACATGTGTAATATAAAATTAGTTAATGTTGAATTGAAAGTATTTTATTTTAGATTGTTTGTAATTGAAAGAACCTAAAAGAACTTAGAAAACAAAAATATTTAGATTATTTAGTGTCTAGGTAACTAGTGCAAAAATTTAAATCCTAGACCAATACTCTAAGTACATATATATGGTAAATCCTAAACCATGGATTTAATCATTAAAATTTTAAAATTTAAATTCAAAAATTTTCATCCCTTACACATTTAAGAATACACTATGAGCCAAATATTGCTTAGTATTCGAAGGCATTCAATTGTCTTTATTTTATCATTTAATTACACTTGATCATTATTCACAAATCATTTAAATTTTTGAAAGTACTATATGCTAGGAACACTTCAATAGGAGGACCTAAATTTAATATAATTATGCATAACCGTTTCCATGTTTGAATACTATTCTCCTCAATCATTTCCATAATTATGAACTTGATCTTATCATGAGGGCTAACCTATGAGAACATGACAATTGAGATCCAACACTCACCCCTAGGTGTTTTTAAATGCCACTACTTAATAACTTAAATCTTCATTTCTAATAGAACTAATTTCTATGTGTCAAGTAATCCTCTCATTTAATTTCACAAAAAATCAATATTATGCATATGTCCTAAACTCTATTCTTTAAATTAATTTATATATTTCTTACCATTATTTTTCTCAAAATGTATTTAAAAACTATATTTTTCTTCAAAATAGATTATAACTTAAATCTTAATTTCTAATAATTAATTGTTCAAAATCCTCATTTTTTCTCTAATAGAATAGACATCTATATTTTTTAAAGAGAGTTGATTTATTTACCATCCCTAATTTAATTTACATTTCATCAAAATACCACATTTCTTCTTAAGTAGTTCAACTTCAATTCAAGAACCCTAGATCCCTAGATGAAGCTAGATTTTGAATTTAATCCTCACTTAAGGTTTTGAATAGACCCTAGATGAAGCTAGATTTAGAATTTAGCGTGTGTTTTTATTTTTGTTTTATTTTTATTTCATCTTTTTAATAGACTGATTGTTTGACCTAAAATTAATCATCAAAATTCATATAAAAGATAGTTCTAAATGAAAATTCATATAGCAATAATGTACTCATTTCACAAAAAATGGAAAGTTTTTCTAATCTAATTATAATTTAACATTGAAACTAAAATTTAACATAACATTTTATCCATACAATGCAAATCAAATTTAAAAAATTTAAGCAATGCAAAAGAATTTTCTTGAGCTCGAATATTAGGGTTTTCAAAATCAAAAATGATTTGTTCAATTTCAATTTAGGGTTTTAGCAATTTTTATTGTTTCAATTCAATTCAGGGTTTCAATTTCTAAGCAATTAGGGAACTTTTAATACAAATTTTTAGTTTCAATTCAAACTAGAGTTTTGAAATTCTTTTTTTTTGCTTTTATTTGAATTCGAGATTTCAAAAAGATTAATTAGGGTTTCTAAATGCAAATTTTCAATTTATTTCAATTTCTAGGGTTTTGAAATGCAATTTTTTTGTTTTGTTTCAATTAGGGTTTTGAAATTCAATTTTTTTTGTTTCATCAAACAATTCAAGTTTCAAAAGTTAAATTTTGTTTCTAAAATACAATTCAAGTTTTATTTTTTTGTTTCTATTGAAAATCTTTACAATTTGATGTATTTTTTTATTCTATTTCTACAATTTCTCATTTCAAAAATAACATGAAATAAAATGCTTAAAATGTAAATAAAAATTGAAATAAACATGCTAGAAACAACAAATTTATCAACAATTTCAATTTCAAATGTAAAAAATGCAAAAACAAGAGGAAGAGTATGGGTACTTGGAGGTCTTCTAGAAGTTGTTGTCGCTCTCAAACCGAGATCCCATGCATGCAGGTGAAAATGAAGATTTCTTCATTTAAAAAAAAAAATAGTCTTACAAAACGGGATCCCGTTCTTTACAAACCAGGATCTTGTTTCCTCTTCACGAGTTTGGGACCCTCTAGCAAATGGGATCCTATTTTTCAAAAAATGGGATCTCATTTGTGATTCAGGCTCGGGATCCCAAACCAAAACGGAACCTCGATTTTTAAAAATCGAGATCTCGTTCTTAAAAATCGGGATCCCATTTTTGCTTAGCCGATTTCGTTTTTTCGACTAAGGCAAAAAATTCCACGTTTTGTGGACCCAACTTTGTGGATTTACCCATAATTTAACTTATCTAGAACGAATCTTACTAGACCATAGGTTTAACCAAAATTGATTTTTAGTTATAAATACTAAAATTCACTTATGCTAATAGGTTGGCCAAAAGTGTGACACAATTTTGTACTTTTATCCAATACTCTTAAATGTCAATTAGTTAGTATGGGTGTAAAAATTGAAGATGAAGACAAGAAAAATTTACATTGTTGTGTTCATTGCCTGAATCTTGGAATCACATACTCACTTCTATTAGCTTTAGCACAACCAACACCCTTGAATTTGATTATGTTGTGGGAGCTTTATTGTCTAAATAGATGTAGATGAAACCTAACATAGAAAAATCCACATAAGAAGCAATGGTAGTTATGGGTCGATCCATAAAAAAAAGGGGAAGATTTGAAAGGTACATCCAGATCTAAGTCAAAAAGATAAAAAGGGTAAGGGAAAATGTTGGTACTGCAATAAATCAAGGCATCTCAAGAAAGACTATTGGAAGAGAAAAGAAGAAAATGATGGCTCTAAAAAGGAAGCAAATATTCAGTTAAGACAAGTTTAGGTACGATTGATGAAGTATTATCTATTTTTAATTCTTTACAATATCATGAGGAATGGTTATTATATTTTGGTGCTTCTAATCACACATGTCCATCTAAGATTTTTTCTTCTTCTTATCAAGCTATTGATGGCAGTGTTGCCCTTTTGTGAAATAATGTTTCTTGTAAGATTGTTGGGATTGAGAGAATTAATATTAAAATGTTTGATGGTATTGTGAGGACATTAACAAAGGTAAAACATGTACCAAAAATAAAAAATAATTTAATTTCCTTGGGAGTTTTGGATTTTGGAAGCTATAAATTTACAAACTTTGAGGTGGATCATTCAAAGTATCTAAAGGAATTTTGGTAGTCATGAAGGCTAAAAATATTAGAAACCTTTACAATCTAGATGAGAGTATTGTAATAAATGAAGCAACGATAGTATCTGAGGAAACAAATAAATCTACTCGTTTCTGACATCAACAACTGGGTCATATGAGTGAGAAAAGGGTTGAAAGTACTATTAAACCTTAAGTTACCTACAAATCTAAAACCTTTGAATTTGAATCTTTGCAAGCATTATGTTTATGAGAAGTAATCTAGATAGAAGTTTAAATCAAGTAGTCATATAAGTAAGGGTATTCATATAATTAAGGGTATTCTATATTATATTCATTGAAATATTTGGGGGCCATTCCCTACAATTTAATTTGGAGGACCATCATTTTTTGTAAAATTTACAAATGATTGTAATCTAGAAAGGTGTGGGTCTATATTCTTAAAAGTAAAGATGAAAAACTTAGTGTATTTAAGAAGTTTAGAGTTTTGATTAAAATGAGAATTGGCAGATCAATCAAGCATTTAAAAATAGATAATGGAGGTGATTTCACATCTTTTTAGTTTTGAAATTTATTGTAAGGAAGTTGGGATCGAAAGGCATAAAACCACTATTTACACTCCTTAGCAAAATGATGTTGTTCAATGCATGAATAAGAATCTTCTAGAGAGAGCAAGGAGCATGCTCAACAATACCAAGTTTCAACAAGAGTTGTGGGAAGAAGTAGTCTCTACAAATTGTTATTTGGTAAATTGGTCACCATTAGTTTCAATAGATTGTAATATTCTTGAAGATGTATGGTCAAGTCATTCTTGTGATTATTCAAATCTATTTTTTTGTTGTTGTGATGCATATTCACTTATTTTAAAAGATCAAAATTCTAAATTGGACCCCAAATCTGGAAGAAATATATCTTTGTTGGTTATTGTGATGCAATTAAGGGATACAAATTGTGGGATTCTACTACCCACAAAGTCATTATTAACAAAGATGTATTTAATGAATATATTCTCATAAAATCAAACATAGTAGAAGTTGCTTTGAAACAAGAACAAGTACCTCGACATCAATAAATTCAATTGGAAACTCATCCATCTACATAAAATAGGGATCAAGAAGAATATTTTGAAGAAGATGAGGATGCAAGTATGTGGTGAAGATCCTCATAAGATTCGGTACGAAGAATGTGAAACCAGTAAATATCCCTTTAGCTTCTCATTTTAAGCTTTCTTCAAGTTTATGTCCTAGTAATAAAGAAGAAAATAATTATATGTCTTGTGTACTATATGCCAATGCAATAGGAAGTTTAATGTATGTGATGGTATTTACAATACTAGATATTTTACATGTAGTTGGTGTTGTTAGTAGATACATGGAAAATCTACGTAAAGAGCATTGTGTAGTAGTGATATGAGTGCTTCGCTATGTTAGAGACACACGCAATTATTTAATCACATTTAGTGCTTGTAGTGGTCTAGTTTGTGGTTATGTTGATTCAAATTTTGTAGGTGATTTGGACAAAAGGAGATCCACATCAAGTTATGTCTTTACTCTTGCAGGAGGACTAAGCATATACATCTAACTAAAAAATCCATCTTATCATAGTATAACTAAGCGTATTGTGATTAAATACCATTTTGTAAGTTCGGTTATTGATGGAGGTGGAGTAGCTCTTGAGAAAGTTCATACACTAGAAAATTGTGCACATGTTATAAAACTAGTACAGTTAGAGAAGTTGAAGTGCAGTTTGACTTCTCTTGGCTTGCAGAAAAGGTGATCAATGGGAATGTGCAAGTATCAGGTAATTTTTTGTCAAGGTGGAGATTTTTGGATAATGAAAACAATAATAGAAATAAATAAAATATTATCTTTGAAAAATATAAAAAAATAAAACAGAAAGATAAACCAATAAAACTAAGTTGTTTTTTTCTAAGTTTAATAAAGGTTGTTATCTTGAATATATTATATATATCTTGTTTCCTTGAAGGAAAAATTAGTGCAATGAATTTTAATTGAATAACAATAGCTATGTGAAGATTGTAATAAGTTTCTTTGAGCAATAAGAATACTGGTACTATGCCCCGTGGATGTTTCCTTGACATATTGTCAAGGTTTTACCACATAAATATGTCTTGTCTATTATTTTGTTATTCCATCAATTTCATTATTATTTATTTGAAAATAAATTGTGCTGAAATATTATTTGGTTTGTGGGTTTTACATCTCCGTTTCGACAAGTGGTATCCGAGCAATTATTTGATAGCATCTATGTTAGGATTTGGTGGTTGTTTTATAGCATCAAATGGTGAAGGTTTCAAACGCAAGATTCAATGTGGAAAAATTCAATGGGAAGAATAATTATGAGCTATGAAAGCTCAAGATGCATGATTTATTAGTGCAATAAGGATTGTACAAAGCATTGGTAGGAAATTCAAAGAATGTGCAAATATGACTGATGAGGATTGAGAGGATCTAGATACAAGAAATCTTAGCACAATTTGGTTGTGTTTTCAAGAGATGATGCTATTTTCAATATTGTTAGAGAGGAAACAACAGCAAGCTTATGGAGTAAAATTGAGTCTTTATATGACAAAATACTTCTAAGTGCTGGTAAGTTACAATTTTTTTCAAATTTTGTGGGTTCACAAAAAGGTGCAAAAATGTGACAAGGTTTCTATTTTTCACCAAGTTTGTGAGTTTGTGAACTCTTTGAAAGTGTGAGAAAGAAAGGTAAGTTTAGTATGTTGTAAATTTTATAAGTTTACGAATTAGAGGAAAGTGTAACAAGGTTATTAAGTTTATTGGTTCATCAAAAGGTGTAAGGTTCGTGATGTCACAAAGTTTACTAGAATAATTCAAAAATTTGATAAGGTTTGTGAAAATAAAAAGGTACAAGATGAAGAGAAGAGAGGAAGTGGAAAGAAGGGAAGAAAAGGAAAAAAGTGATGAATTTTTCATGTTACAAAAGTTTAGAAATTATGTGAAAGTGCAACTAGTTAGAAAAAGTCAAATTCTCTAACCTATGCAACAAAGGAAAATTCAAGTTTGAATTTGAGTGGGAAACAAATAAAATATTATTATGGTTGGTGCATGCACAATTTGAGCCACTTAACTGGGAGGGATTTTTTCCAACCATTGATCTCAATTATATAATGGGGGTGGGTGCATTCACTCAATATCATTCATTTTACACCAAAAACCCTTGTTAACATTATTTTAAGCCCAATGTTCAAGCAATAAAATAAAAGGAAGAAAACCCTTAGGTTTGTTAAAGATCGAAGGATGAAAACCCTTGGGTTTCATGGATTATAGGACAAAACAAATTTGGGCCTATAAAAAAATTCATTCAAAGGTTGTAAATAAAATTTCATGTTAGTGGGTATCAACTATTGGAGTTTGTATAAATTTATATTTTGTTGTAGGATTGAGTATAATAGTTTACTTTGTACTGATGTTTTTGTAATGATTGTTTGGATACTAAATTGCAACATATTTTTAACTGGTTTTAAAGTTGATTACAAGTAAATCATATTTTTTTGGAGTTGGTCTATCTTTGGTGGGTCCATATGTAAAATTTGGGTATTAATATCAATTAAAGATTTGTGAGGAAATATGGGTAACTTAAAAGTTCTTGCTGAAATGTTTATATCTATAATTTATTTCACCAAAAAATATTATTGGGGTTATTGCAATGGTATTAGAGCTAAAGATCTTGCTATCTTCTACGGTATTTTGATGATTGATGTTTCTCAATGATAGGTAAACTAGGTATCTCAAATGAGAACAAAGGAAATTATAGGTTGAAGAGTCAAGCATAGAATAAGTTATGGATAAAGGAGGAAAATAAAAAAATGACAAATGAGGAAAAGGAGGAGTTATTTCCAATAACTTTATCGAATCTCAATCTAAGCCAAAGAAAAGTATCTAAAATCCAAAGATAATCAAATGAATTCATAAGGGAGCTGACTAGTGGAACAATTAAGCATGGGAATTTTTCAAGGAAGGGAGAGCCTATAAAGAATTAGTAGAAAAATATGTAACTCGATACTCCATTCTTTAAAACCAATATTCTTACTAGAATAAGAAGAGATTACATTTGCATGAATTAGTAGTACTGGGATGGGTGACCTCTCGAGAAGGCCCAATGCTTCACCTTTGTGAGAATCACCTATATGCAATGAGTGCTAAGTGCACCATTCATTATCATGAGAGATAGGTTTTGTAAACCACTACTCATGAAACATGGGTCAATGAGTTTGACTCATAAAACTACACAATTGAATCCTGATAGCAATATCACAATTTGACACGCTATGGAAAATACCTCATACTTATCAAGAAATTATCTGATGTGGATGTTGTATGAGTATGAAGCATTAGCCTACTCCAAGTATTCAAGATCCTTCTTTGATAACCAGAGGCTTGAAGAGTGTGAAATCCAACTAGCTCCCCATCCGAGGAACTCCTAGTTTGTGCCAAATACTTGTGACTTTCTTTTCTCTCCTTGATTATATATTCCCACCTTGCAATAATCAATGAATTTTTTCTTAAAGCTTCCTTGAAGAAGAAGGAACCTCCACTGTTATTTTCTCATCTTATTCACAATCATCTCTACACTCAATAAAATATACCACAAGCTCCTACCCTCTCATCTCCACCCCCCCTCTCTCTCTTTCTTGTGTCATTCTAAGCGTTCCCTTTGGCATTATCCCATCTTCTCCTCTGTTGTACACATTTGAAGGTTTTTCCTTCCATGCTCATGCCATTCTCTCTACTTTAGTCTCCTCTCATATGATGAAATTCCTCTTTTTAAAAGTTTGGTGCCCCTTTCACGAGCTCAACTTATGACACAAATATGGAGAATTTCATTGAAGATGTGGAGTTTGAATTTTCTTTTTCTATGCTAGCCAATACCTTCCCTCTCATCTTACTTTGCATTCCTCTGCCTTATCTCCTACATGTTTTCTTTTTCTTTCATTTTTCCCTCTCTCTTTGTACCTCATCCATGCTTCTATATTTCACATCTCTCCTTGTGATTCTCTCTATATTATCTCTATTGCATGATTTTTGGGCCTTCCTTTTCCTTGTTTCCCCCTGCTACTCATGCTTTACCCCTTACCCCCTCCCTATCTCTCTCTTTGTGTTTACTATCCAACTGTGTGTATCCTTCCACATGATTTTCTCCTCATGTTTTCCTTCATTTCACTCCCCTTTTATCATTCTTTTATTTTTCCTTCTCCAAACGAAGTCTTTGTCTATTGATTATGGGGTTGTAAAGGTTTTAAAGAGGCAAAATTGTTTTATTTTTCATGTGACCCGTAAAATCAAGTTGTCCAAGGATAGGGGTGTCATATCCTACTAGTTATGGAACCATTCCTATCATACCCGTGTCATTCTTATTAAATGCAGGTTGTATCCTGTTGTCCTCTTTGATTGATGAGTTTATTTTATTAATTTGTTTCATTTCCCACATAAAAGGGTCCTCACTAACAAGGATGTGACATGTCTATCAAGTACTCATCCCAAGTAGTTGTATCTAGAAGACAATGAATATCCTACTCCCCTATATTGATGGGTGTTTTTGCATGCACAACTTAGATAAAATGACTACCCCAAGGCTTTAAATGTCAATTCTTGACTTGCAAAATAGCTAGGTATTCAATGCTTATTTTTTCTTTCACGAGGGGCCTTACATTTACTTACTAAAAATCTTATGAGGGTTTTAGATACATTTGAATAAAATATGAAAACCTTAATATGAATATGAGATCAAAAATTTATTTTTGTCATATAATATGGTAATGAAATTGATGTTAATCCTAACCAACTTTCTTATTTTAAATAAATTTCAAAATATTAGGGCGAGAAAATAAAATGATAGAAATTCCTATAAAAACCTAAAATAATGATTTAGTGCTACAAATAGATGGATCCCTCCAATGAACTATTTTTTTATTAATCAAAGAATACTCATAATGCCACAAAAATAGTGCAATATTCAATGGATATAAATAATTTCAAACTATAAATGTTTATTCAAGTACCCAAATCTTGCATGTAACTCAAGAAAATCTTCATAATTGAACTAAATTAAATATAGGTTTAGAATAACCATACAAAGTAACTCACAAACAACAAGCCATAAATGGTATGAACTAGAGATCTATCATATACCAAAACACTTCATCATCAATGCAATTAAACTATCTAATATTGAAGAAATGAACCATGCCAACCACTTGAAATAACAAGATAAAACCAAATCAATGTTTGCACTTGTATTAATTCTAAAGGGTCCAATTCAACAATTCCTAATCAACAACTTTTTACAATGAGAGAGCATTGCCTTTTAAAGGCATGGACAACAAAACCTAGAACACACTAATGGTGGAGATCATCTCAAAACCAAGGATCTAGATTACATCATCATTAAATGATTGAAGCACATTAAATATTTTTCATCCATCTCCAACTACATTCAATTATAATTTTTCCTTGGGAAAGACAAACATCATCTCCAAAAGACACCTTTGAAGATAAGACAACTAGCAAATAGCTAGCGCAAATTTGACATAATTTCCAACATGGGGCACAAAATTTTTATCATCTTCCTAATAAAATTTGACACTAATCAACTACTCTTGATAAATATAACACATTTTACAAGGAAAAGACTCCATATGTAAGACTTCATGAAGTGGATCTTCTTCATATCAACATAATCCCTAAATAAAAATAATTAATTATATAATAGTATAGAACATATTTTATGCACTAATTAATACTAGATATCATGAACTATTTATAAAGGGTGTAGAAATTTGAGTATTAAAATCACTCAAATGATATCCCAATTTTAATGATTTTAGGTATTTTTTAACACAGTTCAATCTCAATTCAATAATTTACTCAATCATAAAGACCCATTTTAAATGAATAATCTAACCAATTTTATAATCTTTAGAGAAATTATTTTTAATTATAGAAACTTATTCAATTATGTGGGGTTAAAAATTCCAACAAAAAAATCCAAGGGCCTCATAAATTTGGAAAACTTAATATTAAACCCAAATGAAGTAGAAAATTCACATGAGGAGACCACTATCTTTGTGTCACACACGCTTTTCTAAGGGCTTGAGGATATAATCTATTTTAAGGAAAAACCAACGAGAATGTGCCTGAATTCTCCTACTAAATTAAAAATCCATGAAGGAATTTGATGATTTGTCATATTTGAATGAGTGTTTTTCGAAGGAAATCAATTCTCAAAATCTCACATTTTCAATTTAAAATTGCATTCTATATTTATTCCATTAATTTTTATATATATATTGAATAAAGAAAACTTAAATTACAAGAATGAAATTACGAAAGGTAGTTAAACATAATGGTAAGAAATGGTAAGTCGACATAATGGATTTTTAAGTATTTGAACATACTTGCATACTCATTCACAATGAAGGAGCAAACATAACAGTTACAATTTGAAGAAATGATCATGCAAGACCTTCCATTATTTATTTTTTCCTTCTTATAGATCTTAGCAAAATAATCCCTCACTCTATCCAATGGTGGAATTTAACAGGAGTTCTGGACATGCCCATGTTTGCAAATACATCATAATGCCTGCCTGACAAATTTTTGGCCTCTTAGGTGGTTGATGTATATGTTAATCAACTTATTCCCTTACCATGTCAAGATATCATCTTCAAACCCATTTGATGATTGATATCGTGTCTATTGAGCTTCTTTTAAAATCTCCTCTCAAACCTTCTTTCAACCTTTGCAAAATTTTGACAAGAAGTGGATATTGTAGGGATTCTTGGTATATAGGGAATTGCAAGAATATGTAGATACCTAGACATTGTAGGGTCTTAGAAATTTAAGGATACATCCCAATGGGCAACAAATTTGTGCAATACGTGACCACTTTGTAAATATGTGCTACTTGTGGAACTCTAGCTAGATACAAATATATCGATCTCCATAGCACTGATCTTATAATATCTTCCTAAGAGTAGGGAGACATGGATGTTGAATATGCTGAACTTAATCGGTACACTCTAAGCACTGACTATTTAGGTGGTGGAACATGTGGGCCCCATTAACCTGACATTTTTAATAAGAATGTTTTTGATACGGAAAAATAGGTTTTGAAGGGACCCTAAAACCCTTTACAAAGGAAAAAATCTAAGTTAGAAAGACTAAACCATAAGAACTCAACACAAAGAGACCAAAAAGCTAACAATAGAAATTAACCAGGAAACCCGTCAGCGGCCCAAAAGAAAAACATCAGCAATAAATTTGACCGAGAAAAAAACACAACAAAGCTACAACATTTTTTTCAGATCATTAACCAAGGCCAAATTCTCCTCAATGACCCCCTTGTGCATTTCCATCACATCCTTGAGATCCTCAAACGAGATAGTAGCTTGTTTCTTGGTTTTACTCATTCTCAAACACAAGATAGCATCAACAACCTTCTGCACAACAGGAGCTAAAGCATCATTCTTCTCCATCAGATTCTTGGGACAAACCTCCTCCATCGCCATCTCAATATCACTCAGCTCCAGAGGATTACCAGTCCATTTCAAAGCAATCTCATTCAAAAAAGAGAGGCCCTTAGCATTCGACTTCAAAGAATTATTTCTAATATTAACCATAGTCTTCAGATCATTAGACAACTTAGAAATTCTATCCTCAATGTTAACAAATCTCTCTTCAAAAGTCTTTTGGACTGCCACTTCCAAGGAAGTAATCCTCTCCTCATGAGAAGTTCCAAGATGATCATAATTCACAACCGGTTTATCAACCATAACATTCATGGTTTTAACCTTACCTTTAATCGCCCATTCCTTATGATTACTATGCACCAAAGCCACACACACATCCTGCCAATTCTTAAGCTACACATTGAGCTCCTTAACCTCTGAGAAGAGCCATTTAACCATAGACAAAAAGTTACAACTACCATCCTCAACCATCCTATGAAACATATCCATATTAGCCTCATTCCAATTGATAGGTGGCAGATCTTGAGAACCCACATTATCAATAGGGACCTCTTGATCCTTCATATCATCCTCCACAGGGTAGTCCTCCACCTCAATCCCATCAACTTTAACATGACTCTTATCCGACAAGTTCACTAAGTCAACCAAAATTTCCAGCCACTTCGCCTTCACAACACTCCCTTTAGCCTGCACTCAAATCCAAGAGGAGAGACACGGGTAACTTAAATAGGGTCAACCTCCTTGGAACATTTCAAACCCTCACTCCCCTACACAACACCCTCCATCGGCTACATAGACCCAGAGATGCCTTTACCACCACCCAGACCATCCTTTTGAACAAGGGACTCCAAATAACCCAATTTACTTGCATCCAAAGTAAGATTAAAATAAGAATCAAGGGCTTCCTCCATGAAATTAGATACCTCCACCTTCTTCTTAACAAACTTCTTCTCTTTCTTGATACATTTTTCTTCCCCTTCACACTCTTATTCCTGGGGGCACAACTGCTTCTTTAACCTCAATATTCGTTTCATATCCCTTTGACCAAGATTCAAAAGCCTTAGAACCCTCCATAGAGTCATTGATTTCCTCTGAAAACTCCTCAAAGTCTGAATCATCATCATCAAACTTTCCTTCCCACTCCACCGCCGAATCACCAGTCTCATAGCCAAATTTTTTACCAACCTTCTTACGGGCATGAGACTTAGGAGAAACATGGATTAACTTAAGCTTAATGTGTTCAACCATTAAATTCATAAGGCCTTCATGGAGAACGACCTTCCTAGGGTTCCTGCAATGATCCTCAATTTGGGTAAAAGCACAAAGTTGTGTCACACTTTATAATGGAAACAACCAACACTGATCCAACTTTTGAACTTGAATCACTAAAAAGTGGCATATATGTTTTCAATTTTGAAATGATGTGAACTAGTAAAATATGTATTTTTTAGTATATTTTATGTTTGTATTTTTTTAAAAACATAAAAAGTTATTCTAAACTAGTTTTTAATAAATTAAAACTATAATTTAATTGTTGATAAAATGTTGAAAAAATGAAGTTGCATGAGACGTCAAACTTTTTATAGTAAAATTTATTTTTTTTGTTTCAAATTTTTTGTGTGTATTTATATCTTGAAACTTTAGTGCATGGATATATTTTTTTCCAATTTTGATAAACATATATTTTTAAATAAATATTAAAATGTGTGTGAATCAAAAAATAATTGTTTCCATGGAACACCAAATTTCATATTAAATATTTATCTAAAACAAAAAAAAAATTATACCATCTTGAAATAGATTCTTTTATCTAGTGCATCATATTTTTTAAAATAGTTTTTAGTACTTTTTCTTGGCATAGTAATCAACCTAATATTTTGTGTTGATAACCTACTTTTAGTAAAAATACAAAATAAATAATAAATAATAATTAAACTAATAAAATAAATATATTTTTGAAAATGAAATTTATGGATCTATAAAAGGGTATTTTTGTATTTAAAAAAAAATGTAATTTACATTAGTAGGAGTTATTGAAACTTAAAGTTTTTCAAATAATTTTAATTTTTTTGATAAATTGAACTCAATGTGGTGCTCCATATATTTTTAGCAAGCAATTTTAGTTGAAAAAGTTGTGGAAATATCTAACTTAGCTAGAATGAATCTTACTAGATCATATTTTTGACCAAAATTTATTTTTAGGTAGAAATACTTAAATTCAATTATGTTGATAAGTTGGCTGAAGGTGTGACACAACTTTGTGCCTTTACCCCAATACTATGCTCCATCGATAAAAGATAAAAAAAAATGAAACCAAAGCATTATGCCAAAAATGATTCAACAACATGAGATGATTGCTATAAATCACAAAAAACCTACCCTCCAAAGTGAAATAATCCATAATGGCTAGAGCAATATCCCTCCATAATGGCTTGAGAGATTTACGAGAATACCCACCACTACCAATTGACCTGAGCTTCTTCTTCTTATCATATTTAAAGAAATTAGCAAGGTCTTTCTTAGCCAAACCTCTGTCTCTATAGAATTTCCTTCCAGAGGTAGGAAGACTAATCACCTCTGCTACAAAATCCTCATTGATATTAAATTCCACACCTTTAAAACACAAAATCCTACCGCTCCACCCCTTAACAAGGACCTCTATCGCCTCAAGATTCAGACCTTGGAGCTTAAGAAAATATGGGCTAATGCCACCCTTTTCCAAGTGCTCCCACATGGTATCATTAGTTTGAAACTCCTCACAAGAGCTCAACTCCACTCTATAATGAGCACCACCCATAGCAACATGCAACGAACAATACTCCACCAACACCTTAATTTTTTGCACAAAAAGGATTAAGAAAACATACCATAGAACAATGCAATAGAGACCCACAAAGTGTGTAATCCTACCATACAAAGTACCACCACACCTAAGCTACCAAACCATAATATCAAAAATTACAAGGAGGCAATAATGAGAAGATTAGGTCCAAAACACGACATGCGAGAACCAACTCATAACAAAATAAAAGAGCCTTCCCCCAACTCAATAAGCTTAATGTAAAGACACCTGGTCATTATTAGAGATAAACTTAAGATTAAGAGGCAAAGATTCAAAATCATCCCAATTAATATGAGACACAATGCCCAAGTTAGCCAACCCATCAGCCAACGAGTTAGCTTCCCTAAACACATGTGAGATTTTGATCTCATCAAAATAATTGATGATAGACAACAAATCATTAATAAGATGGACAATCGACCAAGAAGGTGAACTAGTAAAAAAAAGGAACTTAATGATATTAAGGTAGTCCCCTTCAAGCCAAAGTTTGGAGACCCCACAAATTTTTGCCAAAACAAGGCCATGATAGGCTACTGCAATGTATTTAATAAGAATGTTTAAATAATATAAATTTTAAATAATAAATATATATAATGAAGGATTTAAAAAAAAAATTATGTAGTAATATGATATTTAATAATAAATATATAAAATAAATTAGTCTCGAGTTATTTATACTTTTAATTTTTTTAAATATATCTTTGTTATGTTTGAGCGTTTTTAATGTTTACAATGATTTCTTGATGGTAATATATATGTCTCTTATGGTTATATATTTATATTATTATCTTAGTTTTAAAATAATATAAATATACAATAATATACATACTTATACTTTATTTTTATTTACCTAAGATTTTTGTTTTACTTTACAACTATTCAAGAATTTTTTATTTTATTTATTATTTCTATTTATAGTTTTTTTATAATTTGAAATAAATCTTTTTAAAAACTCTCAATAAAATAAAATAACAAGAATGAAAATTTGCTAGTACTTTTAATTGACTAGTATGAATTATAATTTCTAACATATTAGAACAAAAATTAATTTCAATAAAACTTATTAAAATGATTTGTGAAAATATAATTCTTAAATTAAAATATAACAATAACATAAAAATATAAACAAATTGCAAAATATTATAACTCATAAAACATTCAATGGACAAAATATTTACAATATTCAAATTTAATATCATTTTTTTCTCATTTTTCATTCATAAAAAAATTTGAATTTTATTAAATTAAAAATCTTAAACAATAATGATCTCTCATTAGATTATAACCATCCTTGTACCTCTCAGAATCTAAGTAAATAATGGATATCTACAATAGTAGTAAAACACAAAGTAGATTCAAAATAAATGGAACAATGGCATGCCTGCGCTTCCAGGAGCTGAGCTAGGGCATCCAAGCCCTAGCCCATGAAAGATCTATTTTTTTGTGCCTGCGTGTGTGGGGTGGGGTTTGTATGCTGTCTCAAGGGGCTGTTACTTGTTTGTTGTTCCTGTTTTTTGCTTGGGTGTGTGGCCCACTTACCTCCTCGGTTTGTGTCCTTGGGCACTTGGGGTTTCCCTGCTGCTTTGAGTAGTGCGTGCACTCTTGGAGCCTTGGTGGTGGTGCATGCTAGTGCATGCTTGGTGTTGTCTAGTGGGGGAGTGTAGGTTTGGGGTTTGCGGAGGGAAGGGGTCATTGTTTCCCCATTTTTCTACGTGGTAGTGTTGTGTGGGTAGTGTTTGGAAGGGTTGGTGTCCGACCTTGTATGGTAGCTACTGGTTCTTAAGCCTCAATGCCTTTGGGGGAGTCTTCACAAGGTCTCGTGGGAATGGAATTTTGTGTCGTGGTTGGATCAAAGCCGCCATTGCATGCAACAAAAGTTATTGACAATGGCCTTTTATTTAAGGATTCGGTAGAAGGCAGTGCTGGCATGTCTGGGGGATCTCGCATCACCAAGGTTAATGGATGCCTGGAGCGGTGTAAAGAGAGACCCAAACTTGTCATTCTGCCGGAGATGGTAGCTAAGGATACTGAATATTATTCCAAGCATTCCTTATATTACAAATTTTTGGGGATGAGGGTATCTCCTCAAATTTTGGTGTCTTGGGCCCGACAAACCTGGTCACCAAAGGGTGAAATGGACATTATATTGTTGGCTAATAATTACTTCATGGTCACTTTTGACTGCATGGATGATCAAAATAGGGTTTTTGAGGGAGGCCCCTATTTTTAGAACCAAGTGGAGTTGTTTATCAAACCCTGGTATGCGGGTTTCAACCCTTCGGAGGAGCTTCTGAATCGAGTTCTGATTTGGGTCAGGCTGCCTCGTCTTCCGATGGAATGCTGTCGTGATGATGTCCTGCAATTGATAGAATCTTTGCTTGGAAAACCAGTCAGCTCCTCACAACAAACCTTGGATAGAAAGGTAATGACTTATGCTCGTATCTGTGTTGAAATTGATTTGGGTAAACCCTTGCCAGATTCTGTGGATATGTGTTTGGGCTCTTACTCTTGGGTGCGACATTTGGATTATGAGACTCCCATTTCGATGTCGTTTGTGTCATGAATATGGTCATTTGGTGCGACGATGTCCTAAGGCACAACCTGAGGGGCCCCCATCTTCCTAGCCTCCATGCAACCCTCCTATGGTTAATAGGGGGAAGGATCCTATTCCTGGCGCTGGGGATGTTGGAGATGGTTTTGTACCTATCAGAGACCATAACAAGAATAGGGGTCAAAAGAGGACTTTCAAAGAGAGACAAGATGAAGACACTTTTAATAGATTTGAGGTGTTAGATGATCTCAGCCAACAGGAAGTGAATCCAGGTTTGGTTAACCTAGATCAGGGAATTTTGAGTTGAGGCTAGTCAGGTCTCCATTCTAAGGTTACATAGTATGCACATGGTGTTAGTGTTTCTCAGATGGTCACTGACCTTCATATGGATGTCATGGTGGAATCGGTTCCTATAGCTGAGTTGAAGAAGGATGGTGGCAATGGGTCATCCCCGGGTCTGAATGTTGGTATTGATATTGGGAGGGGTGCCAAGTCTCTCTCTTCCTTGGGTCTTCATCAAAAAGAGTCGAAAAAGGGGTGGGGGAGAAATTTTCCAAGCCTGGCCGTAAAAAGGATTTGGAAAAGATCAAGTTAATAGGGGAAAATTTGGTGGAGTCAGGGTCAGTCAAGACTCTGGATTCTCACTTCTCGAATCCATTGAAATGATTGTGCTATCATGGAATGTGAGGGGCTTGAACAATGGCCCTCGTCGGAAAGTTGTTCGTGATTTGATTAGAAGTAATGCTCCTGATGTTATTTTCCTACAGGATACTAAGTTATCAGTCAATGGTATGATGCCTAAGTTGTGGGGGAGTGGCAGATGCTAGTGCATTGGGGCCCTTGGTTCAGCTGGGGGTGTGTCTTGTTTGTGGAACCCTCAGAAAGTTCACCCTCTCTAGTGGATGTCCTATAGGTCTTCCATTTCTATGGTGTCCTCTTGGTTTGAAACATGAGAGGCTGTTATGTTCTCTAATATTTATGCTCCTATGGACCTTCTTGGCAAGCAGCTGCTCTGGTCCTATATTAGGTATGTGCGTAGCATGGCCCCTCTTCCCCCATGGATTCTGGATGGATATTTCAATGCCATTGTTGAGCTGGCTGAGAAGCGGGGAGGTAATGTAAGGTTGGATTCCTCTGCGCTCCTTCTTCAGGACAACATCTTTGCTTTAAATCTGGTTGACATCAAGCCCAATAATGGCCAATTCACTTGGAACAATCGTAAGATGGGGGATAATTGCATCGTTGAAAGGTTGGACTGCTTCTTGGTCTCATGCTACTAGATTGGTGGCATGTGGACCTCTTGCTCTGAAATCCTGGACTAGAGGGGTTCGGATCATTGGCCTATCAATCTGGCCATTTCTTCAGCTCATGTGCCTTAGTCTCCTTATTTCAAGTTTCAACTCATGTGGCTATGGTACCCATCTTTACATGTCCATGTGGCTGACTGGTGGAAGGCTGGTAGACCAACTTTTGGTACACTGATGTATAATTTTGCTAAACTACTCCAATTTACCAAATACCAGCTAAAACATTGGAATAAACATTTATTTGGAAATATTTTCCATGATAAGGCTCGTGCTCAAGCTGAATTGGATAGTATCACAAGGGTGATCAGGGATGAGAGAGTGATGGCTGACTCACTTCAGGATGAGGCTAGGGCCCTAAAGATGCTGGAAGAGTGTGAATTGAGAGAGGAAGTTTTTTGGAAACAAAAGGCCAGAATTGAGTGGCTTCAGGAAGGAGATAAAAACACTGCTTTGCTCTTTAATTCGGTGAAAACCAAAAGGCAAGGTAATTCTATTTCGGTTCTGGTTAATGAAAGAGGTGAAAAACTCTCTTCATCTCAAGAAATTTCAAATGAAGCTATGCAGTATTTTGAATCTCTATTCAGGGAGGATGTGCAAGGAGATTTTGTTGAGGAAGTTTGAGTTCTTTCTTGTATTCCTTCTTTGGTCATGAGGGAAATGAATGAGCATCTCATGGGGGACATTACTTTGGAGGATTTGGAGGGCACTGTTTTCCAGATGAAGAAAGGGAAGGTACCTAGCCTTGATGGGTTCCCAGTTGAATTCTTTCAAGAATTATGGGATATCATTAAGTTGGACTTATTGGCTATGGTTCAAGAGTCTCAAAAGAATAAGAAGATGTTACAGGCATTGAACGCGATGTTCCTTGCCCTCATACCCAAGTGTGTTGGGGCAGATAGGTTAAGTCAATTTCAACCGATTTCTTTGTGCAATGTGATTTACAAAATTATCTCCAAATTGATTGCTGATAGATTAAAAAAATGGTTGAGAATGTTGGTCTCAGAAGAATAGAGTGGCTTTGTGGAAGGTAGGAAAATTTTGGATGGGGTTGTTATTGCTTCGAAAACCATTCACTCGATGGCTGTCTCAAAAGATAAGGCGATGTTCATCAAACTAGATATGGCTAAGGCTTATGACCATGTCAGATGGACTTTCCTCTAGCGGATGTTGGGTGCCTTTGGGTTTGGTCCTGAATGGATCTAGTGGGTCATGAGTTGTGTTACTTTGGTTTCATTCTTTGTGTTAACTAATGGGGAGCACTCCGAGCCTGTTGGAGCCTCTCGTGGTTTATGGCAGGGAGATCCCCTTTCTCCGTACTTGTTCACTTTGTTGGTGGAAGGGTTGGGTCGTTTGATCAGAAGGGATGTTTATCTAGGTCATATTTAGGGATGGAGTTGTGAAGGTGATTTGCCTCTACAATCTCATTTACAATTTGTGGATGACACGACTCTGATGGGCATGACCATTGTTAGGTAAGCTTCCAAATTGCGCAAGGTGATGGATGTGTATCTTATTGCCTCTGGTCAATGAATTAATGAAGATAATTCCTCTATCTATTTCTTTAACACTCCGGTGTCCATTCAACGAAGAATTTCCCATATTTTGAGATTTCAAATTGGGATTCTTCCTTTGACCTATCTTGGTATGCCTATCTCTATTGGTAGGTTGCCTAAGGACTCTTGGCAAAATATTTTAGACAAATTTTGGGTGAAAGTTAATCATTGGACCCACAGGTGGCTGTCCTTTGCTGGTCGTGTTCAGTTGCTCAAGTCTATGGTGCAGGCTCTTCCCATCTATAGATGTATGCTCTAGGTGGCCTCGATGGGGTTTGTTAAGGATTTAGATTATTTAGCCAAACAATTTCTATGGGCTAGCGGCTTGTTGTATTCAAAATGGAGCCTTGTTAACTGGGATATTGTCTGCAACCCTTGTAAGTTTGGTGGACTTGGGTTAAGGTAGTTGTCTTTGACTAGGGAGGTGTTGGCGGCTAAACTATATTGGAGGTGGTGTGTGGAGTAGGATCAGATTTGGGCTAGGATTTTATCCCATAAATACTTCCCTGGTGTTGCTTGGTAGGATATTCCTCGACTTCCCTTGGAGGGGAGGGGCTCGATAATTTGGATTACGCTTAAGAAAGGAGCGACGCTTGTTAAGGATGGCATTTTTTGGATTTGTAGAGGGGGGTCAAAGGCTCAATTCTGGTTTGATTCTTGGGATGGTTTTCCTCCCATTACTTCTCAGTTCCCTAATCTGTTGAATCTGAGTCAAAGGTTTCTTGAGGCTGGCTGGTCTAGGGTGAGTGATTTTATGGCCCTCTCTATCCATGACCAGCTCGTGACAGCGAGATGGAAGCGTCTTGATGAGTGGCATGTTGTTGGATTAAATGAAGATTGTGTGGAGCTTCACAATATCCTCTCTGGTAGGCATTGTATCTCTCTCTTGGATGGGGATGTCCTCTCTTGGTCTCCTAATTTAAAAGGGGTTTATTCTATTGCCTCTGGGTATCAGTTGTTGTTATCTCGCAGGTTGGAAGGAGTGGCAGTGCCATGGTGGAAGAAAGTGTGGAATACGTTTTCTTGGCCAAAGTGCAATTGTTTTTTTGGACCTTGGCTCGGAATAGATGTTTGACGTGGGATAATATTCAGAAGCGGGGATTTCAGGGTCCCTCTATTTGTGTTCTTTGTGGTGGTGGAGAGGAGGATTCGACTTATCTATTCTTTTGGTGTTCCTTTGCTTCTCAGTTGTGGCATTTCTAGTGGGGAGTGTGGAATAATTCCTGTGTTCATGCCTCCTCTTTGATTGACTTTTGGAGCATTTTGGGGAGGCCTCCTTTGGTGGCCTCTTTTCTGCAGGAAGTATGGCTTGTGGGGCATACTTTCATCCTATGGCAGATTTGGTTAGAGAGAAATCGTAGGATCTTCTGAGGTGAGAAGTTAGTTGTGCAACAAGTTTGGTAGAGAATTTTGGGTATGATTCAAGAAACAATGGCTGCTAAATGTGAGGTAGGGTTCCCCTTGATGAAAGGGGATGCTGGGGTGGTAGACAGATTGGGGATCCAAGGATCGTCATTGGCTGCTTCTAGCCTCAGGAAAGGTCGGTGCCAGCGCCAACAGATTCATAGGGTCGATAGATGGTTGCCCCCCTCATTTGGCCTTTTGAAGCTCAACACAAATGGTTCTTCCTGGGGTAATCCTGGGCCTGCTGGGGTGGGGGGGATTGGCAGAGATTTTTCAGGATCGACTGTCTTCTTTTCCTTTTATGAGGGGGTGCAACCCATTAATCTTATGGAGGGTTTGGCAATCTTATACGCATTCAAGCGGGCTTTTGCCTTGGGCTAGCATAAGGTTATTTGTGAGTCTGATTCTCAAGTTATGATAAATTTTCTAAAGGATGGGAAGTTGTTGGGGGTTCACTGGTAGCTGGCTAGGTTGGTTCAATAGGTGCGGATTAGTTCTTTGATGGAAATGGCATCCTTCATCCACATCCCAAGGGAGTGAAACAGAGCTGCTGATTGTTTGGCTCATTGGGGTTCTAAGTATTATGAGGGGTGGAATGTTGATGAGTTGGGTCAGGTTTCTCCGAAGCTTCGCCACGACTTGGAGGGGATTCTTTCCGAAGATGGAAATGTCAGTAATATTGAGTGATTTGGCTTCTTGTGCTTTGTGTGGTTCTGGTGGGTTTGGGCACAGGCCTGTTGTTGCTCTGTACTAATTTTCTCTTATTTTTAATAAATTTTTTACCCCTTTTTTATTAAAAAAAAAAACACAAAGTATCTTGCCATGATCATATATAAAAATTGAAACACAACTAAATATTTTAGAAATTAAAACTATCTAGGAATTATTTGAATTTTTATTTACTTAAGAGTTATTAAATTATATGTCATGATCATATATATATAAATTGACACAATTAAATATTAAAAAAAATTAAAACTATCTAAGAATTATTTAATTTTTTTAATTTTTTTTTATAAAATTATATAATTAATAAAAAATAAAATAAAATAACCATCATATTTCACTTTGCCTCCATCTCTACATTTTCACTCCACACTCATGGTGTTGAAGGCTTCAATGCTTCGTGTGAGGGCTCTCTAGGTGGAAGAAAACTAGTGGTGAATGCCATCCCCAACAAGGGTCCTCCTTCTGTCAATGGTGAGCACAAATTCATGAGGTTAGTGTGATGTGGGATCAAGGACAAAAATGTGAATTCACAACCAACCCTACACCATTCTCCTTGCTTTGGGACCTTCTAACAAAGACTTCACTAGATGAGTGGGGATGCCAAACTATGGGGTGGAAAGATGTGTTGTATCCCCAATCATCAGCACCAAAATTCACCGATGGGATCACTACCTCTATACATAATGGACCTACGATTAGGGATTCTCATGCATCCTCTATTCTTGAGATCCAGACGAATGAACTAGTCAAAGATAGGGAATATTTTTTGCAAACAAATTCCTTGATTTGCAAATTCAATAAGGTATGGACAACATTGAGCAATATGCATTCGTGGATTTCTAAAACCTAGAATAAGTTTATGGATGAAGAATTTTGTTCATTTCCTTGCGCTAGAGGGTTTTTTAATTATTGAATTTGAATCCATTGTCGATAAAGAATTGGTGCTAAAAAATGGTTTGTGAGTATTCCAAGGTGACTTTTTGTGCATGAAACCTTGGAACTCGTCATTTTATCCATGAACTAAAACATTTTCTATTGCTTTTTTCTAGGTGCAATTGCCTTATATTCCATTTCAATTTGGGAATTAGATTTTTTGCAAGCCATCGACAATAGGTTAAAAAAGTTCCATTGTCGTTTAGAAGAAACATTGAAATACCAAAGTTCCACCTGTGTGCACATCTGTGTGAAAATGAACCTCTCCAATGGTCTACCATCGAAGACCGCAATGAAGGTCGGTGATCATTGTTGGAGGTAGCTTGTGGATTATGCAAGAATAGCATTTCGTTGTAGAAAGTGCTTCACAATTGACCACTTTATGCCCCAATGTTAGAAGGTATGCTCCCATAAGTGTGATTATGGGGGAAGGCCCACCTGGTGGATTGGGGTGGAACCTAAACACTATGTTACAACACCTTTCTCTCAAAATGAGTCAGACTTGCCTCAAGATCCTACAGTAACTCAGTCAAGCACAAAAAATGCTCCACTTGATAGCTCTCCAAATCTGCAAAATGGTTCCCAATTGCCTAGTGTTTTTGGCTCAACAAGGGATGATTTTGTTGCTTTTGTAGTCACATATCTTCAAACCCTCATAATTCCCCCAAACTATAGGCATCTTCATCGATATCACATCCCGAAGCAAGGCCATTTGATTGCTCTCCTTCGCGGCTGGAGCAAGTTTGGACAAAATTAAAAAGGAAGAAACATGCACAATCAAACCCAAGCACCAAATGACTTTAAGATCAACGCCAAAAGAGAAAAAGTTGGAAGGAGAGTGTAATTATGTTACAACACTAGGAAAAGGTGGTTCGAAGGTGGTAGGAAGAAAGGAGGAAGTAGAAGGAAACATGGAGAGAATTTTGGGGATGAGGTCCCTCGATTGTGGCCTCACTAGTTCATAGCTCCAGTCAAAAGTGTTTACCTATTAAAAAAATAATTATTTAAGTTTTTTATTTACTTAAGAGTTATTTTATAATTTAATATCATTTTCTTTCTTTCATTCATTTATAAAAAAATATTTGAGTTTTATTAAATTAAAAATATTAAACAATAATGATTTCCCCCATTAGAATTTAAGCATACTTGTACATCTCAAACTCTAAATAAATAATGGATATCTACAATAATAGTAAACAAAGTGTCATGTCATGAACACAACTAAATATAAAAAAAATTAAAACTATCTAAGAATTATTTGTTTTTTTTAATTTACTTAAGAGTTATTTTATAATTTGATATCATTTTCTTTCTCTTTTCTTCATTCATTAAAAAAATATTAAACAATAATGATTCCTCCATTAGATTATAACGATACGTGTACCTCTGAGATCCTAAACAAATAATGGATATCTACTAGGACACAAAATGTCATGATCATCTAAATATTTAAAAAATTAAAACTATCTAAGAATTATTTATTTTTTTATTTACTTAAGAGTTATTTTATATGTTGTCTAGAAAATTAAAACTATCTAAAAATTATTTAAGTTTTTTTATTTACTTAAGAGTTATTTTATAATTTAATATCATTTTCTTTCTCTTTTCTTCATTCATTAAAAAATATTTAAATTTTATTAAATTAAAATATTAAACAATAATGATTCCCCCTATTAGATTATAACCATACTTGTGCCTCTCAAACTCTAAACAAATAATGGAAATCTACTAAAACATAAAGTGTCATGCCATGATCATATTTAAATATTTAGTCGTGTTTTAATTTTTAGATATGATCATGACATGACACTTTCTATCTTAGTAGATATTCATTATTTATTTAGAGTTTGAGAGGTACACACAATATTTTAATCTAATGACGAATTATTATTGTTTAATATTTTAATTTAATAAATTGAAAATATTTCTCTATGAATGAAGAAAAGAGAAAGAAAATGATATTAAATTTGAATATTATAAATTTGTCTAGGATTCATGTTCATTAACATGGACCATATAAATATTTTGTCCATTGAATGTTTTATGAATTATAATATTTTGAAAGTTGTTTTATACTTTTATGTTATTGTTATATTTTCATTTAAGAATTATTTTTTCACAAAATATTTTAATAAGTATAATTGGAATTAGTTTTTGTTATATATATATATATATAAGAGCTATTTCAAATTATAAATAAACTTTAAATAAAAGTAAATCTTGACTAAATAAAATGAATAATTCTTGAATAGTTGTAAAGTAAAAAAATAGATCTTAGTAAATAAAAATAAACTATCAAATACTAAATGAAAAAGTATTTATATTATTTTAAAAGTAAGATAATAATATTATATAAATATATTATCATAAAAGACATATATTTTATCATCATAAATCATTGTATACATTAAAGACACTCAACCATAACAAAAATATATTAAAAAAATTAAAAGTATAAAATAACTCTAGAATAATTTATTATATATATTTATTATTAAATACCATAGTACTACATAAAACTTGTAAATAAAAAACAAATAATTTCTAGATAGTTTTAATTTTTTTAAACATTTAATTGTGTTTCAATTTTTATATATGATCATGGCATGACACTTTGTGTCTTAATAGATATCCATTATTTATTTAGAGTTTGAGAGGTACACAATGGGGGAAGCATTATTGTTTAATATTCTTAATTTAATAAAATTGAAATATTTTTTAAAACATCTTTTATATACGATCATGACATATAAAATAACTCTTAAGTAAATAAAAAATTAAATAATTCATAGATAGTTTTATTTTTTTAAATATTTAGTTGTGTTTCAATTTTTATATATGATCATGACATGACACTTTGTGTATTAGTAGATATCCATTATTTATTTAGAGTTTGAGAGGTACACAATGGGGGAAGCATTATTGTTTAATATTCTTAATTTAATAAAATTCAAATATTTTTTTTGAATGAAGAAAAGAGAAAGAAAATGATATTAAATTTGAATATTATAAATTTGCCTACAATTCTCCTTCTATGCACGATTTTCATATGCTTATCCTCCTTTTCCATGCTATCAACCTCATCTCTCAGGTTATCAATTTCTTCTAAAGCACATATTAGTTCTCCTTCAAGGTCAACCTCTCTTTCTTCTTCATCTTCTTCACCAAGATCCTCAACCTTTCCATCCTTCTGTTCTTCAGATTCTTTTGCTATGAAAAGGAATTCCATTTCCTTAACTAAAAATTCACAATCTTGTTCATCATCTAAAATATCACCTGCATCAGATGAGTCACTTTCCTCTTGTATGCAAAAACTCTTCTTCTTCTTCTAAAAAAAATTCTTCTTAGGAAAGTAGGGTTTCTTATTTTTACTATCTACTTCTTGTTCAAACTTATCCTTCTTATTGTAAGGGAATTTAGCAAAAAAATAACCTATTTTACCATAGCTAAAGCACTTGAAGGGTAACTCACCTCAATACTTGTTGGAGCCTCTTCTTAATCTTTTGATGAAGTTTGCGTATTCGTCATAATTCTCTTCATGTTCATATGTGGAAGATTCTTCCTTATCCTTATTGGATACTTCAACCTTATCCTTGTTGTCAACCTTGAATGCAACTTCTCTTTTGGATGACTCTACATTTCCCATCCTCATTTCATATGCGGTGAACATGCCATGCAGTTCATCAAGAGTAAGTTTATCTAGTTCTCTTGCTCCCTCACTTGGAGTCATACTTGGATGGCATAGAACTTAATACCTTTTGAACAATGACTGTGGATTTCACTTATTCTTTGAACCCTCTTATTGAGTTTACTATTTCATCAACCCTGAGAAGATAATTTGTAATATTTTCTTCTTCACTCATCTTCAAACCTTCAAACTTGGCTCTGAGAATTTGTAGCTTTTCCAACTTCACTTTATCATCTCCTTCGTATATGCATTTTTTTGAATCTCTCTTGTGCTAATTTTTCCTTGATGATAATATGTGTTACAGTTTGGCATCTTGGCGGTTTACTCAATTGACCTACTTCGTTTGTGTTTGGAATGTTTACTTCACTTTTGATATTATCTTGGGTGGCACTAATATCTTGAATCCATGTGCAAATCTAGGTTGAGGTATTCTGGTCACTGGTTTATGTTCCTTGACCAGGTGACATGGTTTTGATTCACTTGATTATATGACTTTGGCATGTTCAATGTTATACAGGTAATGATCTCTGGTTCTTGATGCTTGGGTTTATGAGATGCAGTTTGCTTTTCAGTTTTAAGAAAACCCAATCGGGTTTCCTTAATCAACTGATAATGTTTTATGGTATGTAGAATTTCATTGTGAATTTATCATGTATTTCAGCCTTTACTACACTTCACAAGGCTTTAGATACTTTGAGTATATATGGCATTTTATTGGTGGCAATCATTTTTTATCATTGGTAAACATGTGATCATTCTTATGTACATGTTTCGATTTCTTGGTCAACACAAGTCTTTGGGTATACTTGACTTTATAAGGTGGAAATTGACCTTGGGTAAAGGTATTCAATTTGTTCTCTTACTTGCATTAGAATCGGGTCTAAATTATTGATAATTTATCAGGCCTCAAGGCCAACAACAGGTATAAAGGTATTGATTAATTTTTATGTCACATTGGAGGTGACTTGGTTTTGATTTCTTGGAAACATATATGTCAATGGCAATCAAAATTTGGTAACAATAATGCAAGGCATCATTTAATCAGCATTTTATTAGTAAAGTGGTCATGTCAAAATATCTTTGAAGGCATCACTTGGTTGGTATTTCACATGGTCAATAGTTGATAATTAGAAAGTTTTGTTTTGGTCGGCATGCATGACTTTGAACAACCATGGACTTCAATTGGCATTATGAGCTTTTGATTTATTATGACAGTCCTTTTTGACTTCAAATGTTAACACATTTAGCAAAGGATTTTGTTTTCTTTCTTTGGAAGTTTAGGGAAAACTCTTTATTGTTTTCACTGCTCACGGGTTTCTAACCCTACTCTGGCGGCCACCATGGAATTTACCTCTTAGTCGTTTCTTTGATTTTGTTCAGGTGGTTTTTGGAAATCTTTGACAGTGTATAGGAAAGTTGGAAGACCATGACAATGGTCAATTCACTTGTCAGTCTCCTACCATCGATAAGAGCTCGAATGAAGAAGGAGCTCGGGCTGCCCAGTTACTTTATAGATCTGGCAAATTGCTCATGGAAAATTCATCTCTGGTCTTCACGGGTATTTATCTTTTAGTCTGCTTTGTAGAACCGTTACTTCTCAAGCAAGGTTGGTTTGAGAGAATTTTTCTAGCTATAGAAAAGTGAAAAATGAGTTTATTCCTTTCATGGATAATTCTGAAATGATTGCTCCAAATCTTGACTGCATTTTTATTGAAGGTTATCATGTCATTTAATGAATAGTGACTTTGAATTTGTGGGTAATAATGAGGTCTTCGAAGTTGTTCAGCTTCTTACATGGGTTCATTTTCTACTATTCTTGAATGCATGATCAAAATATTTTGGTTACAATGCATTGTGTTTCAGTTACCTTATTCGAGTAGCAGTTTCAATGGCTATTTTTTATGGAATATCTATTATCTAAATGATGGTTTGTTAAGCAATGCATGTGCAGGCTGCTTGACTGGATAGGGTTTAGTCACTCTTCTATGTTTACATAATTTTTTTCTTTTCAAGCCTGGTGGAAAGATTCTACTAAATAACTTTGTATTACCTGAACAGTAACTCGACAAGAAAGTGGAAAACAATAAAAAAGGTCACCTCATTTTTTTGATTTGTAAAAAAACCAATATTTTGTTGTAACCGAAAGTTGTGAATAATAATGTATTCTGTAAAACTTTGAAAACAGAGAGATTGGGGCTTTATCTTTACTAAAAAACCTAAAAAGAAAAAGAGAAGTAAAGTTCAAAAATTGAAGAGATATATGGTAATTATTTTTTGCTATAAAAAATTTGGGAAAACAGTGAGTTAACTGTTTTGAACAGTATCATGGAAAATGTATGAAATAAAGGGTGAGAGAAAATAAAAAGAAAGAACACATCACTGAGAATACATTTTTTTGATGAGAAGTTGTATTGAGATTGTAATTGAAAAACTTAATGAGATTTTCCTCAAGCTGTCTTAAGGCTTGATAATGGGTGGAACTCTGAAGTATCATTCTTAACATTTGAGAATTCTTCACATTGTCTGTCAAGAGGAACTTGACAGAAATCTGGGAAATAGAGAGATCCTCTATATTATTGTATGTACTACTGATAAACAAAAAAGGGGTTGGTGCTCCTTGAGATTGGTGTCTCTAAAAAGAGGGGTTGGTGCTTAGAAATCAGCCATGAGGCATTGCCAAAATGATTATTGAAATGAAAGCCTGAAAAAGGCAACAGGTTAAGGAGTGGTTTTTCTACCCTAGGAGGGTTTTCCACTCGACATATCTTGTGTCTATTTGAGTATCTGTGGCTCATTTGATTCAGTGCTTTAATGCTTTAAATTTCTATATTTCACTATTCTCATTTCAATTTATGTGATTACATTCAATACATGAATGAGTTTATCATTGATAAATGAGAGCATACCTCTGGTTTATTTCAGTTTCAATTAAATTTGGTAAAGAATTTAATAATAGTGATCACCCCCCTCTCAATTTCTTTTCACTCCAACACATTTCAACTTATTCCAAACCTCATGTCCAATACTATAATGTATCACTTTGACAAACACTGAGCTAGACAAACCACAAAGAATAACATGATTTTCCTTTGAATTATTCTCATAGTCTTTCTTTCCTACAACATCAATAGGAGTAGTAGACAAAGGTGTATATCTATTCTTAACTGACATACACACATAAAATCCTAAGGATGCCAAATATGTGGGTGTGTGCAAAAAGATGGGGGGCCAAAAAGTGGCCAAATTTTTCATTTAAAAAAAAGAGAGGCTATAACGCATTCATGTTATGGCTTGGTGTGGCTCGGTCACACCAAAGATATAACACATTCACTTTATAATGCGAGTGTGTTATGAGATGTTACAAGAAAAAAAAAATGAATTCATTTTTTAACTGTCACATTTCCTCCATCTGCAACTTGCAAAACCCTTCCAAGGTGCGCTCACATTGTGGAGAGCCCAAATTCAACTATTTCCTCATTGATTATTTGCTAATTCTTTGCTAGAATCCTACCACATCGATGGGGAGCTCAAAGGAGTAAGCTTTTATTGTTTTTTTTGTGAATTTTTTTGTTAAATAGGTAGATTTAATATGTTTTTTATGTTAATTTCTTTAATTTTTAGGATTTGATAATCCACATGATTCCCCTTCTCAAAATCCTTCTCCTCCTCATGAAAAACCACACCAAAAAAATCTTGATGAACAACCAAAACAAAAAAATCCTCCAACAATTCCTCAACACCCTCCTGGAACTCAACAAAATTTAATGGGGGAAATTTAAAACAACAAAAAACAAATTTAAGAGTTAATTACAAGGTTGAACAATCCTGTAAGTTCAACCTCAGAAATAATCACGCTTGAAAATTAATTTCAAGCTAAATTAACACATGTAGATGCAATTAGAAAGAAATTAAGTGGTTGGGCAGATAAGAGATGAGATTATAGAGTTTTTTATGCAGATACACTATCCTACAAAAAAGTAAAAAATTACAAAATTACAAAATACGACTTGTGTTCACTATTCACTAACCCACATAAAAATAAACCTCTTTACCTTACAAGCAAGAGGTTTCCTATCCATTGGTGCAACCACCAAGGGATAAAGGACATTTTTTGGAAAATGTGGTGGGCGTTTTTTGACCATCCTCCATGCAACAATAACAAGGTCCCCCAATATTTCTTGAGGAAACTCTACTATGAGTTTGTCCTCAATAAAATCCACAACTATTTTGATATGTGGGACCTCCAGGGGAGAGGTGGTGGGTCGGCACAAGATAGACTAGGGGTACATCTTGATCCTCAATGGCCAATGAGATGAGCACTCGCTAGAATGGATTATGAGCACGTTGCTATCCCTTTCATTGTGAATGAGAGTTCTAAGGTGGATACTCTATAGTCTATTAGTTCTCTAACCCAAAGTATCATAGAGTGTGTGGGTCTAACAGTACAACGTGAGCCAGGGAATACTTTGAGGGGTAGGGTTCCACCCCATATTTTTCAAACTTGTGAGTCCACCTGTACATATGACCCCATAGATAGTTAGGAGGTTTGTGTGCATGCGACATTTGCAGGTGACCAATTAGCAATGATAGATGTCATGTTCACTGAGGCTTTCGGCCTTGATACTCAGGTAAATGTTATCATGTTCATTGAATTTAATCTATTAAATTTCATTTTCAAAATTCAAGATTAAATAATTTAGTTTAATGATTATAATGGAATTTTAGGGTCATAGTGCTCATACTATTTTCATTGGCCCTCCACCTCCTTATTACTCCACGACATCTATTGTTGAGGTATGTAACTAGTAAACAATTATAAATATTACATGTGGATAATTTTTTTATATGAATGGTATTCTAATATCTGATTTTGAATGTTGAATAGGTTAATATTGGAGATTTCATGACAACACCTCCCAATGGTGGTGGAGTTCAAACCTTCACTCAGGTAATAGAATAAATAGTTTAACTAATGAATTATACTCAATAGATTTGTGTAGTTTATACTCATATTGTTGATTACATTGAATTGCACATCTTTAAAACTCAGAGCATTACTTCACATTGCATAACTAATAACTAGATGTTGATAGATGAAAAAAATTGAATTACATTATAGTTTTTTAGAAAATCAACATAAGCAGTGATGCAATTACTTACATAGCATAGCTAATAACTAGGAGCACTTTCCAGTTGCATTTTATTATCATGTAATTCCATGAGACCACATTTTATTGAGGCATTTTTTCAAATAGTTCATTTCCTTGTCTATGCTATGGATGCTTGGAAAAAATATATCAAAGCATAGTAGTAAGCAATAACATAGACAAGGCGATGAGCTGTTTGAAAAAATGCCTAAAAGAAATGTGGTCTCATGGTGATGTCCATCACTATGAGACGACATTTATTTGAGGATTTTTTTTCAAATAGCTCATCGCCTTGTCTATGCTACCACATTTTCCATACATGTCTACCAAAGAATTTTATCAAACAGTTCACTTCCTTCCTGCTATGGCTGAAATCCTAAAATATGTGCTTTCCAACAAACTATGGATGCTTGGAAAAAATCTATCAAAGCATACAATAAGTAATAGAATAGAAAAGGCAGCGAGTTGTTTGAAAAAATGCCTTGAAGAAATGTGGTCTCATGGTGATCGAATTCCATTCCATCACCATGAGACCACATTTCTTTGAGGAATTTTTTCAAACAACTCACAGTCTTAAGAATAGATAATCCTCTTTAATCAAATACAATAATTTTAAGGTCTTGGGCCTCCATCTACATCCTTAGATCCTATTCGTCCAGTCCCTAAGTTAATTTCTAATCCATCATCCGTATTTCCACCCTCATCCAAAATCAAATCCAATCTTTCTTCCAATCAATCCTCCACCACGTCTAACCATCTAATCTATCTTCCATCCAACCTAATCTATTCTAATCCAACTTCATCCATTCCAACTAACCCCAACTATATTGATGATGATGAGGATAACCTTTTTGAGAAATTCAAATCTAATCCCAATGATGACAATGAGAGCATTTTGGATCACCTTTAATCCATTTTCAATAGACAAAATGCTCCAATTTTCCACCAATCCCCCATCCAAATCTCCCCTCAAGTCCCATCCATATCATCCCCATCCACCACCACTAATTTTATCTTCACCTACTACTTCCATAATTATAAGGATTCCATGCTAATATTTCTCCTTGGCATCGGTGCTAAGCTTCCATCCTCCCTACCTTCATCCAATCCCAATCCATCTCCTCTTCCTTATCCTTACCCTTCCTTTTATAGCAAAACCCAAGTGTTTAGCTCAAAAATTACCCTCCAAATCCTTTTCAAGGTCCTCATCCTCATCCTCATCCTCAATTTACCAATCCATGGAAGCTTCCACCTCTTATTCCACTTGTTCATATCCAAAATCCTTAAAATCCACATCACCCCACTATTACCAAGAAAAGTTATCCCATGTCTCTCATAATAACTTCCTCCAAGAACTATTTGCAAAGGCGGTTGTTTCCCCATGCACAAAAAAAGGGGTGCAATATTCCCATGTCATGCATCCACCTTCATCACCTCCACATCAAGATGAACCCTAATACCCTAAATATTAAATGAATCCCTTATCAATCCATCTATCCAAGTTGAAGAGTCTATTAAACCTTCCTCCCTCATCACACCATCCATATCAAATTAACTATTTCCATCTCCTAATCTAAAGCATCCTAACATAGATTCCCTTCCATATAAAGATCAAGGAAAACCTTCTCCTCCATCATTTGATCCCCTTCCATCTCATGATCCCATTTTCAATCAAGAACAACATTCCCTTCCATCTCATCTAATGATATCTTTCCATCTCAAGAGCAAGATATCCTTTAATCCCCCTCTCTCAATCCCCTCACCCCCACTTCATCTAATGGCATCCTTCTATGTCTAGATCAAAGTACCTCTTCAACTCCAAATTATATGATCACTCTCAAAATGTGGTCTCAAAGTACACCTTCCACCCCATCTAATGATCCCCTTCTCCTCATGATCAAAACACCCTCCCTCTTCATGTCATGACCCCCCTCCATCTCATAACCAAGAACACACTATACCATCCACCCCATCCCAACATAATAGCATAGAGAAGGCAATGGACTATTTGAAAAAATTCCTCAAAGTATTGAAATGCAAACTTGTGGTCATGGAATTCCATGAAAAACAAAATTTTCATGGCATTCCATCACCATGAGACCACATTTTTTTGAGGAATTTTTTCAAACAATTCACTACCTTCTCTATGCTACAACATTTTTCATACATTCCTACCAAAGTATTTTATGAAATAGTTCATTGCCTTGCTGCTATGGATAAAATCCTAAAATAGGTGCTTTCAAACAAGATATGGATAGGGAAAATAGTAAGCATAATAGTAAATGTAGACACTTAAAAATGTCCTGAATGATATCATATGCTCGAATCAGATATAATAACACTGTTTCAACCTAAAACCCATCCTCTTTTTGCTTAATTAATTAAATTAGCCTAGATATTTAATTAATTATGTCATTTTTCATCCATTAACCTAATTAATCTAATCAAGTTAATTCACCCCCTTCCATTCTAACCTTTTGTCTTATTAAATTAAATACATCAAGCTATTTAATTTAAATCCTTAAGTCCTCTTATTTAATTAAATAACTGTAAGTTATTTAATAAAATGCCATATCATATCTCCCCTTTTCATTAAATCATTTATTTAATGAATATCATATAATTCTTCTAAAATTGCATAATTAACATTTTTTTAATTATGAATTACTAATAAATTTAATTCCCCCCACTTGCAAGGGAATATTCTAAGTGATTATTCCTCCTTTGCACATTCCTCTAAAAGGAATATTCTGATGGAATATTCTTTCCCCTTTTTCACATTAAAACTTTATTTTAAATATTCTAAATATCTAATTTCTCATCACCCATGAGAATATTTCAAAGAATATTCTTTCTCTTCACTCATTTGAAAAAAGGAATATTCTCCCTCATAATAAACTTACAAGACTTCTTGTGCAAGTTTTGAATGTGTGTTTGTTTGGAAGAATATGAGCCCTTGATTCTTTCCTTGATCCATGTGGTCATTGATTCTCATCTATTGATGAGAATCCATGATCCATGTTTCATATCTCTTCCATTTTTGACCATTGATTAGCCTTTTTAATCTTAACCCTTCATTTCTCATTTTCTCTCCTATAAATAGGTCACTATTTGGAGACAAATGGAGACACCTTTTCAATAGTAAACTTATGTTTTTGAAACTCATCCATCTATCTTTTAACAATAAACTTATGCTGTTAAAATCAATTTCACTTGCACTCATATTTAACACTCATTTCTAGCATCATTTTACTTGCATATTACCTTAGGTTCCATAAATGGCTTCCATGGTAATATAGGTGCATTCATTTAGCTTATTTAGTAATTAGGGTTTTAATATTTTTATCTTAAACTCCATTTAGATTATCTTTGCATACATCCATATCAATCAACTTATCATAAATCATTTTAAAATAACTCACATCATGTTCATTTATTTTTAAATCATGTTTTCATTTACATCTATCATCAATTTCATTGATTCTCTTCAATAGAATCGATCATAACATGCTCATTTATCCATGGGATTGGGAAAGGGTTGCCATTCCACATCAATGCAACACTCTTTCCACCGGATACATCAAAGCCTAATTAAAATACCACTATTGACTAAAAACATTGCGACACTAGTACTTTTTAGAAGTATCAAAGATTTAAAAATGGTGACACCATCAAATAGCAACATTATCATTGTCTCTATTTCACTGCAAAGCGACACTATTTTTCACTAGATCGATGCTCATTTGACTTATGGCGGCACTATCATGAACACCAATTCTTTTTATTGGTAAGAAAAAACAGTGAGTGATTTTTAGCATGTGCTTTAAAAAATTTATTTTATCTGTTTTTCAACACATCACTAACTTGCTTTTTTAGGCTAACTGGGTTTTGTAGGTTTGGACAATCAAATTCGAAGTGAAGGAGCCTTTTTTCATTAAGTGTATAATTGTAACACGTGTTGCAACACTCATGGGGTCATTATAACCCATTTATGATGCTTTATTTCACATTTTTAGGACCAAACTAGATTTCTTTTGGGCTTTAAAATGAACGTTCAAATTGGTTAAAACTGAACCCTCACATCATTTTGCTTGTTGGTTTAAAATTGAACAATACAAATTTCATACTTCAAAATTAGTGCTTAAAATGAACTCATTTTACTATGATGGATTAAAATGAACATGTGTTTGATTTTCTTGAGTAGACTTGTTGTGCGTATCCACTCCCCTTGCGCTTCATGCAATTTTGGGTGAAGAGAAACACACAAGTATAATTTTTCTTCTTGGAAGATCTAATCATCTCCCCTTGCACCTTTGGAAATATTGAGTGACGAAAATAATTTTATGCTTTAAACATGTGTTACCTTTAGAAATAGAAAATCCTTCAGATCTTTGAATCTTTGGGATTTGAGATTTGGTGTACCTGAGAAGTGTGTGTTGTCTAAGGGGGAGCCAGTGTCACCAAATCTTTAGTTGTTTGCATTGTCTTAGTGTTTGGATAAATCCAAGTTGGGACTCAACAAGTAGTATATTTTGAACCTAGGTTGTAAATTATTGTGAGTCAGTTTAATACTTTGCTTGGTTCCAAAACATTGCAAAAAAACATCCATAATATTTCACAAAATTTCAAACCCTTTGGTCTAAGTATAGATAACCTTTGAAAAAACCTTGATATTGATATTTGTCCTAAGGATTTTTATCCTTAGGGACTTCTATATTTTTTGGTTTACATCTCAATCCATACTTCCCAAAGTTAACCTAGGCAACTATGGCTTGAACTTCATCCTTTTCACAAAATGGACCTTGTGAAATTTATGATGTTTTTGACATAGACATTTAGTTTTAACTGAATTAAAGACAAGTATTTGTAGTAAAAATAAACTCATTTAAGAAAAATAAATTGAAAAATTGAACCCCACATGACCATTTGGCATCTGATCGCTCTTGTTGAACAACCTAACCTTATGCAGGCTATCATTCAACCAAACTTTGAACTAATTGAGGGAGAAAAAATAGATATAATTAGCAGTTTGAAAGCTTCACTTTTGAAACAAAGGAAAAACCCATTCAGTGGAAAAACACAACAAACATCTTGGATTGAGAGGAGGAACAATCCAATATTGTGGCTAGCAACCCATATGACCACTGCTCGCATGGAAATAAATATCCTTTTTTCCAAAGTCTTAGGCTTCTCTAAATGATCTTACACAAAATCAAAATCCCCAAGAGAAAGGTCTACATGTCATCACTCTAAACTTAGGCATCATAGTCCAAAATCTATCAAAAGACACCTTGTAGCTCTTTACCATAACAAACACATTTTGGTAAGGAATTTTTATAGACGTGTTTCCATGAATGATCCGAGCATGCATGCTCAAGATGAACCCCCTCATTTAAGTAAAACATTACAAATACTTAGAACATCCCTTTTACCTAGATTTGAGTCAACTAGAAGGTTTAAACATTACAAATCTTAACACCACTCTCCCATAGGTGACCAAAGATTTATGGTAAAGACAAGATCACAACACAAGAGAATCATGGAAAAAATGAGTCACATTTACCTTAAGTGACCGCAATCCTTAAGAATTTGATCCAAGAATTCAAGTAACTCCATCACAAAAACCCTTGTCTCCATCAAGGCTATATGAGATAGATGTTATGAAAAACCCATTTGAACTCACTAAGGAAGAAATCATGAAATACAAACAAGAACATCAAGCCTTAGAAAATGTAGCTCCAATTTCTCCATCTTTTGTTGTGCAACCTTTGACACAGGGCTTAACAACTCCATCTCTAGGGCTAAATCAAACATCCATTCCTAGTATTCCTGCTAGTCTTGCTAAATAATTTAGTCATACTCTTCCATTTGAAAGCAACACACTTGTGGGTACTCTCAACGCCAATCCATCCACCACATGGACACCTAACTTTGGTGCTCCTACCATTCTCGAACACCCCTTGCATCAAAATAAACCACTTACATTTCACTAATCCATGACAACCTCAACATATCAAGGTCATCCATCCCCACAAGTACCACAAGTGTGCCCAACATCATGCAAGTTAGTGTGGACCAAGTGTCTCAAATAGGACAACAAGGGAATGCCAATACCCTTACACAAAGTCAACCCTTAACAAAAATAGGGACATCTTTATCCAACCACCCCATTTGTTCATCCACACCATTGGTTTCACAAAACACATCCATCCTATCCATCACCAACCTGAATCAAAACAATCCCTTGGTTGTGAACTCCATCAATCAGGGTGATTCCTTGACCACATCCCGAGCACAAGGAAATCCCCAAAGCATCAATCAAGAGAATATTTTTTATCAATGGACTCAAGGTCCTAATGTGTCATTACCATCACAATACTTAATGGAACCATTATCATCTTTTCCCACGGTCCCTCTCACCATGAAAAATCAAATGGGACCTCAAAATTACATTCCTCCATCTCAATCCACCATCCTACAAGGAATGTTAAACCAAGGGAATCCACAACCTCTCATCAACAACCCACAACCCAATCAAAACATAAACACATCATAAATTTCCCAACAATCAACTGATCCTACATTGAAATCACATGCCTTAGATTTACAACAAGCACAACAAGATTATCAACAAGCTGTCGAATAAAAAAACAAGCAACTATAGAAGCACAACAACAACAAAAAGCATCCCTATTAGCACAACAACAACAACAATATCAAACAACCTTAGCAACACAACAAGCAACCTTAATAGCACAACAAAAACAAGAAGTAGCCTTAGCAGCACAACAACAATAGTAACAAAATCAAGCAGCCTTATCAACACAACAACAACAACAACAAGTTCAAAAAGCAGCCTTGATAGCCCAACAACAACAACAAAAGAAACAATAAAAAGGTTCCTACTATAGCCCTCAACAAAACATCATCAATAAAGAAACGTTAGGAACATATACATCAACACCATCATCACCTTCGCAATATCCCACACCACCATACACACTACACAACACCTCATCATATCAAAATCCCACATACAATCCATCAGCCATACCACAATACGCAATGTATGTTCCTTCACTAACTCCCCAAGATGATATGACATCACAAATCAAGGTATTAACACGAGAAATGTAGGATATAAAAATGGAAAAGATGAAGAAGCCTCATACACAAAAACTATGCCCATACCCATTGAAATGAAACATCACAATGGTACCATTTCCCGTCGATTTTGAAGTCTCCAAATTTGATAAATATAAAGGGGGAGGAATTCTCGTAGAACATGTCAAAGAATTTTAAACCATGTGTATAGAGGTCACCCATAATGAGTCCTATTTGATGCGCCTCTTTCCATGAAGCTCGACAAGCCCAACCATCGAATGGTTTTCTCAGTTACCTCTAGGCATCAAAACATTCCAAGAAATCATTGATAAATTCATAGATCACTTCTTCTTCAATATTGGCATGGATTCAAGCTTATAATATTTGTACACTCTCAAACAAAAAAAAGGAGAATCTTTCACTAATTTCTTGCAATGATGGAGGAAAAGAGCTAGTAATAGCAAGTGGCTAATTCCCAATGAACAAGTGGGGATCATCTTAGAAAATTTAGATCCAAGTCTATCCTTCAACTTGAAAATGTAGTGCATCACATCTTATGACAAGATTGTCCCTAGGGCCCTTAACATTGAGAGAGCTCTAATCTCATAGGGAAATACTCAAGCCTACAAAGACAACCACCCATCAACCAGTTCAAATGAAAAGCCTTGTGTCTGGGATAAGAACAAGAATGTGATAAATGATGGCATGGTAGATGATAAGGTGGTCCTAAGTTCTAGTCCGAACAACAACCAACTGTGTAAAAAACAACACCATCACAAAACAATCAGATCAACAACACTGACACACAACCACGACGAACTCCCAACAAGAATAACTATCTACAACACAAATACACACAATTGTTAGAACCTATCAAAAAAATAATGAAGAAATTGGAAGGCTCAAACCTAATAATGCTCCCCAATTGCGAAAAATACCAAGAACCACAAGATAAACCACCCTAGTACAATGAGAATAATCTTTGTGACTTTCACAAAATCAAGGGAAACAAGATAGCAAATTGCATAAGGCTCAAAAATACTATCCAAGAGCTTATAGGGAGTGAAGCCATATCTGATGAGGTACCAACCAACAATCAAGATCTTAAGATACATAAGAACCCTATGCTAGATCATAACAAATGAAACAACATTAACAAATCTGAGGGTTACATAAACGTGCAACATACCTATTCAAATGTAGTTGCTTGCTATGATAGTTTCATCATTTTTGTCACCATCAAAGGGCCTAGTGCAAAGTGTGGAGTCACCACACAATGTGGAAAATTCACTATCCAAGGAGTCCCATCTCAATCTAGGGCACAACCTACTTTTCCTACATCAAAGCCTACCAAGTACAATCTCGTAGATCAAATTAAGAAGACCCCCGCATAGATATCAATCTTGGAACTATTGAGGCTATCCCCTGCACATAGGGAAATTTTGGAGAAAGATTTATCTTCATCATTAGTCCCTGAGGATATTGACACAAAATAGTTTCAAGTTATGGTAGGACATATCACTAATCATCTTCTCACCTTCTTATAACAAGACCTACCATTGTATCCATCTCATAATCATGCTTTACACCTTGAGTTCATTTTTCATAAGAAAAATGTTAAAAGAGTCTTAGTGGATGGAGGTTTCGGTCTGAATATTTGCACTCTTCAACTGATCCAAAAATTGGGCTACTGAGAAGATGTTATTAAGAAAACAAAGAGTGCCACCATCAACACATATGATGATCAAGAGTGGGTATTGCAAGGCATAATTGCACTACCTATCCAAGTGGGACCCATCATTGCCACCATCAACACATATGATGATCAAGAGTGGGTATTGCAAGGCATCATTGCACTACCTATCCAAGTGGGACCCATCATTGCAGAGACAACATTGCAAGTGTTATATCTTGATATCCCCTACAACATCTTTCTTGGTGAACCATGGATCCATGACCTAAAATCTATAGCTTCAACCTACCATCAATGTGTAAAGTTTCCTTTTGAGGGCAGAGAAGTTACCATACATGGAGCTCTTGAACCTTTTTACTACTACAAAAATATTGAGGCCAAGTTTTACAAGATACCCAGATCCCTAAAAATGATGAAGGGCTGACACCATCTTTCTCATTTGTTGGCCCGTCATCCCTTGAATCTACTTCAGAAATGGAAGCACCCATTGTGTAAAACATTATCGATATCAAAGCAATGATCCAGGATGATATTTATGGAAACTATAAGCTAACAAAGGATACTTTTATATTGGGAGAGCTACCTCTTTCTCCCAAATCTCATGGGAAACCCACATCTAGCAACAAAGTCCCCAAAATAATAAAGATTGCAGCTACTACCTTCACCAAGTGGGGGGGTCTGAATAAAGAAAATATTAATGAGGAGGATGTCCCTAAACTGCTATATCAAGATGAATGACCCATCCCCATTCTTCCCATGGAAGATGATAACAAAAGCTTGTAGCTAATGAAGGGATGGTACTATAAAAAAAATGAGAAACTACGAAAAAATTATAATGGTTTGCTAGAACCTATTGTTCCTGAGAAATGTGTAAAGAATCTTGGTCTAGGATGTACTGCTAGAAAGGTTACTCTTATTGGAAAAGGTACTTCCGTTAAATGGGTTGAGGCTTCCTCTTAGTTACCTACATCACATGATACTACCCTAGATGACTTACCCTCGATGTTTCTGACTTATTTACCAATAAATCTCTTCATGATATCCACAACATCCTTCATCCCAAGTGATCAACCAACTGAAATAAGCCTAGTATACCCACAACTCATTGACTTGGACCAATGAGGACCACCAATTCTAGATTTATTCAAAAATGATGAAGCTATCTTAGAATTCATGGGAATCCACATAAAGTTACCTTGGGAAGATCAAAAAGTAGGTTTTGACATAGAGCTAGACAAAAAGGTGTACTACGAGGAGACAATTGAATCATTTAGTCACAAAATGGAGAACTTGCAACTAAAATGCAAATCTTTGAGTGAAAACCACACTATGGTACTTTTTGATCCTAAAATAGTAAAAATAAAGGATGCATTTGAAGGTGAAAACCTCTCTGAGGTACCCAAGGATGAGGGATTCAATCTCCCACTTAGTATGATATATCCAAAGAAGTTAGAAGTTCTAGCAGAAAAGGCTACTCTAGTCAATGTGGGAATTGAAGAAGCACCTAAGATCACTTTTATGTTGAATCCTTGTTGGATGAAGAACAAAAAAACCTAGAAATATTCCTAAAAGAGTGAAGAGCTAACTTTACATGGTCATACATAGATATGCCAAGGCTCGATACAAAAGTGGTTATGCATCTTTTAGCACTATATCCTGATGCCAAACTGGTAAAACATAAATTAAGAAAGATGCACCCTATCTGACTGATAGATTATGCTAAATTGATTTCAAACTTGGTACCAGACTCCAAACCCACTGGGGGCATTAGAATATGCATGGATTTTAGAGACTTAAATAAGGCATGTCCAAAGGATGATTTCCCTCTTCCTAACATCAACCTCATTGTTGATTTATCAACTGGGCATGAAATGTTGTCACTCATGGATGGTTTTTCAGGATATAATCAAATCATGATCACCAAGGAGGATAAAAAAAAAACTACGTTCACTTGTCCATGGGAGACATATTGTTGGAACATGATTTTATTCAGGCTAAAGAACACATGAGCAACCTATCAAAGAGAAATGACCCTCATCTTTCATGACATGATCCAAAAAATAGTTAAAGATTATCTGGATGATATTTTGGAAAAATCAAAGAAAACAAGTGAGCACATAGAAGTCTTAAGATCCATCTTCGACAAAATTGAAGAGTATAACGTACGGCTAAATCTTAAAAAGTGTATCTTTGAGTTTACATTAGGGAAGCTCCTTGGATATATCATCTCACAAAGAGGGATAGAAATTGATCTAACAAAAGTGAAAGCCATCCTAGACATGGAACCACCACAAAAACTGAAGCAGATGAGAGGGTTACAAGGAATATTGCAGTCCATAAGGTTCATAGCACAATTATCAGATAAAATCCACCTTTTTTGACATATTCTCCATAAAGGAATAACTTACAAGTGGGATAAGAAGTGTGGTAAATATTTCCAACAGATCAAGGACTACCTATTGACACCTCTAGTGCTCATGTTTCTGATACCAGACAAACCATTGATCCTGTATATATAATCAACATAAACAACATTAGGTGCTCTTCTAGTACAACATGATGAAAACATAAAGAAAAGGGTTATCTATTACATCAGCAGGACCTTTGTGGGATATGAAATGAACTATTCATCCATTGAGAAAGCATGTTTAGTAGTAGTTTTTGCTTCACAAAAGTTCAGACATTACATGTTGTCACATCAAGTTAAGCTTAATTCAAAGATCAACCCATTGAAATACTTGTTATCCAAAGCTACTCTTATTGGGCGAATGGCCAAATGGGTGATGATCTTGACTGAATTTGACATATAGTACGTGGAGCGCAAGGAAATAAAAGGATAAGTATTCATAGACTAAATAACAAAGGAACCTATCTATGCAGAGAATCCATTGATATCAAAATTCTATAATGATTCAGTGTTCCTTGTCAATCTAATTGATCAATGAAAAATTTACTTTGATGGACCATTCACCCAAGATGGATCAGGGGTGGATATTATTTTTATCACCCCTCAAGGTGATTGTATTCCAAAGTCATATAGGCTTTCATTTCCATGTACTAATAAAATTGCTAAGTATGAAGCCATAATCATAGGTTTAAGGATAATAGTTCAATGGAAGATACAAGAGTTGAAATTCTATGCAGACTCATAGCTAGTTATCAACCAAGTCAATGATGACTACCAAAATAAGGATGATAAGCTTACTTCTTATAAGAAGATGGTCAAAAATGTCAAGGAATTTTTCATAGATATAAATTTTGAGTGGATTCCTCACATGAACAACCAAGCAGAAAAAATTATGGCAAAAATTGGATCATTGTTAGACATGTCGCACAACATCTTTCAATTTAAATTCTTGGTAGAACTTCTCATACCAACTTTCAAAATTATAAAATATGAATTTGTGTGTGTCATCATTGGTCCTAGATCCCTGTGGTATCATGATATATTCACCTACCTTAGCAGAGGAACCCTCCCATGTGATATAACCTCCAACCATAAAAATACCTTTGTTAAAAAGGCATCCCAATTCGTGATCCTAGGTGAAACCTTATACCACCGAGGCATCGAGGGGACATTAATATGATTTCTTAATGAAGAGGAAGCCTTGATCACCTTAATATAAGTACACAATGGCATATGTGGTTCCCATTCTAGTGGTATGAATTTAGCTAAGAAAATGTTGAGGACTGGGTACTACTAGCCAACCATGGAAAGAGAAGCCCATTAGTATGTACAGAAGTGTGTCCAGTGTCAACAACATGGAGATATTATTCATGCTCCAGCTCAGGAGTTGCAACCAATGTTCACATCTTAGCCTTTCTCGTAGTGGGGGCTTGACCTTATAGGAAAGATTACTCCCACCTCATCTAATGGCCACAAGTTTATCACAATAGCCACTGAGTACTTTACCAAGTGGGTCAAAGCCATTCCTATGACCTACATAATGGGAAAACAAATTGCCAAATTTATCCTGAATTATCTTATCTATCATTATGGTGTTCCACAAACCCTTATCTCAGACAACATAACACCCTTCAAGAATCAGGATGTGAAAGAGTTGTGTCAAATATTCAACATCCAACATCAATTTTGTATCCCTTATTACCCCCAAGGAAATGTTAGGTCAAGCAGAGGCTACAAACAAGACCATTCTAAAGATCCTAAAGAAAATGGTCAATAAAGCTAGACTAAAATTTGTAGTTAAATCCTACCCTCTGGGCCTATCAAACTAGTATCTACACACCTACAAATTTAACCCCATTCTCCTTGGCTATGGATCAAAATCCATCTTGCCTATTGAGGTTGATATTCCATCACTACGTGTGTTACTGTAGAACCTAATCACATATGAAGAATACAAAGTATCTCAGCTAAATGAGGTAGAGTTCGTAGATGAGCATCGCCTTGACACCCTTAATCACTTATAAGTATACCAAAGATGAATGAGCTAGAGCTATAACAAGAAGATTAAGATTCAGTATTTCCAAGTAGGGGATCTTGTCCTAAAGTAGAATCAAAAAATCTTCTAGATCAGGATAGTAAAGGAAAGTTTGAGCCTAACTGGTTGGGTCCATTTGTTGTCACAATAAGCTATGGATTAGGAGCATATCAATTATCAACACTTGAAGGTGAACCCTTGCAAGAACCAACCAACAGTTTGCATCTTTAAAAAAATTATGCCTAAGCTTGAAGGGTGTAAATCTAGAAAATACAAAAAAATTAGAAAATGATCAAAAATCCAAAAAAATAAGAAAAAGGATTGAAAACAGTACTAAAGAAAAATAATCGTCCTCTAGTGAAAACTACTTTGGTGGCACTTTGGGAAAGTACCTTGGTGAAAACTTGGAAAAGGCCTTGTGTAAATAAAGCACCTCCATCCATTCTTTGGCTCTCTATCCTATCATTCTTTACATCACATCATTCATCATATTTATTTCATCACCCATTTGTGTATGTATCATAGCTTGATATTGTGAAGTATCGTATCCCCTTTAGTACTACTTTGTATCTTCCTAAGGTCAACTTGTCCTACCTATATCGAGGTAGTCTATCACATAACACTGGGGGAAAATTTGTTATGGATCAGATTAGGTTCTTGTATATCTTAAGGTTATTTAGAAATCTCATCAAAAATCCCAAAAAAACATTCATAAAACCTCATAAAAATCCAAAAACACTTGCAAAATTAGCAAATCCAAAAACACTTGCAAAATTAGAAAATCCAAAAGCATCATAATCTTGTACAACTAAAATCCAAAAACATCTGAAAATTTGTAAAGTCAAAAAACCAAAACATCCAAACCACATCAAAATCCCTAAAAAGGTCAAACATAAAAAATCCAAAAATAGTACAATGTCGAACTATGGGTCTCTAAGCTTAAACATAGGAAAGGCCATCATAAATGTGCCCCTGAGACACGCTAGGTCAGTCTTTTAGGATTTCATCATAATAAATTAGATCTCCATCAACTGTTCATATCTCATCTTCAATAAGTCGAGTTAGTTGAACCACATGGTCTCTGTGTGTATAATGTAGGCAAGGATAATCTTTGATCAACCCCCGAGGCCCCTAGGATAGTCTTTTAGATTAGGTTTTTGGTCAAAATTTGGAAAACCCTTAAACATTCATAAAATATTGTAAAAACCCTTAAACATTCAAATATTAGAAAACCCCTAAACATTCGTAAAATATTGTAAAACCCTTAAACATTCAAATATCCAAAAACCCAAAACATTTGAAAACCTTGGAAATCCCTAAACAACCTCAAATAATCGAAAATGAAACATTCATAAACTGCCAAAAGACTAAAAAATAGCCTCAAAACATTTTTTCAAAATATCAAAAACATTGAAAATTTTGAAAAATCCAAAATCATCCATTCCATTTCACTTTCACCTGCAATAAACCTTCATCCATAATAAATCAATCGTCACCTTCAAACTTTGGCAAAAACAAATAGAAAACAAGTGTCACAAGTCCTGAAGAGAGAACCTAAGTGTCAAAATCTAAAGTCTATATCATAGGTAAATGAGTCAGTAGAGTTTGTATCAATGACTTATCACACACCTCATCCTAATCAAAACATTTTATCAACATGTCCTAGGATGAATCCTTCCTATGATGGACATCAACATCAAAAATCACCTTAGCTATATTAAATTGGCAAGAGATATAAATAACACTGACTATTTTTCTTTGATATTTTCTTATGATTTATCTTATTGACCCATTTCGAGGATCTCTCGATGATGTCTCAATGATTTTGAGAGAAAGGAATGGGGCATCAATCATTATATTTCATTTGTTGTGCTTGTGGGTATTCTTGTAAAATAATCTTGGCGCATACTTGCTTAGTTGTGTGTAGGGAGGTTGTTTGGAGTAGATTGTTGACTATTGCATATGCTTTGGTCTGAGATATTCTAAACTACTGAGCTACATTCCAATGAGGTTTCTATATGAAAAGGTGTGAACAAGAAATATCCTATTTGTTTGTAGAGTCAAATTCCATCACACTAGATACAATGCCATCTTGGTTATTAATACCTTGATGCATCATGTCTATGTGTTATATCAAACATAAGGAATGACAAAAAATCCCAATCCCAAGATATGAGAAAATCATCATCATCATCTCTCACCACCATATCTAATAAAGTCTTGATGGATCATAGACTTGTTGGACATTTGAATTAAAATCAATGGTCAAATCATTCATTATCATTCTTCTATCTTCTTTCTGAGCTAGTCTGGTATCATGACAGTCAACAAAAACATCATCAATGCATCCATCCTACATCCAAAAATCATCAACATGCATACATATTGCATCATCATAACATATCATATTATTGAAAACATATTTCACTACAACATCATTATCAATTAGGTTGTGCTGAATAATATAGATTTGTTGTTCTAAGCATCTTAAATCGTTGCATTATCATAACATAGGTATGAACATCTACATAAGAATACATATCATGAACATTCATATACATCCATATGCATACATCATCATCTCATAAATTGCATAGAAAATTACACAAAAAGAAATGCATCCATATCATTTGCATATCATAAAATCCATCCCATAACATATCCTAAAAAGCCACTAAAAAAGAAGATAAATCATCCATTGGATTACATCCATCTCATGAACATCACATATCATAAAAATTACATCATCACATATCGCATATCACATAAATAGAAGAAAATAATCCATTCAAATTGCATCCATACATGATCATAACACATAAGCATATCACATCTAATGCATCCATACATCCATGAAGCATGAAATAAGGAATACATCATATCGTGAATCTATATCATCTCATATATATATCAAAAATGACTATCATGGTATAATATCTGGATCAATGTATGTATATCATCAAAATGTAAAATGTACACGAGGATATCAAAAATTATCCCATGAGTGTATGTCTATATCAATAATCAGGCTATATAAAAATGGTGTCTACAAAATCAAACGAGGTCTATCCCCCACTGGCTTTGTCTCTATGACTTGGATGGTCTAGCTGCCTAACTGCAGTGAAGGCACCGGGCTGAACTTGGTTGTGGTGCTCAAAATATGGCTACCTATGGTGAGGAGGGAAATATCTATAGTAAAATGTATGCCAATATGCTACCTCATCCCTCGTTGTCCCATATAACTGGGCGAACTTAGTCTGACTGACCAACCCCTAATCTTGTTGGGTTTACTACTGAGACAACCTCTAGTTGTTTTCGCTAGTCGACCTCCTGAGCCAACTATACATTTGATGTCTGCCTTAGCTGTCTCTCATGGTTTATCTATTGTCGTACTTGGCCCCTCTTAGCCGTGAGTGCTAGTGCCTGTTGTTGATTCTAATCTCACTCAGCCATAACCACTTGTAGTTGTTGTTGTAACTGTTATATCTAAATATCATGGGGATCTAGTCCTAGTGGTGGCTATTATAGTGGTGGATTTTATACCATCTGTTGTTGTATGGGTGGATGTTGTAGTGGTTATGGAGGTACACTTGGGACCTATCCATCATGATGTTGGCCATCATGCCCTCTGCCCTGCACATCCTATGGTTGGCCTCAACCTCTTCCTACTCCCCTCCCTCTCAACCTCTCTCATGGGGGTATAACTATTGGATTTGTCAATATGGGAGGGGGTATGAACCATCCATTTTATGCAGGTGTTCTTTGTGCATCTTCCTACCCCTAATAATATGCCCATGGCCTCACAACCAACTACTTGAAGCCCTCAACAACCTCATGGGATGGAATAGTATGCCCCCAAGTCACCTCTCATGTTGATCTCACAAGGATGGTCGTGTAAGCATCGTTAGGATTGTCCTACCTCTCACCAAACTTTTTGGAAACTCTATCAAGTAGGTACCTCTCAATAATGGTGTGTTCTTTACCCTACATATACTGAGTCTATCGAGCAAATAATAACTACAGTGCATCATCATACCATACAGACATCTATAACCATGATCGCCATCAGAATACTATCATCTGATCGATGAATCTTCTCCAGTAGGGGATGTCGAGTTGCTTTGTGTGATGTAACATGATCACTTCCCTATATCTCTAGATGATGGGATCATCTGGCTCCACATCAACCAAGTGGACAATCGATCGAAACATAACAATGTGCTCCCACACCCCCATATGTGTAGCGGAGTGAACCCTGTACTAATGGATCTATCATCGCAGTAAACAAATTTAGGCATATCATGGTAAAGGGAGGCTATCATCATTGGCCCCCATGCATACTAGGTCCTCTTGAATAGGACCCTATGCCAACCCCCATCTGAGACTGAATTCCCTACTTCATCAATTTGGGGCAACTAGCCTCAAAATCATTGTAGCCATGATCAATCTGAAAGTCAACCTCTGACCTATGTACATATCGAGGTCAATCTAGGAGTTGACCAGGATAATGGCCTCTTGGTCAAGAACCTCATTAGAGGCATCATAATTTGCGTCACTATCATAAATCACCCGCTCTCCATGTATGGGCAATCACAAAATCTACCATACATCCTCCAACGTGACTATCACCTCATCGATAGGTGTGAACCCCAATCCTTATACCTACACAAACATGGAAAAGAAGCACATTATTAGATTGAAATGCAAGTTAAGACAAGGATTCCCCATGAAATCCATTTGCAATACTTAAATAGGAAAGAAAATGAAGAAATGAATAAAGAACACAAGGAAATCCTATTTTAAAATGAAAACTCTTGATCCCATGGGGGAGTTGGTGCCAATTGTGTGTAGAAATTGGCCCTTTCCCAACTCCTTTGTAAGATTGATGATGATTGATCCACTTTGATTGATTTCCTGCATAACCTAGCTAAGAACTTGATATAGAGAGATGAAAATGGCTATGCTTGAAGATGAAATTGAGTATAATAAGTCTACTCAAATTGTGGATGATATTGCAATAGAGGAGGCCTCTATTTATAGATTTGAGTAATGGAAGATTGAAGGATTTGGGTGAATGTGGGACAAAAGACCAACCAATGAGAAGAAGCCACTTGTCCACATGTGATTGGAGGAGGAATGAACACATTTTGGTCAAAGTGCATGATAAATGCTATGAAATTTAAATTTTAAATTTGAATGTGACATGTTGGAGGGAGAAGGAAATGGAGTTAATGGCACTTGGCTCAAGGCCAAGGACATGTAAGAGGCCATAAATGCCTTGTTGGAAGGACCAAGCCCACTTGAATTTGAATTAAAATTTGAGGGAATATTCCCCCTTTTATGCCATGTGAGGGAAAATCTCTCTAGATTTAATAAATGAATTAAATCTATTTTCATGTGCAAGTGGGAAAAGATATAGGATGTGACATGAGTTTAGATTAAATTAATCTGGATTGGATTAATTTAATGAGGGATTAGATGATTTGACCTATTTGATTTATATTTATGGGTTAAAATAAATCAAAAGGAGATATAAAATGATTTTAGATTTATTTAGTTAAAGGGGATGATGTTAGTGTTAAATAAAATAAAGATGAATTTATTTAATTTAAATGGAGGACTTTAGAGATTTTGATTTAAATAAAATGAATTATTTAAATAAATAGAGATATAGGGTTAATTAAATTAAATTGATTAATTTCATCAATAGAGGAGAAAGAACTAATTAAATAAATAATGATTTATTTAATTAAGGGATGAAAGGTGACAATAAGCTGAGAGTATGATTTAGGATGAAACGATGTTAGTAATCAGGATCAAGTGTGTCGGTATATTTTCCATGTCTACAATGGGTAAGTGGAACGATGAGGCCTCACTATGCTATCACTCACATAGCATTGTCATCATCGCTAAATGGGTCTACACGATGGGTATGTAGGTGACATACCACAATTCGATCTCTCTCAGGTGCTCTTGTCGAAGCTCAGACAAATCATGAAGTCTGGAAAAAATGGTAGGCCGATGCTCGCGGGACATGAAAGGCTAAATAAACTCCTACACCCATGAAGTGCACAATGTCAAATTTCACAAAAATTGGCTAAATTTGGAGTTTTTATCCCCCAAATGACAAAAGTGTCACTATTTACGAAAGCGTCGCTATAGTCTAAATTCCAAACAATGATGCTACATACCTTTAAATTCTAAATCACGACTAGCATCACTCATCACATTTGCATCAAAATTTGAAATTTGAAACCCTAAATCTAAATTGCAAATTGGGAAGGTGTGTCACTCATCACACCTACGCCATGATTTGAAATCTGGAAACCCTAGTTTCAAATTGTGAAATGCATTTTTTCATTACAGTAGCATCACTAAAAATGAAAATAGCGTCGTTGATTCTTAGAATGGCATCGAAATACAATGATACAAACCTAACCTAACTTTCAAATTGCAATAAATTCACTAAAAAGTCAAAATGTGAGATGACATTTAACCTTTGTTGAGAAATGAACCCACAAATTCAAAAAAATTGCCCAATTTCTCAAGGGGGTAGGAAACCAACTCATTCCTTCTGTTGGGGAAATAAGGGGGCATTCCTTGTGCTAGGGCGACAGTGGGGCATCCAAAAAATTAGATTTTTTTATTTTGATATGAGCAGAAATTTTAATCCGAAAAGTGTCGGTCTTTGAACACCTTTAAAGAGGGGCAAAATGTAGACACTTAAAAATGTCCTAAATGATATCATACACTGGAATCAGATATACTAACACCGTTTCATCCTAAAACCCATTAATTTTTTACCTAATTAATTAAATTAGCATAGCTATTTAATTAATTGTGTCATTTTTCATCCATTAACCTAATTAATCTAATTAGGTTAATTCACCCCCTTCCATGCTAACATTTTATCTTATTAAATTAAATAGATCAAGTTATTTAATTTAAATCCCCAAGTCCTCTTATTTGATTAAATAACCCTAAGTTATTTAATTAAATGTCATATCATATCTCCCGTTTTCATTAAATCATTTATTTAATGAATATCATATAATTCTTCTAAAATTGCATAATTAACAATTTTTTAATTATCAATTACTAATAAATCTAATTCCCCCCCACTTGCAATGAAATATTCTAAGTGAATATTCCTCGTTTGCACATTCCTCTAAAAGGAACATTCCTATGGAATATTCCTTCCCCTTTTGCACATTAAAAATTTATTTTAATTTGCTAAATATCTAATTTCCCCAAACAGACCACCTAGTATTGTGGACTATAAAAGGACCTTTCCTTTCCTTTTTTTCCCTCACCCATGAGAATATTCCAAAGAATATTCTCTCTCCACTCATTTGAAAAAGGAATATTCTCCCTCATAACAAACTTACAAGACTTCTTGTGCAAGTTAACCTACAAGACTTCTTGTGCAAGTTTTGAATGTGTGTTTGTTTGGAAGAATATGAGCCCTTGATTCTTTCCTTGATCCATGTGATCATTGATTCTCATCCATTGATGAGAATCCATGATCCATGTTTCATCTCTCCTCCATTTTTTTTATCATTGATTAACCTTTTTAATCTTAACCTTTCATTTCTCATCCTCTCTTATAAATAGGTCACTATTTAGAGACAAATGAAGCCACCTTTTCAATAGTAAACTTATGTTGAAACTCATCCATCCATATTTTAACAACAATCTTATGTTGTTAAAATTACTTGCACTTGCACTCATATTTAACACTCAATTAGCATCATTTTGCTTGCATATTATCTTAGCTTCCATTAATGGCTTCCATGGTAACATAGATGCCTCCATTTAGCTTATTTAGCAATTAGGGTTTTAATCTTTTTAGCTTAAACTCTATTTAGATTAGCTTTGCATACATCCATATCGATCAACTTAGCATAAACCATGTTAAAATAGCTTTCCATTATTTTCATTTAGCTTTAAATCATGTTTTCATTTACATATATCCTCAGTTTCATCGATTCTCTTCAATATAATTGATTGGAAGAAGCTCATTTATCCATGAGATTGGGAAAGGGTCACTATTCCACATCAATGCAACACCACTCCCCCAATAGGATAAGTTTCAATGGATTAGAATAGGTTTTTTTAAAGATTTTGTAGTTTAATTTGTTAAGTTTGAATAGATTTCTAGTTTAGTTTGTATTGATTGATCTTATTGGGATTGGCATTTAGTGGCTTGAATATGCTTTGTATCCTCATTGATCAAGTGTAGTCAGCCCATACTAATTTTTTAGTCATAGTAAGAAATATATAGTTCAATAAGTACTAAAATTTTTGTTGATTATCTCATACATTATAAGCCATGACCTGCATCACTATTCTAGATTTCATGATTGAATAATTTGTTGTTTTATTTTTAGATGATGGAAGTAAAAAAACCTCCCAATGTTGATAGGGAAATGGAGTGTGGTGTATCTTTGGAAATAGACAACTCAATGGATCTCATAGGGGTATGAGGCAGATTAGTAAATTTCAAATTAAATTCATTGTTATATCTCTTTATTATTTAAAAATCAAATGATTATTGATTCGTAGTTTAATTTCTATTTGGATGGTTTCTATATGACTTTGGCATGCTAGAGCCTGAGCATGCAGATCTTCCGCTTGAGGAGAGAGATCATTTGGTGGCGGTAAGTGATTTTTTTGTTAAATATATCATTTTTTATAATGTAATCTCTACATATTAATGTCTTTACTTGTTATTGTAATAGGCGAAGCTTGATCTGGAAGTAAATATGAAGAGCGGCCCTCAAATTCAAAGTAAACGAGTGTCATACACATTGCCATCCACTCGACCAACAAAGACCACCTATCTGTTTCCTTCACCTGGAGGGAAATGAATTTTGATTGGGGTCCTTTGTTGTATTCCTATATGGCATATTTGGACATATTTTTTATTGCATATACTTGAAATTGTATACCTATATTGCATTCTTGTAAGCCTATATGACTATTTTGTATATATTTTATACTTATATCAACATATATTGATGTATGCCTACATGGATATTTGGTTAATACAAATATTTTCTATTGTTGGTATCCATATTTGTATTATAAATCCATGTTTTGATAGATATTTGTAGATGGTTTACTTAAAATATTTAAAATCCAAGTGTTTTCCATGCACTCTTCTTTTTTATAATTGTAAATATATAATAAAGTTTGAACATTATTCTCCTATAATATTATTGAGCATTAAATCAATCATTTGAATATAGTAATGCTTCATGCTTCATGCTTCATGTGGTTCACGAAGGAAATCCATGTGTATGCGTCATGTTTCACGCTACCATGCTTTATGCTTCATGCTTTATATCATTGAGGGGTATATCTACCATTCCATGTGTATGCTTCATGCTATCATTCACTTGTATGCTTCATGCTTCATGTATTGCATACTTAAAGAAAACATCATAAAAATATTGACAAAAGAAAATGGAAAGTAACAACCAAGTCTCACAAACAAAAACTGAAGGTGTGCAAGTCTTACTAAAGATCATAAGGGCATTGGATTATTGGAGATTAAAAGACCATGAATCAACCTTCCCAACAAAAAAATTCATAGATATTCATCGTATTTCTAAACCTGAATTCGAACCCAATAATTATAATAATGCAACTTTAAAAGTTAAAATTGCATGCTTACAATAGTCAATAAACAACTTTTCCTGCATGTTTTCTTTCAAAATATTGTGCTATACTTTTCCTTCAACAAGGTATTTATAGGAGTTTATTCCACCATATTTAGTCTTGTATGGAATGTGGGAGTGAATAAATAAATAACATTAAATGTGAAAATGGAGGAACAAAGTCTATAGAAGCGAAATTTCTCAAAAAATAGAAATTTGGAAAGGTAGGGTACGGAAATGTCAGGTTAATGGGGCCCACGAGCACGGACACCTAAGAAGTCATAGATTAGAGTGTTCTGGTTAATCTTGGTCCTTGGGAAAGAAATGACATATAATTAAATGCCATCATGGAAAAATTTTAGAGAATATAAAGATAAAGTGAGGCTCTAGTCGAAATAACTAGCTCAGTTCCGTCCCACGAGATCCTTGTCATTAAATCCCATCATAAAGAAATATATGAAGCTTATATGTAGCTTATTGTCAAACTAATTTTTCACATCACTCATGGAAGAGAAAAAATATCTTATACATATTTCTTCATTATATTGACGAGTGTAAATTTGATAGTGAGACGAATGAATTTGGTGGGGGAAGTCCTAGATATATAGTATCATGTCTTTTGAGCTTTAAATTATGCTTGATTGGTTTAAAAATTAATTATTCACCTTTTTGTTTGTGTAGAACTTGCTATAAGTGTGGAAATTAAGGAAATATGGTGATGAAGGGATAATTATGGAGATTGAAGTTGTGAAAGTTTGGGGTGCTCAAGGATATATCCAAATATGTATTGGATTTTTGCAATTGCTAAAACTCTTACTGGGATCAAATGATTCACCAAAGGTAATTGTAGAGTTTTAAAGATGGATAGGATATATTTCAATGTGAACATAAACTCCTTGAAGCATGAATAAGATGAAGTCCTTGCAACTGATAAAAATTCATGGAATTTCCATTCATTTAATAACCATTGAAACTTCTAGTATACCCACAGGCTACAAAAATTATCCATCCTTTTAAGGAATTATCCTCAAATCCACAACATCAAAATTCCAACCATCTTACCTAAAAGCTTACGAATCCTAAACTAGGATTATTTTCTATGGGGCAATAACCTGCATTTATATAAAATTAAAAATAATTCTCCTTAAGCCCATAAGACCAACATGAACACACCAATCCTTCAAATGGCTATGGTTTAGGCTTAGTCAACATGTTTTGGTGAACGAAAAACACTTTCCCTATAAAAGAAAAATATCAAAAACAATACTCGAACTTGAACTAAATACAAGGAACAAAACAAAAAGAAGGTCCTAGTTTCAACACGGTGTATATGCAAGACACAACAAATGACAACTTTGCTAGGAAAATTATCATAATTTCAATGATAAATAATAGTCAAGTACCTAGAATCTTTAGTTTCATCCCCCGCATTAGTTCATATGAACTGGAACACATGATCAATGAATCAAAACTTTTAGTTTAAATTATTTGTTTTACTTGATCCAGTTTTATTTAGGATCCATTTTGACTTCACGTGTCAACTTAGATTTATGGATTCATTAGATTTTGACATTTTATTTTGATATTTTTCTTTGTAATAATATTATTTTTCTGGTTCTATTTCGTGGTTTTAATGATTTGGTAATTATGGTTTATGGTGTGGATGAAAGGAGTGTTTCCAACAACCTTACAAGGATTATATATGGCCCCTATTTTGATTCTTGTATTGGATGATTTTCCCCCAGTATCATGGAGGTATCATTAGCATCATTTGATTTGTTGATTGATGAATAACCAAGACCTTGATATCTAGTATTTACACAAAACTGTACTAGTTCTAGAATTCCTTGTTCATGTAGGCCTAATCCTTTTCCTTGATATTGCATGCTTTGAAATATTTTGTTTGTGATGAGGTATTTGTTATTTTAGAAGCAAGATGCTAAACCATCTATGTTTAGTCAAGAACCATCAAAGTTTATTATTTTATCATTTGCAATAAATCCTACTTTGACAAAAGTGGATGATCCTACTTGATATGATATCGAGGATTTTGCCTTGGCCATGGTTATTGTCTCTTGATCATTTGGTATGTTGATGTGATCTATATTTGTTTCTTTATCAATGTATTTGATGTGATCCATATCATTTTTTTGACTATCTATGTGTCCAAGGGAGGCAAATGTTCCATCTTAGGAAATGGAAGTGGTTGGACTATGGATGGTATCGACTTTTTTTTTTATCATGGATGGTATAAATGTGGATGAGGGGATCATCTTGGATTTCTTGATCATAGGTAGGATCTTGGTCAAATATTGGATCATCTTGGATTTCATGACTAGAGATAGGATCTTGATAAAAAAATAGATTATCTTGGATGCCATGATCATCCATAGGGTATTATTGGATGTAATCAAAGATTGGATTATCATGGATGTCATGATCATAAATGAGATTTTGATTGAAAATGGGATCATCATGAATATCAAAGATTTTTGATGGGGCACACAATAGTGTTTGATCTAAGATCTCTTGATCATGGACTTAATATTGATTTAGGATAGGGAACATTTGGGCATGCTTTTGACCAAGTTCTTAACACATTTGGGTTTTATTGGATGATATGAGGGAATATTGCTATTTTGTGTTGCTATTAATTAGCATGTGGAGTGACTCATTGAGTTGTACGCATGGATTGGATGAGGATATTTTATTCTTATGGATGTTGGAATTGAAGTATTTGAGGTATGAAGGGTTTGGAATTGACAAATTTGCATAGCCAAAAAAATATTTGGACATGATAAGACTAATTATGTGATGGGATGACATAACCTTATTTTCACATTGGAGATTAAGATCATTTGCTATTAGTCCTAGCAAAAATTCCTAAGTGTGTTTTTATTGGATGGTTTTTTGGATTGAGATGGATTGGATGGTAATGGTTTAGAGGATGAAGGATTGGGATAGGAGGTGGAGGTTGTAGGAATTTCTTGGTTTTGTGATGGGGATGAGGTTTTGGAATATGAATGGGAGAAAAGAATTTGGGATATGTTTTGGTGTTGATGGAGGCTTTGGATCTAAGATTGGTATCCCTTTTCATGGTTGGGATCAATTTGACCAATGAATATGTATTGAGGATTAATGGTATATCTTGTACTAACTGGATCTTGATATTGAGGGTAGATGGATGGATGAATAGATCTTATGGGTTGTTAGAAAGGTGGGTTTTATTGTTGGAAAAATGGTTATTGGTAAGAAGTTTGGAATTTTATTGTAGAATAGGGAAAATTCAAGTTAAGGTTATAAAACATCAAAACTAAAACCCAAAAACCCTAAACCAACAATGAAGCACAGTCCAACATAGAAACATAAACATAAAGCAATATTACCTATGCCATGGTTGATTCACCTCCATTGTCATTCTTCATTTTTCTTTATATGCTTGATTTCCCTTAGATTTGAGTATGCAATAATAGTCTAATGAAAATGAAAGCAAAATATTGAAGATTGTACTTGTCCCCTTAAGTATACTTGAACTCAATGTAAGGTTGAAATGATAATGATATGCCTCTTTTATAGAAAACCAAATTGGAATGAAGGGATGAGATTAAAAGCCAATAGGACATGAAAATCAATGACCAAGATTAAAAGATGTAGTATGAAATAGGGTTAGGGTTAAATTAGGGAAAATATAGGACTAGGTTAAGGATGGATGGTTGAGATTAAATTATAATATAATTCAATCAAGGGTGAAAATAATTGAGATGTGAAGAGATAAGAATGACACAAATAAAGAGAAAAGCACAAAAAAAGAGGTTGTTGGAGGAAACTAAATAATTCTAAAATCATTTAATTTGGGAGGGAAAGTGAAAAATTATTTAATTATAGAAGAAGATGGAAATTTGACTTTTCAATTAAACATTGATTTAATTCAAAAGTGGAAGAAAATGATAAATTACTAAGTCATTAAATAATTTTAAAAAAGATTATTTATGAAGGAAAAGGATAATGGATAATTAAATCATTACAATAACTATTTAATTCTAGTAGAAAGATGGTAATAATTAAATAAATAAGGATTTGTTTAATTATAGAAAGAAAGAGGATATTAGTGATGTAATTAAATAAATAAATAAATTTATTTAATTAATCAAAAGAAGAAATAAAAAGAAAGAAATGGATTAATTAAATGATTAAAATTATTTAATTAATAGTAGAAATATGACATTAGACAATAATCAAATAATTAAAATGATTTAATTATTAGGGACAAAAGGGGATTGATGAAGAAAAATAGTGTTTGTAGCCCTAGGACAATTTCTAGTGTCTACAGTTATGGGTTGGTTGTATTAATAATATATGGATGGATGACTAGAGTTTATAGGTTCTTAGTATTGAGGATAGATGGATGGGTGACTATATTTTATGGGTTCTTAGCATGGATAGTAGATGTATGGTGACTAGGGATTGTGGAAACCTTGATTAAGTAAATATGTTCTAAGGTTTGATCATCATAAGGTTCATACTCTGTGATGAGCCATAGGAATTTCAAGTTTCCTTGTTGTAGTTTCATGTTTTTATCTCATTTTTGCTAAACTTAAAAAAAATTTACCAAACCTTTTTCATATAATTTAAGTGTTTAACATCATTTGAAGATGATATATATTATATTAATGAATGTGTGTGTGAACTTTGAATGTCTATGAGTTTAGTATAATTTCATGATTAATCATAGTTGCTAATAATGAAAAATGCCTTAACGAAGTAAGACTAACCCCTACAATGAAGAATATATCAACCTACAACAAAAGGATTCTTAGCTCGTAGCATAAATATGATAGTTCAACATAGCTAGAGGAGTCAATCTGCTACAACACGTGCATACTCCAAGAATGAGATGCAAATGATGATTTAAGGACGTGAACATGGATGGCCATGTGTCACTCCATCTTTTCAATAAATTATGGAGGAAGAAGTTTTTTTCCAACAAGGAATGATAGTTATAATACGGATTGCCTTGTTGGGAACGTTTTCAAGTTATAATGGTTAACTTAAATAGTGTAGTCCTTATTAGACTTCTATACCCTTTCTCTAACTAGTTGGCATTTTGTGTTATGATAAAAGACTTGGTCATCTTCTTATTTTCATGGGAGATTCAATATTTTCTTTTAGTTTGTTTATATTTTTGAATAAGAGGACTCTCACAGACCCTATATAGGAGAGTACTTTGTCGAGAAGCCACATGGATAGATCTTTGAATGAATTAGATTGAATTTGAGATTTTGTTACATTTTGCTCAAAACTTTGTGTATGATTGGAATATAATAAAGATGATATTTCAGTTGCATGTTTTATTGAATTAAATAAATGAAGAAGATACCATGGATGTATCATGTCAAGCAAGGGCCACTTGAGGCATTGTAGAGCCACATTATTTTAGATGATCATTTAGATTATGCATTGTAGTTTCTAATCTATAATTTCCAGTTTACATAACATTGAATTCTATATTATAGTTTGTGAATTAAAATCTCCAATTCATATATTATTCAATATTATTAAAATTATTAGTCGAATTAGGAAATTTTGCAACATAAATAGTCATCAGTTATAGTCCATGAATGTTAGCAACTCTACACGTAGTAGTTTAAAAATAACTAGAAATTTCTTACCCTATTCCTTAGGTAGGAGTTACTTTCAATTAGACGCTTTTGATTAATTTATTCTTGTGCAATCACATATACTTATTCAATATAGGAAGTCTAGGATTCTTGAACACATATATATTTCCAACATCATCTTAAGTCTATGACTCCCTAGTTTATAATTCAATGCAACCCCCTCTTGAACAATGATTTGGTTAATTTGGAGATCTTTAGGTCCACTAAACCACATGCATGATCATCTACATCAGTTAATTATACATTAGGGGAATATCTACGCTCTATTTGATCCAAAAGACTTTCATTATTTTCATAGGGGTCATATCCTGGCTGATCAATAAGGCTAATACCATTCTCACCATCATTATCATAGGGATCGTATCTTGGTTGATTGATAACATGCCATTATATTCATTATCCTTGGATTGATTTGGGAAGAGGATTTGATCTAAAGGGCTCATGTTTTTTTCTTTTCCCTTGATTATAATCTTTGGCCTTGCTTTGATTATGAGTTTTAGTTTTGCTAGTGTGGGATATGAGTCCATTATTTTGGATAGCTTCTTGGATTTTTGATCTTTTGGATGATTTGGATGGATAAGTTGGTAAATTTTTGGGTTTGGATGCAAAAGATGGTTTTGGAGCTAGTGGATAATGGTTTGTATCTAAACCTTAAAATCAAATATTTTTTTTGTGTGTTTTAGTTTTTTGAAAAACTTAAACTAAGAAAAAATATATAAAAAAATGAGGCTCAATGGATAATGTCCCTATTGTCATTTCTTGTCCCCCTTCTTGTTTCCCACCAATTAGAACTAGTCTGAGAGATCTTACACAAGATATCTATGCTCCTGATGTGCCTTGGTCATTGTGTCATTGTTGTAAGGAAGCTAAGGTAGCAGAGTAATTTCCTACACTAATATTGAGAGGAGGGTTAAACAAAACTTTTTAGATATTTACAAAAAGTATAGAAATTAAATAAAAATAAACATAAATACCATTCATACCACAACATGGTAATTTACATAGGTAAAACCCTTTCGAGAGAAAAACCCCACTCCAAAAGTCACCAATATATTATTCAAAAATCAAGGAGATTACAATATACTTGCAGATCAAGGTTTCTTAGGAGTATCACCAACCAGAGATCCATAGGAAACTCAACATATAATGTAATGGTCAACATAATCTCTATCATTAGATATGTGACCAAATGATGTACAATCCATGTTAAAAATGAAAAAATATATAAAATTTGGATTTCAAGGGAACTACCCCAAAATCCCCTAGGGTGTGTGGCCCCCGAACTCCATAGGGGGTACCCCTTGTATCTCCCACAATCAAATATAAACTTAGTAGAAAAATTAACCTTTTGTAATTGCAAGGTTGAGATGCCATTTTATTAATAGTTGTCCCCCTTTCATGTTTGAGTTGAACATATAAGCCAAAAACCAAAATAATCAAAGTATGCATGTTAATAACACAACCCATCAAATTTGAAGCATAAGGATGACATGTGGAAACATTTCACGATGTTTAAATTTTTTTATTACTACCAAGTTTAAGTGTTGCACTATTGAATGAGGTATCTAGTCCAATCTTTAGTGGGGGGCATCAAACTAAAAGGAAACAGAATTATGCAACCAATGAGACTTAGGGGTCTTCACACATCACCTTGGAACACATATCAAATGGAATGAGCCTGTCACTTTTCCCACAATGTGTCATTAGGCAAGGTGAGTGACTCATTAGTTTGGTAGGCCCCTCTCACTTAAGGCTTGAAAAGAAAAGGAATATGGAAAAGCTGAGAATAATTCCCAGAGCCTCCACATTTCATCATGGCATAAAAAAATAAAATGAAAATTTGAAACCTTCATAACATCATGTGACTCATCAAAATATGATAACTTTGCAAGTAGATGGGTCCATCACATAAAGAAAAATGGAAATATAGGAAGGATCTTCCAAGGGATAGGTGTTTTCCCCACACTAAACCTTCAAAAGGAGCAGTATTACACTTCTAAAGGGTTGCACCATTGCCTGAGCCAAGTGACTTGATAGGTCTCGTGGGACCCCTTTCTCAAAAAACCATATTACATGACTTTCGGGCCTCCTTGAGGATCCTCCACATGTCATCATGAAATTATCAAATGAAACACTAAGTTACATATCCAAAGTTGTGCTATTGGTCATTAGTAGTGACTCAATTAGTTGGTGGGTCTAGTCTCATAGTAGAGGGAAAGAATGATAGGTATCCACATGGAATCATGACACAAATTGTGGGAGAAATTAAAATCCTAAAACTTCTCCTTGTTATGCCATTTACTATCCAGTGCCAAGATGGAGCAACGGATCTCATTTAAACCAAAGAGGCAACAAAGGCTATTGATCATCAATCTCTAAAGGGAGACATCCAATGACTCACATATCAAGAGGGATCTCATAGAGTTGAAGAAGAAGAACAATGCATGATATTGGTATAGGAGTCAACATTTATACAAACCTACCATGCTTCTCATGCTATTTTATGGATCTAGGCAAGTGACTCTGTTGATTTAGTGTGCTTCACATAGGTATTTCATGTTGTAGAGGATTTGGTGGCTCTGATGATTCACTATGGTTCCAATGATGATTCACTATGGTTCTAATGATGATTCACTGTGGTTCTAATGATGATTCATTGCTAATGTAGATTATTGATAGGCTCATAGGTTTCTCCGAAGGATGTGATCCTCACTCATGACACTCCACTTCCTACCTACCACTTAATAGCACCCACCACACTAGGTCCATTATGCTCTAGGGGATTAATTATTTCATGCTCACCCATGATACAAAAACCATTCTCTAACAAGTGTCATCTTCCCAACCATGCTTCTTACTGAATTTCCTAAGTGGATTTGATATCTAGACATGAAATTATTGAGGAATCCTCCTTGAATCTCTACGAGTATAAATGGCTTGTGATCCTATTTTTTAGAGTTCCTCCTTAATTTATCTACCATAGAATTATATCCTATAAAATTATTTATAAATTTAAACATGCTCAATTCCTTTGAATAAATAGAAATCGCTTGTTTCATCTCTTCTTAGTTTTGCATGTGTAATTTTTCTTACCTTCATGTTTGAATGAATTATACCACTATTTTGGGGTGTATGTTGTGTAACAATGTTTGATAGGATATTTTTGTAGATTATCTCTTCTCTCTTAGTGACTATTGAACTCCCTTAGCTTCATATTTATTATAGTATCTAGTAAATCAAAGACTTGAGTGAGCCTTCTTGGAAATTTCAATGATTCCTTATATTTTTGTGAGCAAGGAGGAAACTCATTAAATCTCGGTACATCACGTATTTTTATTGTTTGTACTCTTTCTCTCCATTTTATTTGGCAGCAATAGAATAGGAATAGATTTTGGTTTAATTTACATTGAGTTGAATCAACACATGCACCTAGATTTAGCAAGGAACCAACCTTCTCTGGAGGTCTAATCTCAACAACAAGGTCCCACGCCTGGTGATTATTCTTATTATGTAAATGGATGTTGAATTAGTTTAAGTGAAGGGTGTAGTTTCAAGTGATAATAGCCCCATTTTTTCTTCAAGTGGGGAGGTTCTAATCTAAAAATGATAAACACAAAAGACACCAAAACAATCTTAGAATTATTTAGTTTGGATTAGCTCCTAGTGTGGATCCACAATGGAAGTTAATCCACTAATACTATCTACCTATGAGGGATAGCTAGGGATAGTCATGTACACATTAAATCCCTTATCAAGGAGTATTAAAGGCTTCATTGAGGTTATCTCTATATCAACACGTGGAAGTACATTGTGAGTAACTTTAGGGGGTGATATTCTTTTTTGGCACCATAATAAAAGAGGATTGGAAGGTCTTATCTAGGATATATAGGTATTCTAAAGGAACCCTCAATATGCCACAAGGCCACATGAGGCATAATTTAAGAATTTGAAAGTGTAAAGATGCCAAACAACTAGGAGAAGAGTGTTGCACATATGTTTGGTATTGTTTTTCATTGATGTCAACACTTTGTTTGGATTTGTTTGTCTTTGATGTACACTTAGTTTGGGTTGTCATTGATGTATTATTTTGTGCTTATAGTGATGTTTCTGATGTTCATGGTTGGATCTTATGCCTTTTTTGATGATAGTTAAATTTATATTGAGTATGGTTGTTGTCAACAAAGATGGTATCATGATGACATATTAAGATGAGGATTAGAAGTATTAAGATGAGGATTATAATTAATGCTAAAGTTGGAGAGATTTTGTTGATGGTATCTAGTATGTTGTATGCTCTTTGTTGTTGTTCATAAGGAAGTATGTGTTACTACAAGGATGTTCTAGTCTTCACATGTTGATGAAATTTTATGCTACAAAAAATTGCTTTGAACACTATTTAGGAGAACGTTTTGCATTCCTCCACCTTTGAAGATATGGTCTTGTGATTTGAGATTCAACTAGTCTTGTGATTTGAGATTCAACATTTATGTTATGCATATTTTACAGTCCAATCTTCTTAGGTCACCAGTGTTATCAAGGAGGTTTCTAGTAATTGTAGTGGGTTGGCAGTTTTGTTGCTTTTACGAGTGGTCCAAAAATGCTCCACATTTTTATTTTCACTTCTATGGCTTGGTGAACGTGCTCTCAATGTTTGTGCACTATACCAGTTCATTCTTCATGCAATGGATTTTACCACAAGTTGGTTTTTAAATGTTCCATATCATGGTTGTGTATTATGTGTGGGATGAAGTGTTCTATTTTTCTTTGGTTTATGGTGGTTGTTTGTGGTATGAAAGTGTGGAAGAAGTATATGGAAGTTTTGTTAGGTGTTCATTGAACATGTTTTTGTGATCCACACATCAATGGTTGATCTCTTTGGTGTTGCATTGTGTTTGAGTTATATTTTTGGGTAATTTGTGGATGTTTGGCTGACAGGGCTTGTTCTCTTGCTTGTGTTATGTGCTTGGGGGTCTGCACCAAAATATGAGGTTGTGTTAAGATGTATTTGGGTCATGACCTATCTTGTTGAGAACCAGATTAAGTAAATTCAATTAAGTGTATGTTTTTGGGATGACTAGTAATATGCTACATGTTTCATCTTCATGTTTCCCTGTTATGAATTTTGTTTTTGTGTGCCGACATGTGTTTTTTGGGATCATATTGGAAGATGTAATAATTTGTCTTTGGTCCTCTCTATCTCCTGGATAGGATTGCATTATGTTTTTGTGGTATACTTGTTGAATTATTGTTTATCTTCGGTTATGTTTGACCCAATTGGTGTTTTATGATCTTGTGAAGGATATAAATGAGATAACAAACTAGATGCAAATTTGAGAGACTGAGTGGTGGTGTGCGAGTATGGAATGATGCAGTGAGTTGTAGAAAAGAAAGATCAGATGAAATTTAACACATCGCACAACAAAGTGTATTGTTGACATATGTTGTAATTTATAAATCTTCATGTATCATGTTATCAAACAATGAGTCTCTTCAACAGGTCCTTGTAATTTGTATCTTTCCCTGGGGTTGGGAACCTTAGTATTGCAAGTCCTTTTTGTATCTTTCCCTAAGGTTTTGTGCCTTATCTTGTAAGTCCTTCAAGGATAAATGTGATTCCTTAGGCAATGAGCCTTAAAACAAATTATAATTATATAAGTAGTGAGCTTCCTATATTGTGAGACTTATCACCATGATTTTTACCTTCTTGAGTTTTCCACGTAAATATGGTGTTATCTTGTGCATGTGTGTTTATTTCTTTATCTTTCATTGTTTTTTATTTGGTTAAGTATTGTTGATCTATGTAAGGGTTGTTGATCTTGTTAAAAGTTTGTATTTGCATATTGTTGAAGGGTTTAAGATCTGAAGGGTTTAAGTTTCTATTGATACTGATTCACCTCCCTTCTCAATATCTAGGTGTGTTCAACAATTGGTATCGGAGATAAGTTACTTTGAAGAAGCTTAAATTATTGAGGAAAGGTCTAGGATGAGGAAAGGTCTAGGATGACACATGATGGATCTCACAAGGGTTCTAGGTTTGATGAGACAAATTAAACCTTTTAGAAAGTAAGAATGGAAGGCCATCTAAAGTTTCTAGGGTTTGGTGTTTGGCAATTTTTCAAGGATGGTTACACTACCCCTGCTACTCCTCCAATATACCCAATTGATATTAGGTTGTATGAGAATAATTCCAAGGAAAAGAATGCTATCATGTGTGGTTTATCTGATTCAAAGCTTCTAAAGGTGATGAGTTATAGTTCTACCAAGGATGTATGGGAAAAATTGAACAACATTTATGGAGATAATAAATTGAAGTAAACCAAGATGAAAATCTTCAAGAGAAGATTTGAGACCCTAAGGATAAAAAAGGATGAAGACATTGCTATTTATTTGCTTTGAGTGGATGAAGTAGTTATTGGCTTCAGAGGTCTTAGTGGTAAGTGAAAGAAAATGAGATTCTAAAGAAGGTTTGAAGATCTCTCCCTAAATATTAGAGTCATAAGGTATTTGATATTAAGGAGTCTAAGGACTTGGATATAAGTATTCAATAGATGAATTTTTTGGTGCTATCACAACCTTTGAAATGAGAGAGTTTGACAAAGATGTCCCAAATAAGGAAGTGACTTCAAAGTCAATCAAAAGGTAGAAGATGAAATAACATATCAAAATGACGACTTTGATGAGGTAGAAGCAAATGTTGTAAGATTGAAGAAAGGCACCAACAAATACAAAGGTAAGTTACCCAAGTCAAGTGTTTTAATTGTGGAAGGATTGGTTATTTTAACTCTAAATGTCCTTTTAAATCATTATAAGATCGCAACAAAAGAGAGAAGTTCAAAAGGAGTATATTCCAAGGAAAGCAATAGATGAGGAAAATACTTCAAATGATGAAACCATATGCATGGCCTTGAAAGTTGGTGATAGAAAGGGTGATGTTGGAAAATGTAAGAAGTCTAGTACTTTGCAAGATGACAAGAAAAATGAAAAATTAATGGCTGTGTGGATTGCCTTTCATGCAAAGGAAGAAGAAAATTCTTAGGTGATTGACAGTGGTTGGACTAACCACATGACTGGTGACTAGGGAAGGTTCATCAACCTTAAGACATGGAATGGTGGAGTTGTTAAGTTTGGTGGTTATGAGTTAGCACAAATTTATGGAAAGGACATTATAACCATTGATGGAAATAAAAAGACTAAGGATGTCCTCTCTGTCAAAGGTTTGAAGTATAATCTCCTTAGTATCAGTCAAATGTGTAGTAAAGGGTACAACCTTAAATTTCATGTTGAAGGTTATGAGATTAGGAAGGCATGATCCAAAATATTAGTCACAAAAGGAATTGGGACAAATGGAAATGTTTATCATCCAAAGGAGTTAAATGGAAGAATTTTCTTATTGGCTCAATCATGTGAATGTTGGATATATGACACAAGAGAATGGGACACATCAACTTTGAAAATATGGTAAAGATTAGTTCTACTCATGCAATGAAAAATATACTTAATATAACTAAGCCTGCAATCACATTATGCAAAGAGTTTTAAATGGGAAAACAAACAAAGACAAATTTCAAGAGCAAGGAGTACTCTGCTACAATGTTACTAGAGTTGATTCACACTGACCTATGCAAACCTACAAGAACAAGGAGTCAAAAATGTGAAAGATATTTCATATTGCTTATTGATGAATACTCTAGAATGAATTGGGTTACATTTTTAAGAGAATTTAATCAGAATCCTAAATTATAAGTTTAAGATTTTCAAAGAAAAATTTGAGAATGAAATGGATGCTAAGATTAAGTGCTTAAGATCATATAGAGAAGGTGAATTTAAGTCAAATGAATTTGAATTTTTTGTGAAGATCATGGTATTAGGAGACATATATCTACTCCTAGGACCCCTCAATAGAATGGGGTAGTGGAAAGGAAGAATAGGACTATGTAAGAGATAGCTAGGGCTATGTTGAAAGATATTGACCTGCCTGATATGTATTGGAAGGAAGCGGTTCACACTGTTGTCTATTTTCTTAATAGAGTATAGTTGAGGTTCAATCACATAAGAACCATTATGAGATATGGTATGGAAGGCCTCATGCTATTAGATACTTCAAGATATTTGGCAACAATTTCTACATCAGAAGAGATGAAGAAGACCTTGGAAAGTTTGATTCAAGGAGTGATGAAGGGATCTTTCTTAGTTACTCAACCATAAGAAATGACTATAGATGTTACAACAAGATATTGGGAAATATTATTGAAAGAAAAAATGTAAAATTAAATGAATATTTGTGTAAAATATCACAAGAATCAGGGGTTTGTGTATTTGATATACCTCCCTGAAATGAAGAAGAAGAAGAAGAGACAAAAGAGAAGAAACTAGAATAAAAAAAGGTTCCTAAGAATCCAACAAAGTATGTTCAGAAGAATAATTTCACAAATCATATCATTGGTGATAATAATGAGGGTGTGCTAACCATGAGAAGGCTTGTAAAGTCAAGTGAGCAAGTGAATCTATGCTTACTAGCAAAGGTGAGCCCAAAAACTTTGTTGATGGTAGAAAAGATGATGGATGGATAAAGGAAATGGAAGAAGAATTGAATCTAATAGAAAATAATCAGACATGGGAATTGGTTCCCAAACCACTTGATAAGAATATTATAGGAAAAAAGTGGGTTTTTTGGATCAAGTTTAATGAAGATGGTGAAGTTGTGAGGAACAAATCCAAATTGGTATGCAAGGGTTATTCACAAGTTGAAGGAATTGATTTTGAGGAGACTTTTGCTATAGTAGCTAAAATGGAGGCAATAAGGATGTTTATTTCCCTTCCTACTCACAATAATTTAAAAGTTTATCAAGTGGATGTCAAGTCAACCTTCTTGAATGGTGATTTAGAGGAAGAGGTCTACACTGAGAAACCAAATGGTTTCCAATTATCAAAAGAACCAAACATGGTGTGAAAACTTAAGAAAGTTTTATATGGACTTAAACAAGATCCTAGAACTTGGTATGCTTAGTTGGATAAGTATTTACTTCGAAAAAGGATTCAAGAAATGTACTGCAGATAGTAATCTTTACATTAAGGTAGAGGTAGTTAATATTTTGATAGTTGTTGTGTATGTTGATGACATCATCTTTGGTGGTGATGATAATATGTGTAAGAGGTTTGCAAAAGATATGTAGAAAGAGTTTGAGATTGTAGACACATAAAAATGACCTAGACCCACAGGCTCTTCTTCTAACCCTAATTAGGACATTTTAATTATGTCCCTAACTCACTTTCAACTATTAATTAGATAATTCATAATTATTTAATTAATTCATGTCCCCTCTATTCTTCTTGATTATTAAATAAATAATTCTTATTTATTTATCTAGTGCGTCACTAATTGTCTAAAGTCTTGCTATAATTAAATAAATTTCTTAATTTATTTAATTATTTTAACCCCTTATGTCTTCCTAATTATTAAATAAATAGCTTTATTTATTTATTTAATTATGTCACTAATTAAGTCCTCTTCTTCCTAAAATTAAATAAATTCTTATTTATTTAATCCACCTTCCACTATAATTAAATAATTAAATTTAAGTATCTAATTATTCATTGGCCCCTTCTCTCCTAAATTAAATAAATTTTATTTATTTAATTTGGTCCTCTCCTAAACTTTGAATTAAATTATTATATATAATTTAAAAGGTTATATTTGTCACATTCCTCTAAATTACATAATATCTTTATTATTTAATTCTCACCTAAATTAAATAAGCTTTTATTATTAAATTTCTTCTAAATCTTATTTATTTAAAATAAGTCCCATTTAAATTCCCTTCTTTAGTAAATAATTTAATTTAAATTATTTACTGTCACATGACCCCACACTTTTTGAATTAAAATGGTTTTTAATTCAAAAAGTCAACATTCCCCCTTGATTTAAATAATTTTAAATAAATTATTTAATTCCCCAATGACTCTGTTTTCCGTGCCTAGAATCTTTTGTCACATGCATTGTCAGCCATTGATTTGATTCTCTAAAGAATCAATCTTGACCCTTCATTTTGAATTTGACCTAATGTTGCCCTAACCCTAATTGTGGGTTGCTTTATTGAATCTCGTCCATTGATTCTAGGGCATTTACTAACTTTCAATCTTGGCCATTCACACAAAATTGCCTCTTCTATAAAAGAGCAATTTTGGTCTCATTTTGAACATCTTGCATTTTCATGTTTTGTTATCTTGCATTGTCATATTTTAGAGATCTCTTAGTATCTTGCATTTCCATATTTTGGCATCTCACATCTTAGACTTTCATGTTTGGATTAGCTTTCATTTTCATAGTTTATCATTTTAGCATATTTATCATAGCATATCTAGGTTTTCATTTGATATTAGCTTAGAAATTGTAGATGTTTACTATTTGCAGTAGGGCATAGTTTGCATCTAGCTCATTTCAAATCCTTCAATATTTGCTTAGGGCTTGTCATCTCTATTGGCTTGCTCTTCACAAATCTGAGGGCAAACAATCATATTCAGCAAATTAAGGATGTGTAATGGAGGCTAGTCATGGAGGATGAAGACAATCTATAAGATTGTTCATCTATTCCTTTGCACTCCATTACCAACTTTGGATCTTTAGGTTTTATGCATTATTATAGTTTGCTAACCTAAATATGAATTTCTCATTGTTACATTGGTGAACCTGACATATTTTGACAAAGTTTGAGGAATTTTGGAGTTGGATCTTTTTGTTGCAGGTGTTGTTGGCTTTTTATTGCAGGTTTTTGAACCATTTTGGAAATCAAACCCTGGTTTTCAAAGATTCAACCATATCTTACAAACAGCTCCATATTTTTGGACAAATTTTTTTTGCAGGTTGGAGACAGTATTAAGAGCTTCCAGTCCAAAAATCAGAATTTTTGGAGCTGTTTTCAATTTTCTATAATTTTTTTGGTTATTTTCATGAAAAATCAATTGTGAGAGCACATTAGCGAATTTTTCGGATTTATTTACAGTTTTGGAAAGCCCTCTTAATTTCAATAGGGGTCTATGTTTTATGTTTTTAATTTTCTTGCAGAATAGTTTGATAAAAATAGATCTTTAAAAATTAGGGTTTTACAAAGATTGACTTATATCTCACACAATTTTGCAGATCTATTCACAAATTTTGTTTTTGCAGGTTTGGAATGATGTTAGGCACCTTCAATAAAAAAATCAGAGTTTTCGGAACTATTTTGAAATTTTAATAATTTTTTTATGATTTTTCATAAAAAATTAGTTCTGGATGCAAAATAGTGAATTTTTTGGATTTCTTTACATTTCTAGAAAGTTCTCTAAATTTCACTAAGGGTTTCTTTTTTGTGTTTTTACTTTTGATGCAAAAATTACTTCCAAAAATAATATTTATGTTGACTAGCTAACCCTCTAATATTAGTTGTCAATAATAGAAGTATCCTCTCCCCTTGCACACTTGTGCCATCTTGGGTGTAAGAGAAACTGTTATTGACTCTAGGAATTGGGCTTACACTAGTTCAATTATGGTTAGAGAAAACACTTTTTTCTACATGGTACTTTAAAGATTTTGGGGTTACTGATTTTTTTTTGTTTTTGTTTGTAGCTTGTGGCGAGGAGTCTAACATTTTTCTTGTTTATTTCACAAATCTTAGACAAATTTGCATTTTACATTCATGGGTTAAAATGAACATGCATGTGTACTCATTGGGCTAAAAGGAACACAACTTGCATTTTCATAGCATTGGGTTAAAATAAACTTTTAGTTAGCTCACACTACAAACGGATAAAATGAACCCCATGTTTTGACAAATACTACAAACGGTTAAAATGAACTCCATGTTTTTTTTTTATGTTTGTCAACACATTTGGATTTGGGCTTAAAATGAACACCATGCGAGTGTGAGTTAGGGTATTCATGTTTTCATTTCTTGTTTTTAAACAAGGATCGATTGAACTATGAATACCCTAATTCGCTTTTGTTGAACCATAGAAATTGGGCCTGCTTTGGTGGGAAAAAGTACTCACCCCAAAGTGACTCAAACTGGGAATGCACTAAAGCCAAGTGACGCCTAACCGGTATATAAATTTTAATGTTAAGGAAAACTTAGCATTACAAAAGTTCCTGCGGACAGGCATATGATTCCCCAGTACCCTTGTGGTGCATCGAAACCTGTAGAATGTAACCTCTGCAGACTGGGATGATAATGCCTCTCCTGTGGCCTTTCGAATGGGTGCCCGAATTAAATCCTTTGTTTTAGCAAGCCAAAAACCTTCTATTCTTTAGTACAACAACGGTCGTTGTGATGACACCCGCACCTGCGTAGTTCTTAGTAGAGATGATCAATCTGCCATGGGATTTTCATGGAGGTTGGAAGCTTGGTTGCCTTGAGAAGTGAGTGCACTGTAAGGGGGAGCCTGTGGGGCCAAGCTTCTGAATTCATCCGCTAAGGATATGCGGTTAGTGGGATCCAAAAGAATATTGTCCTTGCAGCCATAATATTTTGTAAAATGACTTCTATGTGGTTGATTTTTTTTTTACAAACACCATGTATTTGCCAACTGCTTTGAGACAAATAAACATCAAACTTGCAACAATCTGAAACAACTTTTCCAATTGAAACAAATCTTTGCAAATTTCATCAAGTCCTTCTTTTTTGTTTCTGTCAAACTAGACATTGATTTGATCAACTTCCCTCATCATGACATTATAGATGGCATTCTTAGGATCACCATAGGTTTCCATTTGCATTTGACTGGTTGCATTATTAGTTTTACCATCTCCTTAGAAACTCACTTTGCAGATTTTAGGAATACACTCCTTACCATCCATTGTCAAGACTTTGTCTTCAAAAGTAGGTTATCATTGGACCCAATCACCCTTAGTCATTTAGTCAAAACTTTTGTGAATTATTTCCCACTCAACAGTCTAGTGTGGAAACTTTACTTTGTCCTCTTTTAGTCTTATTATGGTCCATTGATTTTCCAAACCTGAAAAATTGCAAACACTTTGTTTGGTCAAGTAGTCATTTCTTTAGATTTCTCAATAGTAAGTGCATCTTAGGCTCCATTTAGTTTGCATATCATTAGTCTCCTCATTTTAGTGTCATACTATTTGCATCCACAAACCTTTCATCTCCCATTTGCATTTCACAACATTCCTCATTCTCAAAACACAAAAACATAGTGTCATATTTAGGTCATTATCACTCATTATCCCTCATCACCCAAAAGTTGAGCAAAACTTTTTATGGTTGAAACTAGATTACAAAAAAAGAAAAGACTCATGGATTCTTTTGGTCAAGACCCCAATTTTACCAATTTCACCAATGACATGAATTTATTCCCTAGTAACATGAACACTCTTTCTAATGACATGGGAAATTCTACAATCAATCCTTTTAGTGAGATATGTATTCCACACAATCCCTTTGAACAATTTGTCCATAGGGACCAAAATGGAAAAGTTTTTGAAGAAGACATACAAGCTGCTGCCCAAAACCCAGAAGTGGCCTCTTTTGTGGAAGAAATAATCCTAAATGACTCATCCAGATATTTAGCCATGCTACTTGACCAAGGGGCTAAGTTACCAAAAGGATTTGACCTCAACACTATTAGAGCAACATCTCCAAATCACCAATCACATAATACTTCCATGGGAGCCTCTCCGCAAAACACCATTAGCACCATCAATACTACCTCCCTTGGTCATACTCCTACCACAATCAATGCAGCTACCACAACCAATGTAGCTACCACAACCAACACAACATCCATTGGAGGATCATCTACCCAAAACAACACCACATCACAATTCATCCCCCAACAAACAACTACTACTCCTTCATAAACATTTGGATCAACAATGGGTGCAACTACCTCAAACCTCTTTGGAACTTCATTTAATTCCATGGGTACATCAACAAACCTGTTAGGAGGCCCCTCAAATACTATGGCAACTAACTCATTGAATCCTTTTGGGAGAAATAAACGAAGAATTACCATTCAAGGACCCCAACCTAATTATTCACAGGTTAATACTAGCATTCCTTTGAGACAAAACACCAACACTAATCAAGGCCATAATTTCTCATTTGGACAAGGAAATCAAGGCACCCAATCGTTTACTCCATTTGGACATCAACATACTCAAAGTCAACAAGGCCCACAAATTCAATCCAACATGGCAGGATCTCAAATCCCCACATATGCTACACAAGTGCATACACAACAACATAATCCCCATCAATACACCCATTTTCAACAACCACACAATTAGAACACTCACTTTGCTCACCAACAACACATTCAAAACCAATACATCTCATCACAACAAGTGGGCAACCAATCCATACCTCTCACTAACATGTGTGATGCTACCAACAACCCCATTGTGGAAGCACTCACACTCCAACTCGCTGCTCTTCAAACACAAGTAGAGACCTTGCAATAGTCCAACGAAAAATCTTACATGTCACATGACTTGTGTCCATATCCATTTGGCACAACATTGTATATGCCACCCTTTCCTCATGGATATGTGGTACCTTATTTTCCTAAATACAAAGGCAAGACGAACCCTATTGAACACATAAGAGAATTCACCACTAGCTGCATTGACATTGCATATGACCAAACCTATCTCATGAGACTCTTTTCAGGAAGCCTTGTAGGTCATGCATTAGAGTGGTTCTCACTATTGCCTAAAGGAATCAAAACATGGGACGAATTGGCAAACAAATTTGTTGAAAATTATGCCTATAACATTGACATAGACATTGACATTGCCTCCTTATGCAGACTTACCCAAGAGGATGCATGAGAGACTTTCATTCCATTCTTTCAAAGATGGAGAACCTTAGCAAGTAGGTGTCCGATAGAAATACCTGAAAAGGAGAAAGTAACCATGTTTGTACAAACTCTCCTTGGACCTCTAAGGTATGGATTACAGGTCCATTGTTGCACCACTTTTATTGATCTTGTTGAAAAAGGTGTCCAACTTGAAAAACCCTTAATCGCTAAAGGCGAATTGAAATATGGTGGCAAAACCATCAATGCCACAACAAATAATAACCCAAGTAGCTCAAACGGCAAAACCAAATATTGGGTTAAGAACAAGCATATCACTAATGACGGTGTGGTTGATGCCAAAACCATCAATACAACAGGTCATGTACTCACCATCAAAGGCGTACAAAATCAAAACACACCTGTGACTACACCAACACCAACTGCAAATGCTATCCAAAGCAATCCTCCTCAAAATAATCAAAGGCAGTTGCATCAACAGCGGCAATTCCCAAAATGTACATACACCCCTTTGGGTGAGCCTATTGAAGTTGTCTTGAAGAAACTCCTTCAAAATGGTGTCATAACATTGGAAGATCCTAAACCATACGACCCTGGTCAGTTCAAACCAGCATGGTGGGATGATAACGCATTTTGTGATTTCCACCGTGCCAAAGGGCACAAAACATCTTCTTGTCATCAATTGCGAAATTTGGTGCAAGATCTCATTGAGAACCACACCATTGAGCTAGGTGGTCAATCCTTCACATCTAATGCAGATCATACTATACACAAAAACCCATTGCAAGATCATGGTAAAGCTTCCTCATCTAGCACAACGAATACCAATAATCAAGCCAACTGCATCCGTCCGGCCTACAAGACCACCCGTTTTACATATAATTACCCTGATGTTAACAATCTTCGCGCTGCTGATGAAGATACGAATGTTAATACCATCACCATTAAAAAAGTCCCAGAATGCAATGTCACCACCCGCAAAGGCAAGGTCACCATCCCAGGTCCTTCGACACATCAACCTAAGATCACCATACCTGGTCCATCTACTAGACAGTCAACACCCAAACCAGAGTTCAACCTCATTGAGCAACTGAATAAAACACCTGCTCAGATATCCATTCTCGAACTACTCCGTATTTCACCCATACACAAAGCCATCTTGGATAAAGTCCTGCAAATGTCATCCGTTCCAACCAACATTGATGTCAACCACTTTGAGACTATGGTCGGATACCTAAATTCACCTCATCACATCACCTTTTCGGACATCGACTATTCCTCGCCTAAACCGTCACATAATGATGCCCTTCACATAGAGGTTTTCATCCACAAACACAAGGTCAAACGAGTCCTAGTACATGGCGGAGCAGGATTGAACATTTGCTCCTTAAAATTGGTCAAAGCTCCCAGTTTTTCAGATGCGTGTGTAGATGCTAGCAAGAGCATCGTCATCAAGGCATATGATGATGAAGAACGCGCTTCTAAAGGCGTTATTACCATTCCTCTATGGGTAGGACCTGTCATCATAGACACAACATGCTAGGTCTTGGATCGTGATATACACTACAACATCTTACTTGGTCGGCCCTGGATTCATGCTCTAAAGGCCATTCCATCCACATACCACCAATGCCTAAAATTCCCTTTTGAGGGTACCGAGATCACTATTCCAGGAGATCCCGATCCATTCCAATATTGCACCAACCTGCGAGCCACCGCTGAGCATCAAGTACCCATCAATCAGGAGGCCTCCACTTCCACTTCATCTAAATATATCGACCTGTCCACACTCACAAAATCATCCATTCCATCATCAACTACCACACCATCTTCATCGGCCTCTATACCAAGTAAAGATTTACAGATCCAGGATCTAGGCTGTGGAGAGTTCAAGTTAAATATGGCTTATTGTATCACCACAATACCTAAGCCACCTAAAGTCTATGGAAGACCATGTTTTGCAATTGAGCCCAAAACAAATTTCAACGTCCCACCAAAAAGTGTTTTCACACTATGGGGCGATGTGGGTAATGAAGTCATCGACGACATAGCTAATTGGATCTACAGAGACCCAGAAGAGTTGCCTCCCTTACCACTACATCTCTATGGAAAAGGCTATGAAATATGCAAGGCCCTAGGTTTCGATGACACAAGTGGTCTTGGAAAACACAATAATGGAAAGAGAGAGCCTATTATAATAAAGGCAAGACCAAGATACATGGGGCTAGGGTTTGGAAAACTCGGAACTGATGATCAAAGTACCCATGAATTTTCAAGTAAGGATGTAATGGTTACTGAAAGTGTTGAGACATGCGAAGAATCCCTTACCGAAACGGACTCAAATGAATGGGAATGGGGATCTGACAAAACCATCAGTGACTATGACATTGATGAACTATTCTTAGAACCTAGCCAACCTTCCTTCGAAGAACGATTTCGCCAACAATATAACATTGACCCTATTGACCGACATTCTAAAGACAAGAAATGGGTGAGCATTCCTTGGAATCCAAAGGAACACAAGGTGTCATCGGCAATACCTGAATCATCCCACCCCATTCTTGAACCGATCCAAGAGCCCAATGTATCTGAACCTACTATGCATACTTTTGAATTGCCAACCACTAGCCACGAGGTTGATAATTTTATCCCATATTATGACTTTGAATTTGATTCATCTGACTCGGAGTATGGACCATCCATGGCATCGGACACGGAAGTGGAAATTGACAACTTTGCCTTCACACTTGAGGCTTCAATTGCCACACTCTCTGCATCTTCCCCATCCTTCACCAACACCGACAATGGGATTTCACTTGTCTATCCACAACTAATCGACTGGGACCAATAAGAGCCACCAATAATGGACATGTTTCAAAATGATGAAGCCATAGCAGAATTCATGGGGCTCAGAGAAGGCATACCATGGGGAGATCACAAAACAGGGTTTTCTATCGACCTAGATTGTATAGCTTACTTCGGGGAGACTGTGCAATCCTCTGGTTGCAAAAATACAATGAATAAGAAAAAAAGAGAAACATCTTTAGGTGAAAACCGCAAGGCACCTTCTGACAACAAAACAGCAAAAACAAAGGACGCATCCGAAGGTGAAAACCTCTTTGAGGCGCCTAAGGATGGAGGATTGGACTTTCTTCTCGTAACACAGGAAAAATCAGCTATGCTCATTGAAGACACAATGGAAGTTAACATAGCCACACCAGAGAATCCCAAAATGATTCTCTTGGCCGCATCATTGTCAGAGGAAGAAAAACCTGAATTTCAACAATTCTTCACAGACAGGAAAGTTAACTTCACCTGGTCATATGCTGACATGCCAGGCCTTGATCCTGAATTGGTTTTGCATCATCTTCCTCTCATCCCAGGTATCAAACCAGTTAAGCAAAAGTTGCGCAAGATGCATCCACAAATTGCACTCCTGGTAAAAGCTGAACTAAAGAAATTACTAGATGTTGGGTTCATAAGGTCAATAGACTATGCTAACTGGATATCCAATATTGTTCCTGTTACAAATCCAAATGGACAAATTCGTATCTGCACGGATTTTAGGGATCAGAACAAGGCTTGCCCCAAGGATGACTTCCCCCTACCAAACATAGACATGATTGTTGATCTCACGGCAGGGTATGAGATGCTATCCCTCATGGATGGTTTCTCGAGATATAACCAAATCAGAATTGCAACAGAAGATCAGCATAAAATGGCATTCACCTGCCCATGGGGAACATACAGTTGGAATGTCATGCCTTTTGGCCTAAAGAATGTAGGAGCCACATACCAGAGGGCTATGATCACAATCTTCCATGACATGATGCATATCTTAATGGAAGATTATGTCGATGACCTATTGGAAAAATCCTTGACAAGGAAGGATCATCTCAGGGTCTTAAAACAAATTTTCAGACGGCTAGAAGAGTACAAGGTTCATTTGAACCCGAAGAAGTGTGTCTTTGGAGTCACTTTCGGCAAGCTGTTGGGCTACATAGTTTCACAAAGAGGCATTGAGGTTGATCCCGCAAAAGTACAAGCAATTCTAGATATGCCTCCACCAAAAGGGATTAGTGAGTTGCGATCACTTCAAGGCAGATTGCAGTCTATTCGCCACTTCATCGCACAGTTGGTAGACAAGTGTCAACCATTTCAATATCTGCTACGCAAAAGCAATCCTTTTGTATGGACAGATAAATGCAACATAGCCTTTGACCAAATTAAAGAATATCTATTGACACCACCAGTGTTAATGCTACCTATTGAGGGAAAACCTTTGATCCTATATGTCTCTGCAACGACAAATGCACTGGGGGCATTATTGGCACAAAATGACCGTGAAGAAAAAGAAAGAGCCATATACTACATCAGCCGCACATTAATTGGATATGAGCTCAACTACACAACCATTGAAAGAGCATGCCTTGCAGTTGTTTTTGTGGCGCATAAACTAAGACACTATATGCTAAGCCACCAAACACATTTGGTAGCTAAAATTGACCCACTAACATATCTCTTGAGTCAAGCAGCATTAACAAGCCGTTTGGCCAAATGGGTCATGATATTAAGCGAGTATGACATACAGTATGTAGAGCGCAAGGCTATAAAAGGTCAAGTAATAGCAAATCAACTGGCAGATGCACCAATTCAAGCAAATCATCCATTGGTTACTGATTTTCCTGATGAGTCTATCTTTCACATAGAACCTACATTACCATGGAAACTATACTTTGATGGATCCCACACCGGTCACGGTTCAGGAGCGGGCATATTAATTATCACACCACAAGGGGATTCCATTCCTAAATCATTTCGGATTGCTTTCCCTTGTACAAATAATATGGTAGAATACGAGGCATTGGTCACAGGTCTCAAGATAGCAATTAAATGGAAAATCTAGACATTGCTCGTCTTCGGAGATTCTCAGTTGGTCATCAACCAAGTCAATGATGACTATGACACAAAAGATGAGAAGTTACTTCCCTACAAGAGAATGGTGGACAGTTTCCTAAAGTATTTCAAAATGATTGCATTTGAGAAAATCTCGAGAACACAGAATAAGGCAGCCAATGCAATGGCTACTATTGGATCTCTCCTAGGCATCCCTAAGAATGTGTCACAATTTGAATTCTTAGTGGAACAGCTGTTAATGCCTGCATACGATATTCCAGAGTCAGAAATGGTGTGTGAGATTGTTGGTCCCACTTCGCCTTGGTATTAGGACATATACGACTATCTTAAGTCCCACTCCCACCCAACCTATCTAACAACCAATGAAAATCCTTTATCCGAAAAGCGGCTAGACATACCATCGTCAGTGACACCTTATACCGTCGTGGCTTTGATTACACCCTTCTTCGCTGTCTCGACACTAATGAAGCCCAAACAACTTTACGAGAAGTACATGAGGGTATATGCAGATCTCATTCGAGTGGTCCAACGCTAGCTAGGAAAGTCACCAGATTGGGGTACTATTGGCCGACATTAGAAAAAGATGCTCTTCAGTTTTTCAGAACATGTCAGAAATGCCAGGTGCATAGTGACCTCATTCATGCACCTGCACAGGAATTGAGACCGATCACTTCTCCATGGCCTTTCGCACAGTGGGGACTTGACCTCATGGGCAAGATCCATCCATCCTCTTCTAATGGCCATAAATTCATAATCACCGCCACTGAGTACTTTACTAAGTGGATTGAAGCCGTCCCTCTCACCTACATCACCGGTAAGCAAATATCTAGTTTATTCTAAATTACATCATTTGCCGATATGGTGTCCCACAATCCATCATCACAGATAATGATAGTCCATTTAAAAATCAGGACGTTCATGAACTCTGTTCGCAATTCCACATCCAACACCATTTCTCCACCCCATACTACCCACAAGGCAATGGTCAAGCTAAGGCATCAAATAAAACAATTCTTCGCATTCTGAAGAAGACCGTCAATGACGCTGACCGGGATTGGAACTTACAACTCAATCCTGCTTTATGGGCCTATCGAACCAGCATTCGCACACCGACTAGAGCCACTCCATTTTCCTTGGTCTACGGATCTGAAGCCTTACTGCCCATCGAGGTCAAAATTCCTTCTCTTCGAGTCTCGTTGAAAGGTATGATTGATGATGAAGAATATAGATAGTCTCGTCTGCATGAGCTAGAAATGTTACAAGAAAGGCGACAAAATGCCTTAAACCGTTTGCAGGCATATCAAAATCGTCTCTGCCAAAGTTATAACAAGAGAGTCATGGTGAGAAAGTTTGAAATCGGTGACTTGGTTCTCATGCAGAACCCTAGAAATCAGGCGGACCGTGAAAAGCTTGGCAAGTTTGAGGCTAATTGGCTTGGTCCTTATATGATTACTGCCGCATTTGGTTCTGGAGCTTACTAGCTAGCCACACCTAATGGAGAACAGTTGACAAAGCCTATAAATAGCTTACATTTGAGAAAGTTCTACACATAGCATCAAAGAGCTTGGTAAAAAACCTAAAAATACAAAAAAATTGAAAAATACAAAAAAAATCGTCCCTTGATGAAAACCTGGCAATCAGGCGTCTTGGTGACACCAAAAAAAATCAAAACAATGGCAAAAATAGTAAAGAGAAATAAATTCATCCAATAGTGAAAACCTGGTAAATAGGCGCTTTGGACAGATACCATGGTGAAAACCTGGCAAATAGGCACCATGTGTAGTCGATCATTGCTCCGTCATCTACTGTTACTCTAATCGACCCTTGTCCACTTTCCACAATCACAACAACATGACATTCGCGACATTTGTCCTAAGTCCTATCAATTCCGACTATGGTTACCATTTGGTCGACATCATCCCTTGCATATTCGTGCCTTTGGCCTTATATCCACATATCTCCATACCACTGGACTCGGGTAGTCCTCGATCTGTCTGCGGGCATGACCTTTATCATGAAACCGCAGTGGGTATCGCACATGATCCGACATTTGTAAAAAGTCCTGAAAAAAAAAAAAGACCTAAAAATTTGAAAAAGTCCTGAAGAAATCCTAAAAATCATATAAAGTCCTAAAAAAAAAGACCTAAAAATTTGAAAAAGTCTTGAAAAAAGTCATAAAAATCTTATAAAGTCCTGAAAAAAGACCTAAAAATTGAAAAATGTCCTGATAAAATACAAAAACATCCAAATCATTGTCAAAATCCCAAAAACAGAGTCAAAGTCAATAGTATATTGTCAAGTCCATTGAGTCAGTCAATCTTTGTCATTTGTCCGAACTACATTGTCTCTGCGCATTTGCTATGTAGGCAAGATTCATCTTTGAATCCCCAAGACATTAGGTTAGTGCTTCTAGGTTTGTCAAAATAAAATCATGATTCAAACTCTTGTCCTTTGGACAACGTCATTGCTCGTGTCGAACTACGAGGTCTCTGAGTGCACGACGTAGGCAAGGCCATCAATCGATGAGCCCTCGAGGCCGCACTAGGTCAGTCCATTAGGGTTAATGGCACACTATTTTCACACACGTCAAGTTTTCTTCAAGTCAAGCAAAATATTCCATCAATCCCGAGCAAGCAATCAACAGTCTATCTCATCATCAATTTCGATCAATTCAATAGTGACATGTAATCAAATTCTATCAAGACAATTGAACTTGGCAAAACTTTGGGGGTTCTTCTTCAGATGTGTCCTTCTGAAGAGAAACTTTCATCAGTCCTTTATGCTTTTGGATGTGTCCTTCCTAAGCATTGTCCTCATCATCTGGCATTTTGATGGATTCTCCTAACTCCGAGAATTGATCTCCTAGATATCAACGTCATTCAAGATGTGTCCTTCCTGAATTTGATATCACTTGACAGTTGGCAACCTTGATCTTAAAACACTTGGCAAATACTTGGCAGTTGTCTTTGGCCTTTTCATCATGTTACTAGTTTTTCAACGAGATCCCGACAACAGGATTTAGAGAAACAATGATGTCTCATGACATTTGTCTTCTCTTTTGACACTCATGTTACTAGTTTCTCAGCGATGTCCTGACTACGAGATTTAGAAAAACAACGATGTATCATGATGGTGGCGTTATTTTTATTTTTTTTGGAAATCATGTTGCTAGCTTCTCGAGGATGTCTTGGAGATAGGATTTAGAGAAGTAATGATGTTTCATGGTTTGTCCTTGTCTTTTTTTCTGCTTGTGGTTGGTTATGACAAAAGGAATGGGGCAATTACACTTCTAGTATGGGTCATGATCGTCCTTTTCTGTGACTGCTTGTCTTACGTGATGGTGCGATCTTGCACACCTTGATCTATGTCATATCATGGTGTTTATTGGCCATTACAATAATCTGCCTAGTGATGATTAAAGAGCAATAAATATTAAAGTCCTATGGTAAACGTTGAAGGATTTGATCTAGGAACTAACATGTATCTCATATAGGCATTGCATTCATATCATCATCCATATCTTTTACTAACACTTTCTTGTTCTATTGTCTTCTAGTCTTCCCATCCATTTCGAGAGCACACCCATGTTCTTGGAACCCGTCTGTCCTCCCGAGGGGGCATACTGCAACCCTCCTGGTCATTCTTCCTCATCCTATTTTGCACTGGGGCATATGTTTGACTTATTTTCTTTGCCACAATGCGACAGGCTGCATTATGACAAAGAGGGGCAAATGTAGACACATAAAAATGACCTAGACCCACAGGCTCTTCTTCTAACCCTAATTAGGACATTTTAATTATGTCCCTAACTCACTTTCAACTATTAATTAGATAATTCATAATTATTTAATTAATTAATGTCCCCTCTATTCTTCTTGATTATTAAATAAATAATTCTTATTTATTTATCTAGTGCGTCACTAATTGTCTAAAGTCTTGCTATAATTAAATAAATTTCTTAATTTATTTAATTATTTTAACCCCTTATGTCTTCCTAATTATTAAATAAATAACTTTATTTATTTATTTAATTATGTCACTAATTAAGTCCTCTTCTTCCTAAAATTAAATAAATTCTTATTTATTTAATCCACCTTCCACTATAATTAAATAATTAAATTTAAGTATCTAATTATTCATTGGCCCCTTCTCTCCTAAATTAAATAAATTTTATTTATTTAAATTGGTCCTCTCCTAAACTTTGAATTAAATTATTATATATAATTTAAAAGGTTCTATTTGTCACATTCCTCTAAATTAAATAATATCTTTATTATTTAATTCTCACCTAAATTAAATAAGCTTTTATTATTAAATTTCTTCTAAATCTTATTTATTTAAAATAAGTCCCATTTACATTCCCTTCTTTAGTAAATAATTTAATTTAAATTATTTACTATCACATGACCCCACACTTTTTGAATTAAAATAGTTTTTAATTCAAAAAGTCAACATTCCCCCTTGATTTAAATAATTTTCCGTGCCTAGAATCTTTTATCACATGCATTGTCAGCCATTGATTTGATTCTCTAAAGAATCAATCTTGACCCTTCATTTTGAATTTGACCTAATGTTGCCCTAACCCTAATTGTGGGTTGCTTTATTGCATCTCGTCCATTGATTCTAGGGCATTTACTAACTTTCAATCTTGGCCATTCACACAAAATTGCCTCTTCTATAAAAGAGCAATTTTGGTCTCATTTTGAACATCTTGCATTTTCATGTTTTGTTATCTTGCATTGTCATATTTTAGAGATCTCTTAGTATCTTGCATTTCCATATTTTGGCATCTCACATCTTAGACTTTCATGTTTGGATTAGCTTTCATTTTCATAGTTTATCATTTTAGCATATTTATCATAGCATATCTAGGTTTTCATTTGATATTAGCTTAGAAATTGTAGATGTTTACTATTTGCAGTAGGGCATAGTTTGCATCTAGCTCATTTCAAATCCTTCAATATTTGCTTAGGGCTTGTCATCTCTATTGGCTTGCTCTTCACAAATCTGAGGGCAAACAATCATATTCAGCAAATTAAGGAGGTGTAATGGAGGTTATTCATGGAGGATGAAGACAATCTATAAGATTGTTCATCTATTCCTTTGCACTCCATTACCAACTTTGGATCTTTAGGTTTTATGCATTATTATAGTTTGCTAACCTAAATAGGAATTTCTCATTGTTACAGAGATGCCTATAATTGGTGAGTTGTCTTTCTTCCTTGGAATTAAAATTGTTCAACTAGATGATGGTATCTTTATTTCTCAGGCTAAGTATGTTAGAGAGATTTTGAAGAAGTTTGACATGGAGGATTCCAAAATAGTAAGTACTTCTATTGTCACAAGTTGTCACTTGAGCAAGACTGATGAGTCACCTGAGGTTGATCAGACTCTTTATAGGTCTATGATTGGGGTTTTATTATACTTCATTGATTCTAGACTTGATATTATGCTTGCAGTATGTTTGGTTGCTCCAAATATCAAGCTAATCCTAAGAAACTCATGATAAAGCAATAATGAGAATATTCAAATATTTGAAGGGAACTCTGGATTATGGCTTGTGGTATAAGAAGGATGTTAGCTTTTCCTTGAGTTCTTATATTGATCTTGATTGGGCAAGATGTTTGGATGACTGGAGAAGCACCAGTGGAAGTGAATTTTCCTTAGGAGAAAGATTGGTCTCTTGGTTTAGTAAGAAGCATGACTCGGTGTCCTTATCCACAACAAAAGATGAGTATATTGTTGTAGCATCTTGTTGCACCTAGGTTATTTGGATGAAGAAGACTTTGAAGGATATAAGGGTGGTGTATGATGAGCCCATTCCCATATTATATGATAATACCAATGCAATAAATATTTATGGTGATGCATTCAAGGACCAAACATATTTTTATCCGGTATCACTTTCTAAGGGGGAAGGCTACAAAACAAGAAGTTAGATTAGAGTATGTACCTACTAAGGACTAGATTACATAAATCTTCACTAAGGACCTTTCAAAGGATACTTTTGAGTATCTATGGTAGAAGTTAGGGGTTATTTACCCTCCTTTTTCTAACTAGATGCATAAATGGTGCATCTATCCCAAGGGAGAAATTCATGCCATATCATTTTCTCCTAGATTGATGCATGTTACATCTCAGGGGGAGTACGTAGTTGGTTGGTTGTTGCTAACAAGGGAGATTGTATAATTTTTTAAAGGAGAAGTGCAATTGTTGAGAACTTGTCATTGTTTCAAATGAAGATCTCAAAATTTTTTCCTTGATGTCAAAGGGGGAGAATGTGTAGGTGTGTGTTTCCATCAATGCCAAAGGGGGAGATTGTTGCACATATTTTTGGAATTGTTTGTCTTTGATGTACACTCATTTTGGGTTGTCATTTATGTATGATATTGTGCTAAATATTATTTTGTTGATGTTCATGGTTGGATACATTATGCCTTATTTGATGATAGTTAAAGTTGTATTGAGTATGGTTGATGTTAGCAGAGATGATATCATGATGACATATTAAGATGTGGATTAGAAGCATTAAGATGAGGATTATAAGTAATGTTAAAGTTGGAGAGATGTTTTTTATGGTCTCTAGTATGGTGTATGATCTCTCTTATTTTTCCTAAGGAAGTATGTGTTGCTACGAGGATGTTCTGGTCTTTGCATGTTGATGAAAGTTTTTTCTATTGGAAGTTACTTTGAAGACTATTTAGGAGAATGCTATGCATTCCTCCACCTTTTAATATATGGTCTTACAGTTTGAGATTCAAAATTTATGTTTTGTGGATGTTACACTTTTATCAGTTCAGGTCACTAGTGTTGCCGAGGAGGTTTATGGTGATTGTAGTGGGTTAGCAATTTTGTTGCTTGTTAGGACTGGTTTGGAAAATGCCTTGGATTTATTTGCATTTTTGTTTCTTCATCTTTGGTTTGGTGAACGTTCTCTTAGTGTTTGTGTAGTGTCTCAATTTAGTCTTAATGTAATGGAGTTTACCAGGAGTTGGTTTGTTAATGTTTTATCTCATGGTTGTCTATTCTATGTGGGATTGATGACATCCTTGTTTGAACTTCAGATAAACAACAATTTTAAATTACATGAATCTTCAATAGTCCTATACTAATGGAGTTCCCTAAAGAATAATGATTATGTTTAGCTTTAGATAGCCTACTATAGTGAGTGACATGAATCTACAACCATTACCAATTCCAAAGAGGTAGTAGAAAAAAGATGGTTTGATCAAATTGATTCATTTCCAAGACTGATTGGATTAAAATTTGGTTGGTATTATGGGTAAAACTATCCTTGTAATTCTATCTTAAATTGATGAATGGATTGAGATCAATCTTTAGGAATTTCAAAATTTCCTCAATTTAGTCCTCAATGTCAATCTGAGAGTGTAGGCTTGTGAAAGATATTAGGGTTGTCTGCCTAAGGGATGACCTTAGAAAGCCAAGTAGGAATAGATGCATCTATAGACAAATTGCATTTGTTCAAAAATATGGTTTTCAAACCTCCTATCACCTGTGTGACAGGAACCTGGACCAAACAGTTCATAACAAAGGAAGATTAAAACTAAACAATAAAACAAAAATAACAATTAACACTAGACTACAAGAAGTAGGTGAATGATGGAATGTAAAGTGCTAAATAAAAATCACACATATTAATAAGCACTCTAATTTACACTTGTCTAAAATAATCTATCAAATCAAGTTGATACATAAACACATTGATTAAATTTGATTGCAAAGTAGTCTAATAAATCAAATGTACCTATAGCAATATCAAAACAAACACACCAATCACCAATACATCAAATAATAATTAACAATATATTGAATGATTTTAAGCTAGCACAATGATTAAAGATCAAAATAGATTTAAAATTGAGAAAGTTGAATTACCACACAACACACTAATCCTACAGCTAGTCACTAGGCGATCGGGGAAGTGGGCCCTGCCTTCTCCAATCTCCAGTGTTGAAACAAAAGCTTACTTTACTCTACTCAATGTTTATGCAAAAAAAGATTTCAAAATCTAATCTTCTTTTAATAAAAACAATAGCTTATATATATATATATATATTAAAGATTACTAACTCAAGTCTTAGCATACATATATATAGAGATCATTTGTCGCTAATTTAAAAAAGACTAATAAAAAAGTTATATGATTTTTTTGGCCTTTGACCAACAACCTTTAAAATCTTCTTAGAAATATATTTACAGATTTAACATCATTCCAAAAACAAAATAACTTAGACTAAACTTAATCAAAAGTGACACATGACTCATGTGACAGTTTTTGTCCTCATTCCATTGATGCTCCTATTGCTCCCACGCATCATCCACATAATCATCCCCTATTTTTAATAGTCACAATGATAATTAGTAAATAATCAAAGGTTTTGATATATTCACAAGTTTCTATCCTCTCTTTGCATGTTATTAAATATCCCTACTTCATTAACAAATAGTGAAAAAAACTACAAGGGATTTTATAGGAACAAAGAGGTAAAAAGGTAAACAAAGAGGTAAAAATAAAGATACATTTATCCCTCGTCATTTCCCCCCAGCTTAGTGTTTTTCATGCCCTCATGCAAAGAGACATAGGATACACACCAAACATATTCTACATTATATTGGAGATCTCTTTAACCCATAATTGTTTCAGTGCATGCATTTGATCTTTATGCTCTTGAATGGGCTTAAGAGAAGCATTAATAGTCTTTTCCTACTCAAGGGCTAATTTAAGCTGATTAATTTCTATTTTCTATGAAGAATTGAGTACCCCTACATCCCAAACCTGCTTTTGTAGAGCTTCATTCTCATCAATTAGTTTTGTCACCAGATTTTGCATGTCAAAAATTTAATGATTGGTTAACAAAGGATTCTCCTCAAATTCCTCCTTTTCCCTTGTTTCATGTTCTTGTTCTTGTTCATTGTGAGGAATATAAACATTTTCTTTTTCTTGGTCAACCAACTCATTTGCCTCTTTCTTTCTTCCCTCTTTAGATTCTTGTTTTGCTTCATGATTGTCAGTATGAGGGGTTTCAAATCCACCAATTTACTATTCTATAAAATTCCTTAGGTTGTCATCACCTGCTTGCTCAGTTGACATATTTTCAATCTGAATGGTGTTCTCCTCATGAATACCCTCTCTAGCAACTAGGATTTCTTCTAAAATTGGAGAGTTTTTGGGAGGCATTTTAGGGTCTTGTTTGGGCTCCTTTTGATCTGATAGAGTGGCCTTAGATTATTCCTATGCCTTCCTTATTTTACTCCTTAATTCCCTAGATACTGCCTTTATTCTCCTATTTTTCTAGAAGATTGTGGTCAAAATTGTTAAATCACCAAATTCATTAGTTTTCTTAGTGCTCAAAACATCACTAGCTACATTGGCTAAATTTGCTAATTTATCCATCTATACAGTTGGTGATTGTTTCCTATCTTGAGAAATCTCTGAGATAGCAACTGAGGTCGACCCACTGTGTAATTTCTTCTTGCCCCTAGAGTTGGGTGTAGTAGTCTTAACATTTTCCCGTTTAACACTTGAACTCTTGACCCACTTACTACTCGACCCTAGGGTTTGTTTAGCCTTTTTATTTGAACTACTAAGGAAATCACTTGATTTAGAACTCTCATTAGGTGTATTGGAAGGGTTTTTATTTTCACTTCCTTCATTTGAACTCGCCTGACCAAACCCTTCTTCCTCAGAATTAATAAGAGATTTTTCCACAATGGGGTGCCATCTTCCATAGAGTGTTTTAAGGTGTTAGGGAGGTCTTCCTCCACAAAGTTTTTTGGGGTATCATCTACAACAAATGAATCCCAATCCCTTGAAGGAAATAATTTCTTTAACTCCCTCACAATTAAAAATTTAATAAGTCTATGATGGGCTAATGAATTTTTTCTACCCTTTTGGATTTCTTTTCTCATTTGCATTATAGATGAATACAAAAAGAAAAGAAGGTTCACAAAAAAAACCCATCGCAAATGTATCATGAGCCGAATTTGTTTAGCATAGATGTACAAATACCTTCCTTTACAAATTATATACTGGATGAGAAACATCACCACATCATTCTAAGGTAGTGGAAGTGAAGCTAGCTTTGTGCCTTATCTAGTGATGACTTCAACCGACTCCCCATGTCATAGAAATTTATTGTGAAGGTGCTTAATATATTTCACCTACATTGAGTTATCAGGGAAGTAATTTTCCCCTGATAGCAGCAATCTAGTGACATCTTCTATAACTTCAACCGAAACAAGAATTTCCAAACCATGGAACCATGCTTGTTTTTTGTGACATGTCATTGTAAATTCGCGTGCCAGCTTCTCATCATACCCTCAAAATATTCTAAAGTACGCATTCCACCCTACTTGCCTAAATATTTTATTTTCTTTAGCCATTTCCAGAGCCCTTAATTCATCCATATTTAGAGGCTCAAAGTGGTGCTTGTGTTCTCCTACCATAATGTTAGCAAGAGGTTTGTTTCAAACTAGAATAAGGCACTTTCATCAACTTGGAATAGTGTGCAGAAAAAATTTGTTAGTAGATGGATTAAATCACCGTTGGTAAGGGAAAGATGTTGGGAATGGTTTAGAGCAATTTTTGGATAATAGGTAAAAATGGCAAGTCATTAACTAAATTTGGATGGCAGTTTGAAATGGTAATAATGGAGGATTATGATCTACACAAGGGACGTCAGTGGTAATAATATTATGAAATGACCAAGGCCAAATAATAAAGATTTTTGGTGTGGAAAATAAATATGGCTTCTCAGAAAATAAAGATAGAATGGGTGAAAAAGAAAGGTGAAATGAATATGGCAACATATGGTACAATTACAATTTGATAGTTCCAAAATATAGGATAAATATGATTGGAAAATTTCCCCCCCAGCTTAGCATGTGGCATGTCCACGGGACACGTCACCATTTATAAAAGAAAATAGAAGATATATAATAAAATAAAAAATTGAAATATACTAGTACCAAATCATCATGTGTATGGAATATGATGTGGAGGTGGAGGCAGGAGGAATTGAAAAAATAGAAGAGGGGATTGATCAAATCATAGGGTGTTGCCATGAAGATGCCAGCAAAGCAGTGACAGAGTCAAAAGTAAGGTGACGCACAGTGATGATGAGAATGATGCATCAATAAAGTGCGTGGTCAAATCCCCAACCCAAGTGGATGGGTATAGGGTATCACAAATGTTGTATTGCCATGTGGAAGATGAAGGATAGGAATGAGCAAGGTCGGGTAAGTAAATGGATGGAGTATGTAGACAGATCATGAGACCAATAGCGAAGGAAGTGTAGCAGGAAACAATGGAGTGCTCGAATGGAAGCATGAAAAAGCCCTCAAAATGTGCAAGTTGGTAGCAACACCATGATGAAATTGAAAGAGCCACAAACAAAAGTAAACAAACAAAAAGGAGTGTTGTTTTACAGAAAGAGTTGACTCAGAGCCCCTGTCTAAAAAATGATAGGAACCGAGTTTCGAAGCAACTAGGCAAAATGAAGCTCATAGGAAGATAATATACTTGGTAGAAAATAAAAAATAGATGTCCAAAAGTGACCCTTAAGCAAAGGAGAATGAAAAACCTTCCTTGTGCGTACCAAAGATGAAATAAAAACAAATATTGTGGAATGTATAAAGCAACTTCTATTACAGAAGTGACAAGAAGAGTTTTTTTTTTTTTTTTTTGTCCTTTATTTTTGATGATACGACACCAACAACCTGGTTTTCACCTTAACATCAGCTAGAGGTGCCAAGAAACTGGTTTTCACCCCTAAGATTTATTTAGCAATTAATGCCCACCAAAAATTGGTTTTCAAGTGTTAACAGGCCAACAACGCTCGAAGGTTTTCATTGTTGGATATTTTATTGATTTTTTTTTTAAGAGTACCTAAAAGGTACCGAGAGGGGCCATGGAAATCCTATCAAGTAGATGGAGTTCCCTAGGAAAATTTGAGACAAACTCTTCCGTTGAGAGAGGCCTCTTGTACAACTTCAATCAGTGACTGTTGACAACTAAAGCCATGATTGGTCTGTTGTCATAGACCATCTCAATTTCATAGGACCTGAGCCATTGGGTGTGGAAATCTCCCTTAAAATCCTAGAAATGAGAATCATACAAGAGTGCCCAATCACTTGGTTGAAATGATTGTTGTCGAATGAAATGATCATGCTAGAGAGCATGCTGGTTTTGGATAATCTTTGCATGGAAGAGTGCTTTTTGGTGAAGTTCATCTAATGAGTGAAGCTGTAAAATTAATTCTTTCTATGTATCAAACAAGTTAATCCCTAGCTAGATAATGATGCAAAGAGTTTTTACCTCAAACTTGATAGGGAGAACAACCCTCTTACCATAGACAATCTTGTAAGGTGTCAAAACAATGGTGGTTTTCCATGTAGTGTGGTAGGCCCACATGACTTTAGGAAGTCACACAACCTACTATTTATTATGGATCACAACTATCTTGGTAAGAATGTTCTCAAGTTCTCAGTTGGTGACTTCAACCTGGTCATTGGCTTGAGGGTAGTAAGGTGAAGACTTGCAATGTCGAATCTGATACTCAGGAACCAAAGCAAAAATGAGGCCAGATGTGAATTGTGGACCTTGATTTGTAACTATCTTACGTGGAACACCAAATTGGGCAAAAATCTTAGAATAGAGAAATTCAGCTACCTTGGTGTCCCTAACATGCTTCAAGGAAACCACTTCAACCCATTTGGTTACATAATCTATACACACGAGGATGTATTCCTTGTTTTGAGACGGTGGGTTGATCGGTCCAACAAAATCAAGTCCCCATTTTTCAAAAGGCTCAATGGAAAACTATGGATGCAAAGGAATTTCATATGAGCATGTGGAGTGGCCCATATGCTGACATTTATCACAATGTTGAACATAAAATTTACAATTCTTGTGGAGTGTAGGCCAATAGTAGCATGTATTTAAGATTTTTTTAGTAGTCCTCTGAGCGAAAAAATGTCCTCTGTAGGGTTCTATGTGGCATGCATGAAGTATGTCGAAGACATAATCCTCAAGCACACATCGACACATGATATTGTCAAGGCCACTATAGAAGAGAAATCCATTGATCCACCTATAATACCCACTGAGATTGAAGAGATTTCAACATTCCCTCAAAGAGAAATGAGGTGGAAACTTGCAAGTAACTAGGTAGTTTTCCATGTCAGCGCACCATAGGGTCTTTGTTGATATAACAAAGAGATGCTCATCTGGAAAGGTATCATCAACTAGAACCTAGAGAAAAATTATAGAACCACATTCTCATGACCAGACTTATTAAGTATAGTAATGTCAAATTCTTGAAGTAAAAGTAACCATCTAATAACTCTATCAATTACAACAGGTTTATTCATTAGAAATCGAATTACAGAATGATCAATATGAACAAACACTTTATATCTGATAATATAATGACAAAATTATTAATTACATAAACAACAACTAAAAACTCCTTTTTAATTACTGTATAATTTACCTCAGCCCTTGTGAAATTCTTGTTGATGTAGTAAATGGAGTAGAAGAGATTATCTTATTTCTGTCCAAGGATAAACCCCATGGAGAAATCAGAGACATCAGTGTGAATGTGAAAAGGTAGTTCCTAGTTTCTACCTCTAAGTATTGGTGTGGTGACAAGCTTGGTCTTAATGGTTTCAAAAGCCTCTTGACACTCTGGTGTGCAGGAGAAAATGACATGTTTCACTAACAAAGAAAACAAGGGGGAGACAATCCTACTAAAATTTTGGATAAACCTCCTATAGTACCCTACATGGCCTAGAAAACTACGTACCTCCTTTTGGCTAGTGGGTGTAGGCAAGTCCTGAATGATCTGTATCTTTTTGGGATCGAGTTGAATACCCTTAGAAGAAATATAATGACCAAGTACTATCCCTTCTGTCATAATCATATGAAACTTTCATGACTTAATGATAAATTAGTGTCTATACAATGTCTAAGTACCTTTTATAAATTTGATTTAGCATCTTCATAAGTGTCACCATGGATAGTAAAATTATCCATATAAACCTCAACATAATCATTTACAAGATCCGCAAAAATGCTCAAAACTGCCCTTTAAAAGGTGGCAGGGAAATTACATAAACCAAACTGCAAGACATTATAGGAAAAAGTGCCCCAAGGTTAAGTGAAAGTAGTCTTGTCCTAGTCCTTAGGCGCTATGAAAATCTAGTTGTAGCCGCTAAACCCATCCAGAAAAGAGAATAACTTTTTACTTGCAAGAGTGTCCAACACTTGATCAATAAATGGCAATGGAAAATGATCCTTCTTAGTAGCTTTATTAAGTGCTCTATAATCAACACAAATTCTCCATTTACAATTTTTTTAGAACCACAACTAGAGGAGAGACCCACTGACTATCTGAAATAGGATATATAAACCCAAAATCTAATAGTTTTTGTAACTCCTCTTTAACTATTTCATGCAAGATGAAGTTAAGCCGTCGTTGTGGTTTCCTAACTGGACGATTTCCTTCTTCAATGTAAATATGGTGGTGTAGGTGTCAAGATGAATACCATGCATATCTTGGTATTCCCAAGAGAATGCATCTTTATTAGCCTTAAGCATAAAAATGAGATCTTGGATTTGTTTAGTGGTTAATTATGGATTAATATTAAGTGTATGATTAGGAAAAATTTCCATAGCTTCTGATTATGTAGGTGAATAAATAGCTAGTACTTGGGAGGTGGATGGCATATCACTAGAATTTATAGAAGATAAAAATGAATTGTACAAACAATTATGAGGTAGCAATTGATGCAATATCACAAAATTTTGAACGGATCAAGAGCTACCTACTAATGGAAAGTTTCCAAAAGGATAAGGTGTATTTATACCTAAATGGAGAACCATGCTTTCAAAAGATTCATTAGATGCTTATCTATTCTGAAGAAAATTAACAAGAATATTATCCTCGGTAGGTTATTCCATATCTAAGGCTTGATCAATTGTCAAGATGGGCGATGACTCATGCAAGTCACTATCAACCCATATTGGACTCTCCGTCTCCAACAAGGGTTACGTTGGTGGGTATAAAGTCAACTGTTTTGTGTGATCACCATTATAAATAACCATGTTTCTTGATGTAAAGTTGATGAATTCATCTACCACTGCTAACCAAGGTTGTCCCAAAATTAAGGGGTATCCCCCCAGCTTAATTTTTGGCTACAAAACCATAAAGTTGGCTGGGTATTCCCACGAATCAATATCAAGGATTACATCTTTAATCAGACCCTTTGATTTGACCAAAGGTCAGTCTACCATTTGAAGAACTATGGGAGTAGGCCTAAGTTCCTTTAGTGACAATCTTTCCTTTGTCTCATTTTTCATAACATTGATCGCAGTGCCTAAATCAACAAGGGTATTAGGAATACTTACTTTACCAATAGATACCTTGATGACAGGACTCCTTGGATCCAAGTACTTATGAATGGTTATGTTCCCAAGCATAAGGTTTTCCAATTTTCCAATAACTTGGATGGTCTCCAAGTCTTGTTTCTTCTTTTTGTTTCAAGTACATAGATCCCAAACTATTTATGTATAGACAAGAATGTCTGTGATAGCCTACAAAAAAGGAATATTGATGTTAACATTGTGTAACTCATTAACAAAATAAAATTCAAGTTGAGAGACTTCCCTTTGTATTGGTTCAAACTAAAATTGGTCAGGAAAGGGGGGTTCTTTGACTGGCTCTACTTCAGGCTCTTCATTGATCTTTGTGATAGTGGGCCCCTGAAGAGCCTTTCCCAATCTTAATTGAACTCCATCTAATTCTACTATATTTACAGGGTAAGTAGAGTAACTTGTTGCTCATTATTATACACGGGTTATGTTGCCTTATTATTGGGATTTGGGTTTGATTGGGTTGTCATTGGTGTAGGGTTCGATGGCTATGTGGGATTGGCTGGCTGAGTAGATGATGATGGTATGGGTGGAAGAAATTGATGTGGCTGCTGGTATGGGTTGATCATGGGAGGAGGTGGAAATTGTGGTTGTGATGGATAAGGTTGTTGGTAGGTTGTGGCGATTGTGGCCTCCATGTCTATTTCCACAGCTATGACGCATACTCATATTGTGGCATCCAATGAGGGTATGATGAGGGTTGTTTCCAACCCCCATACCATCTGGGTTGATTGAAAAAATAATTGGATTGGCTAGGTCTTGGAGCAAGATAATGATTCATCATGCTAGGGTGCATTAATCAAGGTGGAAAAGGTCACCTAGGGGCCATGTAGTAGACAAGTTCCTCAGAATATTCCATATTAGGCACACCTACAAGAAGAGGCCTTAAGGTAGAACTTCTACTGACTTCTTCCAAGGATAAATTTTTTGTCCTATTGTACAGGAAATACTCACTACTATGTCTCTAGTGACAAGTCAAACAAAATGCAACCAAGGCCTTTTCAACTTCCTCTTGCTTCCTACAGGTATAAAGAGTGTCTATCTATTTACCCATATGATTTAACAAATCAATTTTAAGATCCTCAAGTAAATTTCCTATTTCACTCTTCATTATACCTGTTGCATTACCTAGAGCATAAGGCTTACTTGAATAGTTCCTTCCCAAATGATGAGACCTTGAATAATTCTTGCAAATGTCACAAATATCATCAAATTCCATTTTAGAAATGTTCCCTTTACCTATTAAATTTAATGCTTCCACAGTATCATCTCTTATGCCTTTAAGAAACAACATTTTAACAACATCAGGAGTTAGCCCTTGTTGTCATGATCATTGAAGACTAAACATGAATTATTCGAGGTAATCTTGTATGGATTTGTCTTCTTTTTGTGTCATATATAATATTTCATCCCACACCTCTTTTTTTTTACAATTCTCTTGGTACTTAGTCAAAAATAATTCCTTCATGACATCCCACATTTTGACCTTTTTGAGGTTCATGAACCAACACAGGGTTGCATCCTTTAATGTGGTTGGGAACAGTTTGAGATTCTACGCATCACTCTGATAATCATAGATGTGGCACAACAACTCAAACTCAAATAAGAACATGTCAAGATCTTTAACAAAAAGACCATGAAAAACTGGTAAAGTAGAGTGATGAATGTTTTTATAGGATCATCCTCTTCAAGATGCATAATGGGGAATTAAGAGGTGATCAGGTTGTTGTGGGCTAATGCTCTCGCATCATTGTTGTTTTTTTTTTTTTTTTATGTTGTTGTTGGGATCAACCATGACGTCTGATGCCCAAGGGGTAAAGTAGGTTTTAAATGGCTCTTGGGCTTCTAAGATTAATGGACCAGCTTCTGGCCCATAAGATTCTTGAAAGAACTTTTCAACCTTTCTTTGTAATACATCAAAAGACCTTGGATAGGTACCTGCAAGTGTCTCAACAATAGTGGTTTCAATAACACACTTCTCAATATCAAGTTTAGGTAACTCTATTAGTTGCAATTTAGTTTTGAATTTTTCTTGTGTTGAACTACTTCCTTCAATGGATGGCTTTGACCTATTTTACAATTATTCGGGTTGTGGACCCTCAATGCATGATTTTAATTTGTTTTTAATTTTTTTGGGTTGTGAAATACTTCCCTTTTATTTTCTAATAAATATCCCTCTACTATCCCTACTACGATTCATGCATTGAAATGACTTATAGCAGCACAAATTGGGAGCATTAACATTAACAAGGTTGACAATTGTATAGGATTTCCTCTTGACGTACTAGTCCTAACTCAACTTGCTATGATTTCAGGCCTTTAATATCTTTCCCCGACAATGGCACCAAAATGATTAGATTAAACTGTGGTTGATATTCTAGGTGAAATTATCCATGTAATTCTATCTTAAATTGATGAATGGATTAAGATCAATCTTTGAGAATTTTGTAATTTCCTCAATTTACTCCTCAATGTCAATCTGGGAGCGTAGGCTTGTGAAAGATATTGGGGCTATTTTCCTAAGGGCTAAACCTAGAAAGCCAAGTGGGAATGGATGCATCTACACACAAATTGCATTTGTTCAAAAATTTAGTTTTCAAACTTGTTGTCACCTATGTGACAGGAACCTAGGCTGAACAATTCATAACAAAGGCAGATTAAAACTAAACAATAAAAGAAAAATAATAATTGACACTAGACTACAAGAAGCATATGAATGATGGAATGTAAAGTGCTAAATAAAACTCACATGTATTAATAAGCACTCTAATTAACACTTGTCTAAAATAATATGTTAAATCAAGCTCATACAAAATAGTAAACACATTGATTAAATCTAATTGCAAAGTAATCTACTAAATCAAATGTACCTATAGAATGATATCAAAACAAACAAATCAATCACCAATACATAAAATAATAATTACCAACACATTGAATGGTTTTAAGCTAGCAAAATGATTACAGATCAAAACAAATTTAAAATTGAGAAAGTCTCATTACCACACAACACACTGATTATACAGCTAGTCACTAGGTGATCAAGGAAGTGGGACCTGCCTTCTCTGATTTCCAGTGATGAAACAAAATCTTACTTTACGCTACTCAATATTTATGCAAAATGAGATTTCAAACTCCAATGTTCTTTTAATCGAAACAACAACTTACAAATATATATTACCGATTACTAAGTCAAGTCTTAGCATACATATGTATAGAGATCATATGTCATTAAGTTACAAAAGACTAATAAAAAAGGTATACGATTGTTTGGGTTGTTATGGCCAATGTCCAACAACCTTTAAAATATTCTTAGAAATATATTTATAGATTTAACATCGTTCCAAAAATAAAACAACTTAGACCGAACTTAATAAAAACTGACACATGACTCATGAGACAGTTTTTGTCCTCATTCTACCAATGCTCCAATTTCTCCCACACATCATCCACCTAATCATCCCTCATTTTTCATAGTCACAAGGATAATTATTAAATAATTAAAGGTTTTGATATATCCACAAGTTTCTATCCTCTCTTTGCATTTTATTAAATATCCCTACTTCATTAAGAAATAGTGACATAAACTACAAGGGATTTTATAGGAACAAAGAGGTAAAAAGGTAAACAAAGGGGTAAAAATAAAGACACATTTATCCCTCATCAAAGACAACAAAGACAATTTACACATTCCTTATTCGAGGTACATGAACTGACTACAAGGTGACAATTGAAAGAATACATATTATTACACCTTTCGTTTCTCATTCAATACAACAAAAATAAGAGTCATCAACACCATATAATAAAAAGGGTTTATATGTGTTTTTTTCCTACACCAAATTCCAGTTCCCTCAAATCTTAAAGACTCGACTCGATTCTACCTTTTGTATGCACTAATTTTGCAACCAATCAACAACTAGATGCCTCTTCTAATCAGATAACTCACTACTGGCATCTCCCTCTTTTCGTTCATTGTTCTCTCTCTCTTCCATTCATGGTTTTCTTCTTTCTCCATTCACCTACATCTCTCTATATCTTTGTTATTGCTTCCTTACAAAACTAGTTCATGCCTCTTTCAATATCATCAATGTTTCCTTTCATAGATAGAAAACCTCCATTCCCAATTGTCTTGATCCCTCTCTCCGCTGTCGTCTAATTGCATTTCTCTCCTTATCTCATCTATCTTCAAGGATAGTTCACCCTCTCCCCAAAAATTTTAGCCGGCTTCCATCCAAGAAACAAGAACAATCAATCCCCCTTTTAGCAGGCTAAATCCTTCCTTTCAAAATAGTTATTCACTGCCTTCTTTATTTCCCTTGATCGATGTAATTGCTTCTCTTTCTTTTCTTACAATGATAAAGAGAGAACTTTAGATTATTTCTTACTACACTAATATCGCCACTTGTCAAAGGCCAACAAGGCAAAACAAAAGTAAGATAAAATTGAAAACCAAAATGTGCAAATCAAAATTAGGCTATGTAAATTGGGTGATTCCCTTGCATCAATATCTCGAGGAGAGTTGTTTGTGAGCATAGCTCACAAAGGGAGTTGGGTAGTAGGACTACCCTTTCAAGTTCTAGGCACTTGCACCATATCCCTTTATGTTGATTAATGAAAACCTATAACCATTAATTCTTCCTTTTCTTTCAACATATGGTCAGAATAGGCCCTTCATTACATTGTGAAATGAAATTCATAGCTACATAGTCATTTGTGGATCCATGCTCCAAATAAATTAGACTTCACTTTCCAAATACTCCCTTCATTGACTTTCCACTAGTTAGCTTCATTTGATTCCAAACTATCAGAAGAATGAACTCCTCTTGATTTATTATTTTCTAATTAAAATTGTTGTTTCCACACCCCATCTCATCATCTCCAACATGTTTTTACCACTCTCCACATAGCCTCTCATTGTTGCATCTTTCCCATTCTTTTTGAATTTCCCTCAAACAATAATCAAGGCCAACATTAGTTTGAACAAAAAATGACAAATTAATGATGGTGTTTAAAATGTGTCTTGTCTCCCCTGCTGCTCTATGTTGTTCATTTTTTGCATACCATTCCATTATAATCATTGCATATTAATGAAAATCATCTTCAACTATATACAAGGGGTTTGAGAATTGAGATATTACCTCACCATTGGCGGCTGCAATATTTGTCTCACCTCCTATTAGTACAAGCCACTCTTTCTTGATGACCTCAATTTGAAGAGCTAGGTCATCTTCCACATTCTCATTTGTTGTCTCCATGCTCTGTCCATGAAAATTCTTGCCCACATATTGATCTTGACATTGTTATTTTGAACTCTCTTATATTTTTGCATCCTTCGCAATGCCAATAGTTGCCTCAACTTCACATTCATTTGTGTCAACACATGTTGTTGGTTGTCCAACCTACAAATCAACATTGTTTCCACCCAAGCAACATTGAGAAAAATGAATTTTCACTTCCTTGGTTGTTTCTACAACTTCCTTTAACTCCCTTCCATTTATAAACTCTTTTATTCTTATTAACATCACCTTACTACTACTGCTATGACTATCCTCTTTTGGTTCTTGCAAAGGCAACAAGATATGTGTGAGACTATCCTTCCCAAAATTGTACCTATTTTTTCTTCCATCATGTATGGAATTTTGATCAAAATGCCAAGGTCTACCAAGTAGCACATGACACACATCCATAGGCATGATGTCACACACAACACTATCCTTATAACTTTCTTTTTGAAATTCAAGCGAAGCTTGCTCATCTATTAACAATTGATGACCCTTTTGTAACCAAAAAAAATTATATGGTGTAGGATGTTTAGTTCTCCTAAGACATAGCTTATCCACCATTTCAACAACAAAAATATTATCACTACTACCACTGTTTATAATAAGTCTGCAACACTTACCTTTAGCTTTGCACTCTGTCTTGGATAGAAATTTCCTTTGTACAGGTTCATGACTTTCCTTTGGCGGTTTCAACAAAACTCTTTTGAACAACAAAGATTCTCTTGTCTCAGGTTCCTCCTTTCTTGGAGAAAATGATCTCACACTCTTCTGTTCTACTTGTACCATCTGATTTCTTCTTTCAGGCTTGTGTAACCTCCTTGGGGAGATTTTGGACACTCCCAACTCTTATGGCTGTTACCAATTTTCACTACAACTCAATTGGCAGAGTTGATTAGTTTGTTTCATTTTAAAGTGAAAGTTTAGTTAATTTTTGCATGTGCTTTAATTATTGTTTGCATCAGATTTATCAATTTTCAGTTATGCAATTGTTTTAGTGAATATAATTTTAGAGTTTACTCAGTACTTTACAGCATAAATGAAGTAAAAAACATAATACATATATGATTAAGCATAATCATTGATTTCATTTATTTCACAGTTTATTCACTTTACAGTATTTCATTTGATTTGCAAATACAAATGATTGTACAAGATTGCATTTTAATACATTTCTTTTCAAAACAGAAATGAAAAGATAAATTTAAAGCCCACACAAGCTGTGGATATAACTAGAGCAATTTGTTACAAGAAATGGACTATACAACTAAAGGTAAACAGAAGAAGCATAAAACGTAAAACATATCCATCATTTCCTGTTTCTTGATCCTCAGTTGATCTTCTTGTAGCTATCTCATCCTTGCAGCCGCTTTTGAGTAAACTTGCATCAGGTAAAAGGGACTGTTAGAACTCCAGATATGAAATACACTACATTCTCTACCAACAAGAATATAATTCATTCCTTGTAACACATTGAATCAACTTAATGAATATGAAGGAGTACAATGAGGACTACAAATGCAACATCATGAATCTTTTAAACTTCATTGTTTTATGCTAATATTATTTTTTTCCTATGAAGGTATAGGAAAAACTATGTAGCTGATCATTTCATGAAGATATGACAACATGTAGAGCAAAACGGGCTCCCACAAAAGTAGATCTCGACATGCTGCCCCTCGAATTACAAATGAGGGTTGAATAAAGAGATACAATCATCACATTCATATGAGCCAGTCAAGAAGGAGTGAAACACTTTTAAACTATCAATACAATCAAGACCATTGTTCACTCATAATAGCCAAATCTAAGAACAATGAAGTGAATATTATGAGTGAACAATGAGCTCAATTGGAATACATAACCAAATGAAATGCATTAGTTTCCATATTGAGGATATTTTTAATACTATCAAAATTGAGTGCATTTTTTGTTGTCATATGGTGCTTTGTTCATGTTATTCATGTTGTTTCATTATGTTATTTTTTGGTGCAGCAAGTATTTCATGTTCATAAATGGTGATAGTGAACATGCATACATATGAAATTCACAAATCAAGCTACATAATGGAGTTTACACTATGGTAAGCTTTGCATGCTTTAAATTTTTGTGTGTAGGATTGAAGGATAAAACCATTTACAATTGTTTCATTTAATTATAAATTTGCATGAAGAGTAGCATAAGCTTTAGTTTCTATCAAGTATGGAGCTATAGGATGTCGGTTGCTACATGAGCAGTTATAGGGAGCACAAATAAAAGAAAGAATAGTCTTGTTTATTCTTATCACAACAATATAACAATGAAATTTAATACATGATTAATTTATGCTACCATTTTACCCAAGATGTTCTTTACAATGTATTTATAGCTTTAGAAATAATGCACGAAATAGCTAAGGGAAATCATTTGTGCAAGATTTAAATGCTAAAATGTTTATTCTGGAGTCAGGAAGTAAAATTGTAAAAGAAGATTTTTCATCATACAGTTAAAGTGAAGGAACAATGTCATTTTAAGAAGGTAAGAGTGCAGTGTTCAATTTCAGAAAAACGATATGGTTCAGTTCAAGGAGCAATATTGCTACAAGAAGTGATGTTTTAAGTATGCAGGGATAGTGACCCATTTTTCAGAAGATCATAAAATGGAAAAAAATGAAAGAGTTCAATTTGGGTCTTCTCTTTATATTCATTTCCAAATTTAATGGCCACACCATGGAGGCATGTTTCCTTTTGAATATCATATACCCATATGAGGTTTTTAATAGGAAATACAAATGCAAAAATCTCTCATCATTTTACAATATGGTTCAAACCCCAAAAATAAGAGAAATACAAGTAGTGTTGTGGCCATATGGAATCACAAAATCCCTAGTCAAATCTTCTAACTGAGCCTCGTGAAGTATGGATTTCAAATGGAAGGGAGATGCGAATACATAAATAATGATAGGGTTCGAGCCTCTTTACAATGCTAAATGGCATTTTCGAAGCAAGTAAACCCGCAACCTGTATAATGGCTTGCAACATTTGTTTTTACAATATTCATCTCTTCTTGCAAAGGAAAAGCTTTTATAAGCTTTATTTAAGTAGGAAATGTAGGGAAAATAAAGAGAGAAGTGGAGACTTACCATCATATATCTATGGAAAAGCTTCAAAAACCTATGGGCAATCCTTCTCCAAAATCTCATATAGAGACAAAGGAATGAAATGCCCATATTGAGCTCTCATGGCAGTCAAATGGAGCTGTAAAAACAAAAAAATACAAAGAGATAAAAAATACATCAGAAAACTACAAGCCACAACCTTAAGGCCAAGATTTGTCTCAAGAATTATGCGAAGAAACCACAAAATGGCTTAAGGTCAACTTACCTTCACTTGTTGATGGAGATTCCACCTACAAAAAGGTCGACGACCATAAACTCTACATTTTCTTGTTCAGGTTGGGGAAATTCCCCCTAGGCCTCCTATGCCCTTATTTCCTGAAATCCAACTGCCTATGCTCGTATATTTACCACCCTTAGCTACTATTTATCCTATCCCAGCAATAGGTTATTAGGCTCCAGCTCAAGAAATCGTTGTTCCGGCCCAATCACAAGAACTTCAAGAAATCAAAAGCATACTGAAGACTTTTGGAAATGATCTAGTGACCATTAAGAAGCAAGTTGGCCAAGAACATAAGCTCTATCAAGCCCCGTATCAGTAGAATAAACCTAATAGGCCACCTTTTCAAACTAGCTATCAAGGCCAAAACAAGAATTTTAATCCTAGAACTTTCCAGCCTTATAACCCGAACACTGCCAGTTCATCAAAAGAACTTGTACCACATAATAAAATTATATAAGATTGTGTTTGGTTTTATCCGTGCAACCAACCTCATAATCAATTAGCATGCATGAACGATATGAGAAATCAGGCCTTAATGTTCTAGAATAGCTATGATGGTTCAGAGAATGTTCCAAGTCAGAATCACGAGTAGTAGGAAATTTTTGAAGTTGCTTTGCCAAACTGGCAGAGTTCTGAGTTTTGTAGTGTGAACAGTCAAGATCAAAAAAATTCTCCTATTTCAGCCAATACTAGATCAAAGAAAAGAGCTATGGATTTGGGGTAGCAAGTTGGAAATTTACAACACCAATCTACTAAGGACAAACCACCTATTTCTTCATCCCATGTTGTTTCTACAACACAACCTAAAGTGCATATTTTGCAAAGAGGACAAGTAGTACCTAGGAAGGATTAGGCTAGGATGTAATCACAACCTTTGCAGAAAGGAGACAATGCTACTACTACTAAAGGATAGAAAAAATTGAGTCCTATTTCATTCAATGTCATTGAACACCTAAGGAAAGCTACTATTAGTATGTCAGTTTTGGATGTGTTGCATATTGCGAGTCAGAAAAGTTTGTTGCAGGGTGCCTTGGCTGAACTTACTCTTTCTGATGGTACTAATCAAGTAAATGATAGAGTTGGAGAGGGAAGAAAATGGAGTTATGGCCACTTGGCTCAAGGAAATATGACTTGTAAGGTGAAATAAATGCCTTGTTGGAAGGACTAAGTCCACCTGGATTTGAATTCAAATGTGAGGGAATATTCCCCTTTCATGCCATGTTGAGAGAAAATAGAGATTTAATAAATGAATTAAATCTATTTTCATGTGCAAGTGGTAAAAGCTAGAGGATGGGACATGATTTAAGATTAAACTAATCAAATATTACTTAATGTAATGAGGAATTAGAAGATGTGACAATTTAGACTTAAATTTATGAACTGATTTAAATCAAAATTGAGAGGAAGGGTTTAATTAAATAAATGTTTTGATTTATTTTAACTAAAGGGGATAATGTTAGATTAAATCAAATAAGGTTTAATTTATTTAATTTACTAAGAGGAATTTGGAGATTTATTTTAAATAAAATGAATTATTTAAAATTAAAGAGAGAAATGAGGGTTAATTAAATTGAATTGATTAATTTAATCAACAGGGGAGAATAACTTAATTAGATAAATAATAATTTATTTAATTAATGGATGAAGAGTGATGATAAGTTGAGAGTATGATTTAGGATGAAACAATGTTAGTAATCAGAATCAAGTGTGTCGGTCAATTTTCCATGTCTACAGCTGGTATGGTCAAGAATTTATCCCTTACCTTGCACACATCCCCAAGTTTTGCAATTCCTCAGGATATTCTTGTTATTAACCTTCCACCCCATTTTTCTATTTGTCTCTCAAGAGATTTTACTACTAAGTTGGGTGGGTTTTTATCTTCCGATTGGTCCCATCTATTTTTTAGAACAAGATATGGTATGAAAGTAACCATAAAGTCTGAGCCTCTAGCTAAAGACCATATCGAGTCACATGTCTTGAGTCCTATAAATGATAACCTCTACATCACCCCTGTATTGGAGGAACAAGCCATGACCTTAGACCACAACACCCCTATCGAAAATGTAAATCTAGATGAGTGGGCAGCCGAAGATCACATGATCGACCATTTCCAACATACAAATGAAATAGGATTAGGGGTTTATATGATTCATGAACCTGATGTTGTTATCTTGAACTTCGTCAAAGAAGAAGGGCAATTTGAGGAATGAAAAGGTCAGCATTGGAAGCTTTACTTTGATGGCTCGAGGAGGTGTGTGGGCATCGGTGGTGGAGCCATGCTGGTTTCACCAGATGGAAACAAGTATTATTCAACCTTCAGGTTTGCATTCAGCTATACAAATAATACAACCGAATATGAATCATTGGTGCATGGCCTAGAATGGGCCTGAAAGAGAGGTACTAAATTTTTACGAGTTTATGGTGATTCAGAATTAATAGTGAATCAAGTTAGGAATTTGAAAGCTACAAAGAATGAATCAATTAAGAAGTATAAGCATCGAGTATGGGATTTGATAGAAAATTTTGATGCTTTTAATATTCTTTCAGTTCCTAGAAACTTTTTTATGAGTTTATGGTGATTCAAAATTAATAGTGAATCAAGTTGGGAATCTAAATGCTACAAAGAATGACTCACTTAAGAAGTATAAGTATCGAGTATGGGATTTGATAGAAAAATTTGATGCTTTTAATATTCTTTCAGTTCCTAGAAATGAAAATAAACATGCAGATAGGCTTGCTGCCATAGGAGCCCAATTTGATATTATGAACAAGATTCACAAGGTAGAGGCATGTCAATATGTGAAAATTATAGTCAGACCTTCTATACTTGACAATAATGTGAGTTGACAGGTTTTTGACAATGATGAGCAGATTATGAGCTTCTTAATTGTTGAAGCCGAGTTTGTAGATGGAAAAAATCAAAAGCGGCAACAACAGTATGATAGCCAGATTATGCACTTAAGGAAAAACAAGCTACCAAAAGTTTTGATGACCTTAGATTCTATTTTCAACTCAGACGATCAAGTACGAAAAGATAAGTGCAACATGACTGTCAAGGAAGAACACTATGAGGCAATCAAGATTTTCAAGGGTAAGATACTCAAGCTAGGAAAGGTATGTACAAAGGAAGAGAAAAATTATTTCATTTCACTATGTCAAGAGTTTAGTGATTTTTTTGCTTGGGAATACAAGGACTTGAAGGGTTTTGACCCAGAGTTAGCAAAACATACTATTGAATTGGAGCTTGATGCTAAGCCAGTAAGGCAGTAACAAAGGCCCCTTAATCCCAAGTTAGAGCACCTTATGAAGGCTGAACTGAATAACTTAGTTGAGAGTGGAATTATTTTTCCTATTAAGCATACATCTTGGGTATCTAATTTAGTTCTAATTAGAAAGAAAAGCGGGGAAATTAGACTATGTGTTGATTTTCGAGATTTGAATAAAGCTTCCTTGAAAGATCGTTATCCACTTCCTTCCATGGAACAAATTTTGGAAGTGGTTTTTGGATCACACAAATTTTCTTTATTGGATGGGTACTCAGGTTATAATCAGATTCTAGTAAAGCAAGAAGACCAGTTCAAGACAACATTTACAACCAAATGGGGCACCATGGCCTACAAGAAGACGCCTTTTGGCTTATCCAATGTTGGAGCAACATTTCAATGAGCGATGGACATGGCTTTCCACGACCTCATGCATAAATTTGTTCTCGTATATTTAGATGGTATTACTATTTTTTCCATAAATTCTATTGAACATTTTGAGCATTTAAAACAGATTTTCCAAAGATGCAAAGAATTTGGAATATCTATCAATCCAAAGAAGTGTATATTTTTTGTGCACGAAGGTAAACTCCTTGGAAATATTTTCTCAAGGCAAGGTATTTCTATAGACCTTGAGAGAGTTTATGCTATTCTTGAGTTACCATTATCAGCTCACAAGAAAGGCTTACAAATCTTTAATTTTGTAAGGATATTCATACCCAATATTGCAACTCTGTTGCAACCTCTCACTGCCATGCTTAAAAAGAATATGCCTTTTAGTTGGACTAAGGAGGGTAAAAGAAGTTTTGAGAAAATTAATGAAGCCTTGGCAACTTCCCCTACCCTCGTTAATCCAAATTATGACAAAGATTTCATTTTGTATGCTTTTGCAAGGGTTGATACTGTTTTAGCTATGTTATGCCAACAAAACGATGAAGGATTGGAGCAGCCTGTGGCGTTCTTCAGCCAAGTATTACATGACTATGAGGTGAAGTATTCTTTTGTTGAGAAACATGTTTTTGCTATTATAAGAAGCTTAAATTTTTTTAGGCATATGTGATACAATAAAAAGATTCAGTTACTAGTTGCTCATTCAACTGTCAAGGAATTCTTACTTAATCGAGATATTAATGATAAACTTGATGGGTTGGATAACCAAGGTTATGGAGTTTGATATTGACATGAAAATAACTAATCTTGTCAGGGGCAAGGGTTTGCACGAACAAATTATAGAAAATGCAAAGGATAGTAGCTTAAAAGAAGCTGAAGATGTTGATATAGTATTAAATAATGATGATACAATTGTTGTTTCAGTTCCTACTGCTACCTAGGTGCAACAAATGATATACTATTTGTAGACTAGTGAGTGTCCCAAAGGATTGGACACAACGAAAAGAAGGTACTACAAATTACAAGTCATTCCTTATGCTATTATTGATGGTTTCCTTTATAGGAGAGACTTTCAGGGTGTTTTGTTAAGATGTGTTGAGCTTGGTCAAGTTCATTAGATGTTAGGAGAATTTAATGATAGGTCATCAAGAGGCCACTTCATAGCAAGAAAAACAACCCTTAAGATTATGTGGGCGATTTACTATTGGCCAGACCTATTCAAAGATGCAATTAATTGGGTCTGAAGATGTGAGAAGTGTGCTCTATTTTCTAGAAAATTGAGGCTTGCAGCCATGCCTCTGCATCCTATTTAGGTGGAGAAATTTTTTGCCAAGTGGGGCTTGGACTTCATTGGACCAATCAACCTGCCTTCAAGCATGGGTCATAAATGGATTATGACTGCGATGAACTACTTCACTAAGTGGACCGAAGTTGTTGCTTTAAAAGAAGCAAATGAGACTTATGTGCTCAATTTTTATTAGGATTTAGTGTCAAGATTTAGTACCACAGATTTGATAATCTCTGACAATGGTTTAGCCTTCATTGGTTTGAGGATTTCTGACTGGCCAGTTAAGAATAATTATTTTTTGAACACATCTTCTAACTATTATCCACAGGGTAATGGGCAAGCATAATCTACAAATAAGAATCTGATTGGGATAATTAAGAAAACTGTAGAAGACAACCAATGAACATGGCATGAAAAGATTAAGTTAGCCCTTTGGGCTAACAGGGTGACTCCTAAAAGAGCTACTAGTTGTTCTCCCTATGTGCTTGCCTATGGAAAAGAAGCTAAGTTACCTATTTCTATTGAGTTACCAACCTTGAATTTTTTTAAGGAACTGGAATTGTTGAATGAACAACCTCTGGAAGTAAAATTTACACAGTTAATGGAGCTTGAGGAGATCAAGAAAGATGCATTGAGGCAGCTTGAAATACATCAAGCTCAGATGAAAAGTTATTTTGATAAAAGGGCAAGGCCACAATATTTCATCATTGGTGATTTAGTTTTTAAATGGAATGAATATAAAAGTAAACCTGGACAACATTCCAAATTTGATGCAATTTGGGATGAGCCTTATGTGATCATGGAGTGCAAGGATCATAACACATTCCAACTTTCTAAGTTGATTGGAGAGGCGTTGTCTATCCCAATTAATGGGATCCACCTCAAGCATTGCCTCTGAGATAAGTACTATCATTGTAAATAGTAGAGTAGTTGTTGTTAATAAGCGCTAACATGCATTTTCATTTCAGGTTTTTTTGCTTGAAACCTAAGTGTTGTTGTGCATGTTTGGTTGGACATTAGGGCCTATTAGTTTGCTTTCAATTTTTTTCGGTTTTTTGTTTTGTTGTTGTTTGGAGTGTTATAGTTTGAAGTTTATTAGTTTCATGAAGGAGCAAATTTGACTTCGCGCCCAATGGAGTATTGAAGGCAACTAATCTAATGCTCAACAAGCAAGCATTTAGCGTAACTCACCAAAATGTTACCAATTTTCACTACAACTCAATTGGCAGAGTTGATTCGTTTGTTTCATTTTAAAGTGAAAGTTTAGGTAATTTCTATGTGTGCTTAAATTGTTGTTTGCATCAGATTTATCAAGTTTTAGTGAACACAATTTTAGAGTTTACTCAGTGCTTTGTAGTATAAATGAAGTATAAAACAAGATACGTAGATGATTAAGTATAATAATTTCTTTCATTTATTTCACAATGTTTATTTACTTTACAATATTTCATTTGATTTGCAAATACAAATGATTGTACAAGATTGCATTTTGATGTACATTTATTTTCAGAATAGAAATGAGCCCACACAAGCTGTGGTGATAGCTAGAGTAATTTGTTACAAGAAATGGAATATACAACTGAAGGTAAAAAGAAGAAGCAAATAACGTAAAACATATCCATCATTGTGTGTTTCTCGATCCTCAATTGATATTCTTGCAACTGTCTCATCCTTGCAACCACTTTTGAGTAAACATGCATCATGTAAAAGAGACTGTTAGAGCTCTGAATATGAACTACACTACGTGCTCTACCAAGAGGAGTATAATTCATTCCTTGCAACACATTGAATCAACTGAATGCATATGAAGGAGTACAATGAGGACTGCAAATGCAACATCATGAATCTTTTAAACTTCATTGTTTTATGCTAATATTGTTTGTTTCATGTGCAAGTATATGAAAAGCTATGTAGTTGATCATTTCATGAAGATATAACAACATGTGGAGTAAAACGGGCTCCCAAAAGGGTAGAGCTCAACATACTGCCCCTCGACATACAAATGAGGGTTGAGTAAAGAGATACAATCATCATGTTCACATGAGCCAGTCAAGAAGGAGTGAAACACTTTTAAACTATCAAAACAATCAAGACCATTGTTCACTCAAAACAGTCAAATCTGAGAACAATGAAGTGAAGATTATGAGTGAACAATGAGCTCAATTGAAATACATAACCAAATGAAATGCATCAATTTCCATATTGAGGAGCTTTTTAATACTATCAAAATTGAGTGTATTTTTTGCTACCATATGATGCTTTGTTCATGTTATTCATGTTGTTTCAAGATGTTCTTTTATGGTGCAACAAGTATTTCATGTTCATAAATAGTGATAGTGAACATGCATACATATGAAATTCACAAATCAAGCTACAAAATAAAGGAGTTTGCACTATGGTTCAAAGAGTGCAGTGTTCAATTTCAGCAAAACGATATGATTCAGTTCAAGGAGCAATATTGCTACAAGAAGTGATTTTTTAAGTATGGAGGGTTAGTAACCCATTTTTTAGAAGATTATAAAATGCAAAAAAATGAAAGAGTTCGATTTGGGTCTTCTCTTTATATCCATTTCCAGATTTAATGGTCGCACCATGGAGGCATGTTTCCTTTTGAATATCATATACCCATATGAGGGTTTTAACAAGAAATGCAAATGCAAAAATCTCTCATCATTTTACAATATGGTTTGAAGCCAAAAATATAAGAGAAATAAAAGTAGGGTCTAGGCCATATGGAATCAAAAAAACCCTAGTCAAAGCTTCAAATTGAGCCTCGTGAAGTAAGGATTTCAAATGGAAGGAAGATGCGAATACATAAATAATGATAGGATTCGAGCCTCTTTACAATGCAAAATGACATTTTCAAAGCAAGTAAACCTGCAACTTGTACAATGGCTTGCAACTTGTTTTTTTACAATATTCATCTCTTCTTGCAAAGGAAAAACTTTTATAAGCTTTATTTAAGTAGGAAATGCAGGGAAAATAAAGAGAGAAATGGAGACTTACTATCATATATCTATGGAAAAGCTTCACAAACCTGCGGCCAAGCCTTCTCCAAAAGCTCATATAGAGACAAAGGAATGAAGCGCCCATATCGAGCTCTCATGGTTGTCAAATGGAGTTGTAAATACAAAGAGATACAAAATACATCAGAAAACTACAGTCAAGCCATGACCTTAAGGCCAAGATTTGTCTCAAGAATGATGCGAAGAAACCACGAAATGGCTTAAGGTCAACTTACCTTCACTTGTTGATGGATATTCCACCTACAAAAAGGTTGATGACCATAAACTCTGCATTTTCTTGTTCAAACCCTAGTTCTCCATGGTGACGGTGCCTTTTACTAACAAAGTATGTCTTCTCCAAAGTGCAAAGTGAGAATGAGGCCGAAAATTTAGGGATCTCATGTTTAGTGATTAGGGTTTGGTTTCCCCTCATTTGAATTAGGGGTATTTTCATTTGTATTAAAAAATATCAAGCTCCAAATTAGTACTATGGCGATAAGTCTTTAAGCCTAGGCTGACCCGCTTAGGGATCATTTGAATATTACCTGCCTAGGTCTTTAGGGTTAGGCTTTTATTTTGTATTTCGAAAATACCTTAGAGTATTTTATCTATTTTATTGCCTATTCCTTAAGGAAAAATAAAACATTCATATGATGCCTTAGGTTTTATTTGTATTGATTTTATAGAAATCAATTAAGATCCATGATTGATATCCATCCCTATATTTTTATGATTTTTGTAAAGATTTCTTCAAAATCTTGAGTTGCAAAAATCAATTGTAATAGGCAAATTGAAGATAAACATGAGACAAATATTATTTTTGTTTTAGAATTGTAAATCTTGTAAAAGCAAAGATAAAGCAATGTTTTATAAATTTATTTTATCTTTTTCTATTTTTAGCAGTTTTATAAATGCAGTTTTTCTTCTTGGGCAAAGTTAGAAAAATACAGCTAAATTGGGTTTGTTTGTTCTAGTTTTGGAGCAGATTGAGCTTGATTTCGGGGCTTTTTTGGATGGACATGCAGAAAGTGGGAGGTTTCCACTTTTATTTTTCAGTATGATGTAGTTTTGAGGCATTTTTTCTTGGCTTTTCTTTTGAGCTCGGAATTGGGTTAGAAGAGATATATTTTGGAGGAAAGCTTAGGTTGTTCTCAGTTCAGATTATTGCTTCTTCCTCTTTTGTTCATGCAGAGAGTTTTGTAAGCTTAATGTTTTGTACTTAGACTTTGGAATACTCCTTCAGTTTAATAAAAGCAACATGCCTATCTCCAATTTCTGTCTCCTTTGCAATCTTAGTATGATGTTTCAATTATGATTCTGTTTACAGATCCTTTTTATGTCCTATTATTGCAGATTTTTGGTACAAAAATTTCATACAATGCAGGTTGTATGTTGTATTTGAATCTAAACCTTCATGAAAATCAATTATGTGTTGGATGTTCATGGGAGATTGTGAAGTTATTGTTTCTTTTCTGAGAACTGTTTGTGGGTGAAATATTGAAGTCATCATTAAGTTCTGGAAATCATCTTAGGTTAGATTTTTAAATTCCATAATCATCTTTCTACCTCTTTTCCCAAAAAAACCATTTAGAGTAGAAAACTTCACTCAGAGAGCCAAATCACTCTGGAGATTCTCTCTTTGAACACATAGATCACCCACATTTGAAGAGGGTTTCAATGTTTCAACAAATAACTAAGTATTTATGTAAGCTTAGCATATGGTGCACATCTGATTGATAATAATTACCAACATTTTAATTGCACTTAAAACTTTTACCACTAAAAACTATTCCTCTTCCTGGATAACCATCACTTCAAAATGATCTTTCTCCTCTATCTTGATAACTCACTCTTTTTGACTTGAATTGATCACTTGAACTACTTGCCTCTCCATCTTGATGGTGTTGTTGTCCTCTTTCTCCATAGCCTTGTCCTCCACTTCATCCTTGCTAATTCTACTTCCTCATAAGCTTCTCCTCTGCTTTAATGGAAAACTATATTTCAAACGGTTTAGGTATCTGACTACCTTTTCCATATCCTCTTTGCTATGTCCTGACCTAATCACCAACTTATAAAACTCTTTCATGTATTATTTTATCGACATATCCTTTAGCTTGAGGTTTTGTAATCTTCTAAAAATATTTGTTTGATAGTCTGCCAAAAGGGACTTCATCTTGAATTTGGCAACCATTCTATCCCATAAGGTTATCTTTTCCCTGTTTCTCTTTCTTCTTTCAAACTGTACATAATCACACCACATAATTGTGTGGCCTTTAAGCCTTGTACAAAAAAACTTCACTTTTCTTTCTTCTGCAACTCTTTCGTACTCAAAATATTTATCCAAATCATTGATATAGTCAATGAGCTCTTCCCCATTCAAGCTTCTAGAATATGTGGGGACCTCTATTCTTGGTTTGGATCCCACATTCATCACCTCTTTCAATAATATTTCTTCCACTCCTTCTGGTTCTTCTTGAGCGACATCCTTAGTTTGTGGTTGTTCTTCTTCCACAACTTCGCTCACATCATCAACAATGATTCCAATTTGTTGTGCTTGTTCCATGGCATCCAACATTGCTAACAATTTTTACAACATCTCCAAAATCCTTTCTTCATGGTGTGTCGCCAAAAAGTGTAGCCTTGACACTTTTCACTTATTTGGGCCTTTCCTATGGATTTTGGACCTCTTTTTACCTCTTTCCAAGCCTTATGTCAAAGTGTTGTAACACATCTTCACACTTTCCTAGGCTTGTCATCACTAAATTAACCCTTTCTTATGCTAAAATGACCCCCTAATGCTTTCATAGGTCCAACTTAAGTGTGTTTCAAAAGACAATCCCGAAAAACAATATTAATCATATCTTAATCTTCGACAACCACTTGAAATTGCCCAAGTGGACTAAGTCACCAACTTGGGTGACTTAGTCCCATGTGGCTTAAAAATTAAATTTAACTTAAAATTCTTGCAAGATTTTGTCTCCTAAACCCTAAGGTCGGCCTGTGTTGTGTTATTTTTAGGGAAATTAGGGCCTCACATGTATAAATAAGGGACTTTCCTCTCATTTTGACCTCGAACTAACCTAATTCTTCCATTCATTCACTCTGATTTCATCATTCATCACTCTTCTCAAGCAAGCTAGGGTTTTGAGTATTCTAAGTCATCAAGACATCTCTCAAGAAGCACTTAAGGGCTGAATCCTCCATTGCTGCAACTCAAGATCAACGATCATGGAAAGGTAAACTCCATTTTGTTATGATTCATTACATTATTTCATCATTTTGGTTTGATTACTCAAAAGGGGTTTGACCAAGGCAAACGCCCAATCCCTAACAATGAATATTTCTCTTTCTCTTCTTGTGTGTTTGTAGATTTAGGTACATTGAAGGCTTGGAGATAATTGTAGAATAGGTTGCAAGCTTGTTGAATACATCTCCTTTTTGGCTAGGGAAAAGCATCTACAAAAAGTCACTTTCGGGTCTGAGAATCAGAATTCTAGAAGCAAACACCTGTGGAGAATTGAAGTGCAGACCGAGGGCTTCCACTACCACTCTCTGATTTTTAAAAATTTAGAAGTGGACTAAGTCACCAAAAATGATGACTTAGTCCCACTGAACTTGATTTTTAGAGGTTTTTGTAGATTTGGGCACCCATATAGCAAAAATGGGCTCTGAACCAGATTTTCTAGATCTGGGACTAAGTCGCCTAGATTGGCACAAGTGTACCAGTCAACATTAGTAGCATTTACAACCTCCAATCTAGTTTGCAACTCACTTCTAGGTGCACTCCTTTATTTCTATTTATTTCGATAGTAGTTTGTTTATGTTTCTTAGGTTATTTGTATATCATTACGTGTTTTCAAATATAGTTGCATTTTTTAGGTTTTACATTAATAGTTAGTTTCTATTTTTAGTTTATTGCATTTAGACCATCACATTTAGACACATTTCCAATCACACACATCTATAATCACATTAACACATCTTAATTTTTGAATGGACCCTCCAAGTTTTGGGTGTGAAAGACCTCTCTCCTTTTAGGTACAAAACCCTAGAAGTGGAAGAGAGTTATCTTTCCCCTAAAAATTTGTGGTTCCCATGGTCTCTTCAACCACTACCTTGAGCACCTCCTCTTCTCATCCTTCTTGGTGGCATTATTCCATTTCCCAATCCCCCAATTTCTTACTGCTTTGATACTTAAAATGATGGCAATCTTGTTTGAACTTTAGAAAAATAACAATTTTAAGCTACATGAATCTTCAATAGTCCTATGCTAATGAAGTTCCCTAAAGAACAATGATTTTGTTTAGCTTCAAATAACCTACTATAGTGAGCGACATGAAGCTACAACAATTACCAATTCTAATGAGGTAGTCTACTAAAGATGGTTCAATCAATCAAACCGATTCATTGCTAAGACAACAATTTACACATTCCTTTTTCAAGATATAGGAACCAACTACAGGGTGACAATTGAAAGAACACATAGTCTTACACCTTTCAAGTCTCATTCAATACAACAAAAAATAGAGTTTACAACACCATATGTAAAAATAAGGTTTATATGTGTTTTCACCTACACCAAAATTTGGTTCCCTTGAATCTTAAACACTCTACTCAATTCTACCTTTGTACATGCTACTTCTACAACCAACCCACAACTAGATTCCTCTTCTAATTAGACAACTCACTCCTGGCATCTCCCTCTTCTCCTTCACTATTCTCTCACTATTCTCTCTCTCTTCCATTTGCAATTTTCTTCCTTCTCCATTCACTGGTGTCTCTCTATCTCTTTGTTATCGCTTCCTTACAAAATCAGTTTGTGCCTCTTTCAATACAGTCGATGTTTCTTTTCTCAGGTAGAAAACCTCCAATCCCAACTGTCTTGATCCCTCTCTCCAATGTCATCTAACCACCTTTCTCTCCTTATCTAATCTATCTTCAAGGATAGTTCACCCTCTCCCCAAATATTTGAATCGGCTTCCAACCAAGAAACAAAAATAGTGGATCCCCATTTTAGCAAAGCTAAATCCTTTCTTTCAAAATGGTTATTCGCTACCTTCTTTTTTCCCTTGATTGATGTAATTGCTTCTCTTTATTTTTAAAAAATGATAAATAGATAACTTCACATTCTTGCTTACTATACCGATCCTGTCACTTATTAAAGGGAAAAAATGCAAAACAAAAGTAATACAAAACTGAAAACTAAAATGTGCAAACCAAAATTAGGCGATGCAAAATGGTGATGCCCCTACATCAGGGATGAAGTGTTTTATTTTTTTTGGTTTATGGTGGTTGTTTGTGGCATGAAAGTTTGGAATAAGTATATGGAAGTGTTGTTGGATTTTCATTGAACATCTCTTTGTGATCCACACATCAGTGGTTGATCTCTTTGGTGCTGCATTATGTTTGAGTTGGCTTTTTGGGTAATTCGTGGATGTTTGGTTGACAAGGCTTGTTCTTTTTCTTGCACTATCTACTTAGGTGTTTGTGCCAAAATTTGAGGTTGTGTTATGATGCATTTCAGTCTTGACCTATCTTGTTGAGAACCACATTGAGTATTTATTCAGCTGAGTGTATGTATTTGGGCCGATTGGTATTATCCTACCCATTTTATCTGCATGTTTCCCAATTGTTGACTTGGGTTGCTGTACACTAGCATATGTGTTGTTTGGGATCACATTGGAAGATGTAATAATTTTTTTTTAGTCCCCTATCTCCTGGATAGGATCACATTATGTTTTTGTGGTTGAATTGTTATAATTATTGTTTATCTTCTATTCCGGATGACGTAATTGGTGTTTTGTGATCTTGCAGAGGATATAAATGAAAGAACAATTGAAAAGTTGAGTGAGTGTGTGGTGGTGTGTGAGTATGGAATGATGTGGTGAGTTGTGGAAAATAAATATTAGATGAGCTTTAACACCTCAGTTAATAGAGTGTATTTTTGACATATGTAATTCGTAGATCTTCATGTATCCTACTACTAGACAATGAGTCTCTTCAACAGGTCCTTGTAATTTGTATCTTGCCCCAAGGTTGTGCATCTTAGTATTACAAGTACTTTTTGTACCTTGTCCTAAGGTTGTGTGTGTTGCAATTCCTTCATGGAGTAGTGTGCTTCTTTAGGCAATAATAAAATAAATTGTAATTGTGTAAGCATTGAGCTTCCTATATTGTGAGATTTCTCACTGTGGTTTTTTCCTTCTTGGGTTTTCCATGTAAATCTAATGTCAAATCTTCTGCACATGTGTTCATTGCCTTATATTTCATTGTCATTGGTTTGGTTAAGTATTGTTGATCCATGTAAGGGTTGTTAATCTTGTTAAAAGTCTGTATTTGCATATTGTTGAAGGGTTTAAGATTTGAAGGGTTTAAGTTTTTATAGATACTGATTCACCCCGCCTCTCAGTATTTAGGTGTGTTCAACAAAGAGGGTAACCTTCCCTTCTCCTTCACTTATCCAAGGTATATGTTTATTGGGGGCTTAAATTGAATGAAAAAGTCATAACTTCCAGGAGGTGTGTCTTTTGATTCACCCCCTACTCTTTGTAATTTTTTGGAACACTAGAGTTGAGGTCATCCGCTTGGTGATGAAATCCAAGGCACGCCTCTCGTAAGGAAATTTGGAAAAAGTGGTGTTTCTAATTCTCAAGGTCATGTAAGTGTGTGAGAGAAAAGCATATGCACACACTTGTTTGGGATTAGAAGATAATGATTCTTTGATTAACAAAATTGAAGTGTGTAAAGTTTATTTTAATCCCTCAAAGCAATAGTTTGAAAAAATACATAATAAACAAAGAAACAAAGAGAAAATAGTATATAATTATAAAACCAATGTATTATCTAAGTCTTATGTTTTTGTTCTTTGAATTGTGGAAATGATGGTTTGTGCCTTTTATTTTTTGACGATGAAAGGATGTTGCATTAAATGGCCAATTAAAAAAATTGAAAAAAATGCTTCAAATTGAACAATAAACCACATCATTAGATTCCTTCCAAAAATTTTATAATTAAAAAATAAATTCATCAAAAAATGATTTTGTTTGTGAAAGTTATTCTTGTTTGAAGATTGAAAAGGACTCAAACTCAAACACATTTACATAATTGTTGGTGGGTGGTTTAAAAAAATGACTTTCTCCACTATGTTTGCTCATAACTAGCTTTTCAATGCTTACGGAAAAATTAAAAATTCGATAAGTGTATCAAAATTTATTAATGTTTTAGAAAAGGTAGGTTTTGATCAATGAATAAGCATATTTGAACAACCAATAGGTAGTTTTGAATATCAAGTTGATGGTTTTGACTAAACTATTCATGGTTTTAAGGGTCTTGACTATAAAAAAAACCTAAGGATTTTGTAAATACAAGTGGTTTGAGTGTATTTGGGGGTGTTAAACTTAAGATCCATGGCTTTTATGGTTGAAAAGATGATTTTGGTGAATGAGGAGTGGATTTGGTATGACAGTGGTAGTTTTTCACAAGTATACTCACTATTTTCATAGATATATGACAATTTTAATAATAATACATGTGTTTTTGGTTAGAAACCATAGTTTTAAAAGGGTTCTTGATTTGAAAGAATAATGGTTTCAATAATAATAATAACAATAGATTTAACAATACTAACTAATAACAATGATTTTAACATCAAAGAGGTAGTGTTAAACAAAAAACACATTATTTTGGCTTTATATAGGGTGGTTTTTACAATACATGTGTGATTTTGATTAATAGATAGTGGTTTTAACTCATATTCATGTGGTTTTCAAAGAACTAAACATAATTTTCATAGTTGATTGGTGATTTTAGCAAACAATTTAATAGGTTTTAGCAATACCAAGAGCAATCTTGGATATGAACACACATGATTTTAGCTAAAGAAACCACATTTTGGTAATAAACAAAGTGATTTTCATAGATACAAAGTGGTTTTAGCTACAATACATATGGTATTGGACATACACAATAAATTTTGAATAAGAATGAGGTGGTTTTGACTTAAACTATATGATTTTAACTTGAAAAATGATGATTTTGACTTATGACCTACAATCTTTGACAATAAATAGTGATTTTGGCTAAAAAATTAGTGGTTTTGATGGAAAAACTTATGATTTTGATAGGACAAGAGCAAATTCTCACCAACAACTTGTGGTTTGAAGATTAGAGGGAAAATTTGCAAAAAAGTAGGTGGGTTTGGCTTAGAAATGATGGTTTTGGATAACACAAAGGTGGTTTAATTGTATATAGTGCATACACAGAATGTTAGAAATGTATTATACTACAAAAATATATATTAACATATAAAAACAATAAGAAATGATTTTCAAGTATCTTAGGAAGCCTTGTGACTTGCAAGATAAACACACTTACAAACAACAAAGTTAGAACAAAAAGTTAGTGTTCACATTAGGTTCACCAAAATATAAGCGAGGAAATTGAAAAAATAAGAATAAAAAAACTTGAAAGCACGAACACAAATTAATTCCCAATTCTATTTTACCAATCCCACTTTAAAACCTCAAGATAAATGTTGATTCACCTATTTGGACGTGGATGTGACTTAGCAACATAACACTTTATTTGATTGATGATTGGTTTTGACATAGTGGATTAGCATAAAGACTTGAGATTGTTGACAACGATGAAAGTATGGTCCTATTTATAGACTTTAGGAGGAAAATACAATAAGATATGAGGATGAGATCAAACACTTGAGTTAATTGAAGTGGTTGTCGAGTCAACTCAATTGTTGAATGAAAAATTACTATTTCAAATTGATGAGAAGATAACACTAAATTATTTAATTTAATAATTTGACAAATTTAAGGAAGATAAATTTCCATTGGAAGATGAAGATGATTGATGAGTAAAAAATAAGATTCTAAAGTTAGTGAGTTAATTGTTGCATGAAGTTAATTGGCAAGAAGAAAATATAATTTATTTGAAAATGGATAATTAAATCTTAATTAATTAAATAATAAAATATTATTTAATTAAATGGATAAATAAAAATTATGATAATAAATGGACATTAATTAGTAAATAATTAATGATGGTTATAAAGTGACGAGTGTGATGATTAATTAAGGATTAATAAATAAGGTGATATGATGATAGTTGAAGGTTTGCCAATTAGGTGAATTATTTCTAGTGTCTATATTATCACTACTCATATCATCTCTAACAATGAAACCAAATAAATACATAAATAAGAAGAATCTTATATTTGCAAAACAATAAAATAATTATCACTTGCTTCTTGCTCACTTGCTAATGCTTGTAATTAGTTGTTTATGTCTCACTAAAAATAACATTTTAGGTAGTAAGTAAGCACTAGGCATAGAATAAACCAAAGAAAATAGTCCAAAATAAAATTATTGAAAAGATGTAAATATTTCAGAATCAAATTTATCTAAATCAAGAGCAAAATAAAATATATAAAAGAAAAACTTAAAGTTTTAATTGTATCTTTGTGAACAAATTTGGCAAAAGCCCCCAAATGAAAAAATGGTGGAGGAAAAATATGGTGAATTCTATTTGATTGTAAAACAATGGTTGTAAACGATAAGAGATTAGGGCCATGATCCATAACACAAGTGATGATTTCAAGGTGATTATGGTCCCAATAGTAGCATGTAGTAATAATGGTAATGGCCAAATTTGTCTTCATACAAAGTGAAATTTTTATGGATTGACAAATATGTTAGTTAATTGAAACATGGCTTTGAAATTCCAAGTGATTCCCCTATAAAAACACATAATCTATCATGATAAATATATTTCAATATAAATACTTCATAAATATTAAAGTGACAATTTAACACACATTAAATTGATTTACCTTAAATTCTTGACAATTTAACCCTATTATTTGATTTTATTCACCAAAGTTAAATAAACCAGTTCAAATTATTTACCAATTAACAAATTTTAGAAAGAAAAAAAACCATTGATATCCCAATTATCACTCCTATATATTATTGTTGAAGTTTATCCTCTACAACTAAATATGTATACAAATTAATTTTTGTTTGACCACGTGCCCAAAATTTCAAACTTTAGGCAATAACATTTAAAAAAAAAGATTTGACTGTATCCTAAAGGAGAAAGTACAAATATCATATGGTCAAACAAATATTTGGTTTTGCCACGAGTGACAATACGGTATTCTAAATTGATTTGAGTAAGTACAAAGATCATGTGGCCATCAAATTTATTCCAGGTGGGGCCTAAGGTATGGACTAAAAGATCTTTTGTGTGATCAAATTTGATGTCCGTTTAATTATATTAGCTGATTTATTATAAAATATAATTATAATTAATTTTTTTTAATTGGATATTATTATTTTTTAAATTATTTAATAATATATATAAAATAAAAATATATTTTATTGTAAAAAGGTTGTAATTCAATTGATTGAGCATAATTATTAGAATGATGATATGCAATATAAAAGTTCAAATCTTTCAAGAAAATGGTTTAGACCAAGTTCGATCCTTGGATGATTTTGATAGATTAGATCCCTTGCAGTTGCTTAGTGGAAAACAACTTCTCATCTAGATATATGTTTGCTCAAATTGTTATAATTGACTATATAAAAACAGAGATGCCCACATCTATATAATTCAATTCATTTTTATTAAAAAGTTGCTTAGTGAAAAGCAACTTCTCATCTAAATATATGCTTGCTCAAATTGTTATAATTGACTATATAAAAACAGAGATGCCCACATCTATGTAATTCAATTCATTTTCATTAAAAAGACATTTAATTATTTAAAACACCAACAGGATTGACCGTCAAATTTAGGCCCAAACAATAGCCATTTCTCAGAGCCATTTTTGGGTAAGTGCCGGGGAATCTCGCCCAACAGTGGTCCATCTCACCTCCGCCATTGAACAAATTCGAAAGCGATTGACTTGGCGAATGTCTTGCGTGGGGCCCACCTGACCTGCACACTTGGAAAACGAAACAGGACTTGGCAATTTACGAAATCTCCCTTTTGTCTCTTTTCGGTGGGCCTCACCATTGGCAACAGTAACGAACAAGCTTTATTTTCGTTTGTTTTCTCAGCTATTTAGTTCTTTATAGCACAGAAACACTCGAAAAACATAACACAACTCATACTCTCTACGCCCAAAATACAGCTTAGAGAGACTACAATTGCGTTAGATCGAGGTCGGGTACTTAATATTTCTGTGTTTTTCAGTTTTCTTTTGTTAAAATTGTACTGTTCATTTAGCTGTAAAATCTCTCGTCAAAGATCCAAATCAATTCCGACTTCTTGTGGCAGAAATTTTAATTGCAGTAGTTTTGTTGTTGTTGTGAGCGCAGCTTTCTCATCAGCTAAATTTTTGCTCCGTGTTGTTTTGAAATTGAGAACATGACTCTGTTTACTTGTAAATGTAAATCCACACCAAACAGGCCAGTTTATCTTATTTGGGTGCATTAACGTTAATCAGAGCTGATTGAGTGAAAAATTTCAGTCTATTCAATACAGAAACCCTTTTTCTTTACTTGCTTTTGAATTTCTGGAAAATCTCCCCGCAGCTTCATGTCTTTTGTGATAATTATCCTTTAACCAGAAATTTTGTGTTCAGGATGTTTTTGGTGCGGTATTCTTTTTAATTTATTATAACTTCTTTGCTCAAAAGCAGGCCGAATCATATCACTTGTAAATTATATCTTCTTTGCTTTAAATAGGCCGAATCATTGTATTTCACTTAATATAAGTATGCAGAATAAGAGGATCAGTTAGAAATAATTTTTAATTGCAAGCTGTTTTTTTCTTTCGGAAAGTTTTAATTTCTAGTTGGCTGCTTCACCGTTGTTGACCATTTTGATTGTTGCAGGAGAGATTCTGTTTATCTTTCTTTCGTTAATAGCTGTGATTAAATTTTATATTCTTTGTTTAACTGATTGGATTTTTCATAGAAAATAATGTTTTATATGTACATCGGTATGATCGAGCTTTCTATCTAGGGTTTTATCGTCTGAGGGCAAGGCAGTGTCAAGGTGATTTGAGTTAGGGTTATATTTTGAGACTTGAGAGTTTTAGCTTCATAACCTTGAAAGTATTGTCAACTTTACTGGCTATTTTATTTGCAAATTCTTTTATCTATTTTCTTTTATTTTCTCTGTCGTAGTAAGTATTTCTTTTCTATCATTTATGTAGTCAGTATTGTTTATGTGACGAGTTATTAGGATTATTTGTGTGGATATACATAAATTTGCTTTAAGTATCAGTTTCAATCATTTTGATTTGACTTGTGTGAGGATGATTATTTATGTTCTGTTGAATTTCTCTGCCAATGGGATCACTGAAAATTGTGACTGTGAGACAGTCTTCAAATCTTGAGCATCACCACCTCAAAATTCAAGGTTAAATAACTCCTCATTATTTTTATCAGCCATGGCTCCCGAAGCGCGCCCACAATTTATTGCCAGCTCAGGTGGCATGCCTGGCGAAAGCACCGGCAACAGATTGCTGAGCATGGAGAATGTTGAGACTGAACAAATTATCGTCCCAGAAGTATGTACTTCTTCCAACTTTTCTTTGCTGGATAAGTTTATTCTCTGTTTTGAAAACAATAATCTTCCAAATCCTTGTTATTTGCAGATCTGTAAAATTTAATGTGTTTATTGTTTAATGCCTCTTGAAATGTATTTATGTTTTCTTCGGTGACTTGTTTGATATATATATTTTTCTTTTGGCACCTGGATTTATTTTGAGATTATTTTGTTGTTTAAGTTGTTTTGGTCTATGTAAGGATAAATGTTGCTGTATTAGGTAGAATTTGGTAGGTCCACTGAGCTAGACCTACTGGTAGATACTTGGCATTTTCCGGCAAAAGGCCTAGCTTCGAGCCACAGCTGGCTCAGAGCTCCTGAATCGCCCAAGGGTAAAAATAATGTGGTAAAGATGAGCTGTTATGAAAGGAAAGTTAAGGAAATGCCCATGACACCTGGTAACTAATTCTTCCCTCAGTGTTAAAAATGTGAAAAGCGTAAAGGAAAATGAGGCTTTAGTTAGACTTACTTTTGCAGCATAGATTGGAGTAAAGAAAATAAAGAATTTAATAAGAATACTTTTGCAGAATAGATTAGATTTGAGTGTCATAGATCCATCGATTTTGGTTTTAGTTTACAGTGTTTAGACATTGATTTTTAGTGCAGATCACAAATGTATTATGCTTGTATTCATCATAAATCATTCGAACCATTATATATATAAGGGCTGAAATTCGTTTGTATCTTTTTACCTACATTTTAGATTTAGTGAGTTGTTAAAACCATAGCAGCAAAAAACTTTTGGGGAAAAAATTGGCAAACCAAAAGTAAAGATTTTTAGAAAAAATCTGGAAGAAATGGGAAAAAATCGGATTTAAGAAAAAAAGGTAAAAAATTGTAGAACAAGAGAAAAAAACTATTTTTTTTGAAATTGAAAGGCATTTCCATAGCATAGAGATAAAGAGAGAAAATAAAATAAAGAGTTTAACTAATGAATTGTAAAAAAAGATTTTTGTAGTTTATATTCATATCACTGATTACATTGCATTGCACATCTTTCAAACTCGAAGCATTACTTCACATTGCATAACTAATAACTAGATGTTGATAGATGACAAAAGTTCAATTACAATATAGTTTTTACAAAGTCAACCTAAGCAGTTATGCAATTACTTCACATTGCTTAACTAATAACTAGGAGCAGCTGCCAACTGCATTTGCTTGTCATGGCATTCCATGAGACCACATTTCTTCGAGGTATTTTTTCAAACAGTTCACTGCCTTGCTGCTATGGCCATGATATAAGAATGTGTTCGCATTTGCATAAGAAGAGAGTGAATAATACCAAAGAGAATGATATAAGTGATGCACATCCCCATGTCCCACACCCTACGTTGTGAAATATTGCTAAGCAAAAGGTGTGGGCTCCATTGCACATGGTGCCCCCAAAGAGTGTCATCTCTATGGTTTATCCACTCCTCGATGGCCCTAGATGATGAAATGAGGAGAAGGTCCTCCAAGGTCAAACAAGGAGATGATATTGAACATTTAATAAGCATGCATGATTTATATAAATTAACTAACTCCATAAATAGCATACATTATTCATTTATATTAACCTTTTTTAAATGAAGCATGAAGCCAAGGAAAGTGCTTCTCATTATCTATTCTAACCACATGACAAATGGCATATATTATTTTTAAAACTGATAATCTATTACCAAAATAAAAGAAAGTTACAATATATGTGCCATACCGTCCACAACAGCCCACAAACTGAGCAAAAATAGTAGGAAGAATCCTTTACAATTATAATAAATAGTCAATCATAAGCCAACAGGACAGATCGATCACAATATATAATAAATAGCCATTATAACATACTTAGTAGAACTGTCAACAATAAATCGCAATCTACAAACCCAGTGCTCATAGAAGTCTGCAAACCTAGATTAAGAACTATCACTCCTAGCAAAATTTTTGGTTATTGCTAGCTTTGTATGAATCACAGTCAAAGACTCAAAAGCAACAATTGGAGGAGAAGTCTCTAATTTTCTATCATCTCTGTTACTATTCTGATTAACAATCTCTACATCAACAACCACCTCAACATTAATAGAATTAATATAAAAAAATGCTCATACCTATGGATTTGAACACATTCCTTTCAAAACTCTATATATTCTTTTAAAAATTTCTCATTTGACTGTCACACATCATGGGGACAGAATTGGGCGAACTTAATGTCATGTTTGTAGACTATAGTTGATTCATCATCCACAAACTTCATAAATCATTCTTTAGGAATCTCCAAAGTCATTGTAACCTACAAAACAATGTCTTGATAAATGAGTTTCCAGGAAGACTCCATAAGGTGTCTTCTTTTGGTTTAGAAAACATCTTTATTTCTCTTTTCCAAATAAACCATAGAATCTCAATGATTAAAGAAAACTAGAAAAAATTAAGCTTCTCATTTAGATCAAAGACAAATCCAAATAAAATCTCATGCTAGGAAAAATTATTTCTAATATCTCAACCCAAAATATTACTAAAAAATAAAGACCAAACAAACTTGGCATAACTAGATTAGAAAAAAAGGTGCTCAAAAGTCTCATTCACATTACAAATGTTGCAACGAATATCAGATAAACCAAAACCAGAAATAGAAGAACCGACACCAATTCTATTAATGAGTAAAAGCCACCTAAAACATGATTTCTTAGGTTCTAAGAACTTGCACCAATAGGATTTAAGGACATATTTCCAATGCTTTTTATCCATGTTCAGATTCCATTTGGTATTGACTAACTAAGTACCTCTTGAAAGTTAGTTAAAAACCTATACAACTTATTGGCATTGATCTAGAAGAATGCAGAAACATCTAACCAATGAAAATTCCCAAAATAACATAAGTTTACTCATTATAACCTTTTATAATGAGAGCAAGGGATTATAAAGGGATGGACAAGCGTGTAAATATTAAGCTACCTTTCAAGGAAAACATTGAGTGAGGACGAATCATCATGTTTACATTCCATCTAATCTAATCCATTAGAATAACCACATATGATCATTTACCTCATCTTACTTTTCCAACAAGATCATTCATTAAGAAGGAATAACAAGCATGGAATTTTTAAGCTTACTTTTGACTAACCTATTCATTGGATAGCATAAAACCTGTAATAAGAACCCAATTTTTTTTATGAAAATTATTGATTGAAACTAAAATATAATGCAATGTTCTACTCCTTACTACTTTTTGATCATCCAGTTCCCAAGATGGGCAAGGTGAGAACATATGGTGTATATGATGACACCAACTATCTAGAAAGTAGTAATATTGAAAGAAACACACTAGGTGGTAGAGGCGGCCAAAACTTCACTTCTTCAGTAGCATGTGCTAAGCAAGAACTAAAAGGAAAACGTGTCAATGCTTATTCAATAGAGTGTGTAATTACTATAAGCACAAACACTTCTCACTTAGTCAATGGAGTGTACAATTATTTAATATAGTCACCTTTCGCTTATTCAACGGAGTGCAATTACACAACACATTCACTTATCACTTATGCAGTGGAGTGAAATTACACATCACAACTTCTTCCACTTATCTAGTGGGGTAAGAAAGTACAATAAAGTGCAAGATGAAACCATTAGTGATACTACCATCCAGGGTATTACAAGATAATATGAAATGCACTACAAATCATCATTAGAGAGCATTAATTTGCTGATTTATGCTGATATGAAGTTGTGATCACAAATCTTAACTGATACAACAACCCAAAATGACCCAAATAATACGGATAAGAAAATACTCAAGTACCCAACAAAGGTATACCTCAAATAGATGACATTAGAAGCTGGTTGCAGGTTTGATATCACTCGGTTTTGTTGATAAATTGTCAAATCAGAACTAAACACACTAAGAGCACACTATAAATTGTGGATTAGAAGCTGGTGTAGGAGCACGCGGGCGGACAGGCAATGAGCACCACCCAAAAATATTGTTTGGTTTGCTTTCAATTTTGGTTTGTTTGGTTCTCTCTTTGTAGTGACTAAACCTCTTAAATTTGATGCTTTAACGAGATATGGAGCTTTGGTGGAATTTTGTCAAATATTGTATTTGTAACTGTCATTGTTCAACATGTATGCGAAATGTGAAAGTATGGATTGAACCCATGAATTGATTGACAAGTGCCTCAAGGAAATGTTGCAATGATCACCATTGATTTGGCACAAAATAATATAGAATTTAAAAAGAAGAAATCGATGCTTATTTTATGCCTCTTCACCTTCGAGACAAACAAGTGGAGGGTCGCGGTTTCTGGAGAAAGGGGAGAGGCCAATTGTTTAAGGAGAATCAACCAAGACAAGACAAAAAAGCATCGAGCAGAATAGTCAAAGAAAGAGGAGGGGGTGTGACTTGGAGAGTTTTCTCTTCTATTTCCATTTTAAACTATGATCTGTAAAAAAAGAAAAGAAAAGAGAGAGGGCAGGCTCGTAGAAGTGGCAGTTAAAATTAATCATAGTGGGGGGCTGCATATGGATCAAAAATCCAATTAAACAAAACGTCCATGTAAATGACAAGAAGCAAGCATGGAATTAAATTGGAGGTTGCTAAGAGATAATTGGGGTAGAGGGTACCAAAGAGTAAAGGACGAAATTAGAGATAAAAGGCACATCTTGGGAAAATAGTTAGGGGCTCCGCAGTAACATAGAGGACGGACTCCCAGGTAAAAATAATAGAAATCAAAGTATATTTCACAGGGTGAAAGCAAAGGAGACTCGTGCCATAAGAGGGAGAGATAGGCGTAGGAAAAACATATGTGTGCAAACTAAACAAACCCCCAGGCCGTACCATTTATAGCAAATATAAAGTGAACGCAAAGTATACAAAAGGAGGCAAGGGGCGCACAGTATGAAGTTGAAAGGTAACATTGAAACAAAGGCAAGAGAAAACAATATATGGTATGCATATAAATAAGTGAATGCAAATGAAAAGAGGAATAGGTGCGTAGGTTTGAGGAGGAACTGTGGAAAGGCAAAGAGAGGCTGCAACACGTGTAAATTGGACTCAAAGGCAGATTGAGCATGAATGGAGGTTGGAGAGAATAAAACCATAGAATTTTGTAGACCAAGCTTATATAAGGCATGACCATATAACGCAGAAAAGGAGACATATTATGTCTGAATGGAGAACTGAATTGATATGGAAAAGGTTGTGTAATGAGAGAGGGGTCATTTGAAATGTATAAATACAAGTGAGTTAGATTTAATTAATAAAATCCATTATATTCACTACAATTTTATATTGTGTTGGGGTAGAGCATTGCCCATGTCAATGTGTATTTGACATTGTGAGTTGTGTGAATGTTTATATGAGAATTGAGGATTGTTGTTTTCTTGAGTTTTGCTTGAGGGGAGGAACTCCTTTTGCGTCAACAGCACACCAAAACCACCCAACTACAAACTATTGAGAACACACTCCAAATTGTAAGGCCAACAAGAAAACAACCCAAAGCACCAAGGAAAACCTACAAAATGCTTGTCAACACTAGATAATGGCTGGGTGCTATTGAAGATAGGGGTGTGAGAATGGGGCAGCAATGAACTTTCTCTTTTTGTATTTTCATATTGTAATTTAAAGTGAAACTTGTAGCCTTTAGGAATTTTGTTGTAAATTGTGTACTATATAGACATCCCTTGTTGTTCCCAAAAATGGCTTGAAAATTTGGGGACTCCGAAACCCTTTGCCCAACCCCCCCTCAATCCCTTGTCGTCCCCGTCTCACAAACTTGGGTTGACATAGCTTGAAATGAAATTGAAAAATATGGATATGGATAATGCTTGTGTTTAATCCTTACAAGAATGCAATGGGTGATCTTCTACTTTTCCCTTGGCATGTCAAGTCCCTTGACATTGATGCTCTCCAATTATGGAAGGTGCCCTCCTTTCCCTTCTTCCCCTTAATAAGAGCTATTGGTTGGGATTCCATTGGATGAAGCGGACCCTCACAGTGGCGTGAGATAGGGGCTTCGCCACCACTACCGCTTGATCGCCTCACTCCCTTGCTGCCCTCCAATGTCGAACCAATTTGGTCAAGAATAGAATATGAGTCAGGAAACAATATGCTGAGCGCTGGGAAGAGGAATCACTGACGCCAATGAGGTTTTCGTCTCACCTGGCACTGGATTGCAGAGGGTTTCATCTCTAGCAAGCCATCAATTCGATTCCTCGAACCATGATGATCCAAACAAACTAAAAACATTTAATTAAATACTTGCCATCAGATAGGCGACCAAAGGGGTCGGCTCAAAACTTTGAAATATTTATTATTATTTAAAAATTATTATTATTATATTCTTTAATATATTTAATTTAGATTTAGTGTTGAGAAACACTATTCTCCCACCAAAATCAAATTTACGGCCTAGACGAGATTGGGGACATGACAACAAATGAGGGGCCAATAGATGCTACATCTTTAATCATTTGTTTGAAATAAGAGGAACAAGCCACATGAAATGGGATGGCATGGGCATAAACATTTGGCAATGGAAGACTTTGTTGTATCCCGTACCTACACAATAAACATACTTGCAATTGCCCTTGGCCTCTCATCACCACTAACCTTCCTCTTTCCTCTTGTGGAAATATCACCACTACCACTACCAATTATGGATGACATAGGCATAGATGATTGTCCACTTGCTGAAGAATGTGCCGACATTGTCACACCTTTAGACCTCATTTCTACCTCCATGTGCGATCTATGAGCCTCTAGCTTCTTTTCCTTCTTTATTTTTGGACAAACCTTAACACCATGGCTTGTAACACCCAAGAAATGAGATTGTACCCTTCTCTAGCTCCCTCTAAAATCTGTCTTGCAAATGTGACAACCACATCCTACTCCCCCCTGAATTTTTACTTTTGGTATCTAGGACTGTCACAAGTTGGAGAAGTTTTTTTTTGTTAAAAGGGCCCTTTGCATAAGGTTTCAAGACATCATAAGGGCACTCAAATGAATTTGGCGACTGTTCACCTCCACACCCAACACTTCCACACTCTGATGAGGCTAAAAATGTCATGCCCCCGTAGATTGCAACATAAACCAAGCAAATTAATAAAACAATAAATAAAATAAATAATAATTAAATGTTTAGGTTGCCCGAATTTTATGGTGTCGATGTTAGAAATCAAATCTAAATCAACATATATATATATATATAATATATATATGTTGATAATATTATATATATATATATATATGTTGATAATTATATATTATATTATATATTATAATATTATCTACATGTTGATAATATTATATTATATAATATAATATATTATAATATATATATATATATATATATATATATATATATATATGTTGATTTAGATTTGATTTCTAACATCAACACCATAAAAGTCGGCCAGCATAAGGATAAAGGTTCATTGTAATTTAAAAGGAAGTTGACCAACCTAAATTTTTTATTATTATTTATTTTATTTATTGTTTTATTTATTTGCTTGGTTTATGTTGTAGTCTACGGGGGCATGACATTTTATATATATATGGCCAACTAAGTAAGGAGCAAATATAAATACAAGTTAATCAGTCAAGTTAATGGGGGTGTTAATGGATGATAGCTTTGGTTAGATATGAATGACAGTGATGCAAGTATCATTGTCATTCATAAGTGATCGAAATTATCATTCATGTTATGATATTTCTAAAGGAAACATTTAAAATCGAAATTATGAGCATTCATATAAATTCGATCATTCCCGTGATATTATATTCTGCATTCATGTGAAATCAGAATTCTCTTATGTCATCCGCGATCATATAGAAGGTTATATACGTGTGAGTATATACATAACAAATGAGTTGTTAAACAAACCGCACCCTAAAGGACGCGTCCCATGAGTGGACGTGCCTCCACTCGTGGAGACACGTCCTCTCATGAGGCGCGCCTCTTAGGGGCGGACTTCTCCCTTACTTATGGTGGTTCCTCATTCGATATGCAAACATAGAAATCGGACAATGTTCTACAATCAGCACATTCAATAAAACAATTCATATCTGGAAATCGAAATCTGAAGAATCGAAAATCTGAACATAGAGGATAAATAATATTTGTCTTAGAAAGTTAATTATACAGTTTCTTGACTTTAGTTCAATCTTAGTATTGTCTTAGGATCCCTTTAGCGAAGAGATTTGATTACATTTACATGGTATCAGAGCCACGTTGTGTGAATCCAAATCAAATCTAAAACCAGATTGCTCAAGGAATTCGTATTTTCTAAAATCAAATTCACATTCTTCATAATGTCAACTATGATTAGATTTGAAGATCGTGTTGCAGGAGCAGATAACTTTACATCATGGAAATTTAGAATCATGATGATCCTAAAAGAGAATAAACTAGACTCACTTGTGAGAGAAAATAAAAGGGAACCTGAGGCTGAACTTGAGAAAAGTCAATGGATTGAAAACAATGAAAGAGCCATGAAAATCCTTGTAGATGCAGCGAGGGATCATATAGTGCCTATCTTAGCAAAACATGAAACTACATACCATATTTACAAATCTCTTGAGAGTACTTATGAGATCAACAACACCTGTAGGACTCTAGCATTAAAACGACAAATCAACAATGCTCAAATAAACAAAGGGGAGTCCATTAATGCATACTTCATGAGGATTATTGAACTTAGGGATCAATTATCCACAATTGGATATCAGATTGACAACAAAGAGTTAACCCTAATTGCACTAGGAGGCCTACCAAACTCATGGGAGTCATTTGTTCAAGGAGTAAGTGCGAGATCTAAACTCCCTAAATTTGATAGGCTAAGAACTGACTGCCTTCAAGAAGAAACAAGACTCTCCACTAAGGAAAATAAACAGAAGAACATAGATGAAGACATTCATGTACTCAACACAACGTCTAATAAAAAAACAAGAAAAACTCCTACAAGAAAGGATATTTTAAAAGAAAGAGAAATTCCAATGGAAAGGAATCTTTTAAAAGGAAAGACATCTCTCAAGTGCAATGCTTTAGATGTGATCAATATGGTCACTATGCAATGAAGTGCGTTGACAGATCTAAACAACAAGCATCTTTTGCCAAATTAGGAAAGACAAATTCAGATCATGAATCTGAAGACCTTGTGTTCTAAAAGAACAAATGGACATAGAGTTACCCTTATGGATGGGAAAGTTCTAGCATGGTCTAAAACTCAACTATTAAGAAAAACTATTGGTGTAAGATTAGGGTACCTTTTATGCACCTAAGTCTAAAAACCATCCCATGGAGGAACTTGTAAAGGTTGTGTCTTAGAAAAGAAAATAAAACCTTAAAGGCGTATAATAGAAACCTACATTTTAAGGAATTCTGCATGAGTGCTGGAATTAAGAGGGAGTTCACAAGTTGCTTGACCTAAACATTAAAACCATTCAAGAGGGCAAGAAGTATGAGTGAAACAGAAACCTATTTCCCTAGGATACCTGAAATGGAACCTACTCCTGAGATTCAGAGGGAGCATCCTGAGGAAATGCCACTTGAACCTCCTACCACTTCAAATGAGGACACAAATGACATTGGCAGAAAGAGACCACTTTGGGCAAGGAAGATGATCAAAGAAGCAGAGGATCATGTAGCACCTAAAGGAACGTTCAGGGAGAGTAAAAGACCCAAACGTTTCTCTAGCTATGTTGCCCTAATGAACAAACTCTGAACCTGCTAGTGTTACAGAAGCCTTCAGACATCAAGCTTGGAAGGATGCAATGACAGAGGAGTACCAGTCCATACTAAAGAATGATGTATGGGACATAGTGCCTAGATCAAAAGAGAAATCTGTTGTTTCTTCTAAATGGCTCTTCAAAATCAAGCATGCTGCTGATGGCAGTATAGAAAAACATGAAGCACATTTCATGGCTAGTGGTTTTTCTCAAAAGGAAGGCATTGATTACGAAGAAACATTTGCACCTGTTCCCTGTTATACATCAGTAAGAGCAGTATTAGCCATTGCAGCAGCTAAAGGATGGAAGATCCATCAAATGGATGTGAAAACTGCCTTCCTGAATGGAACCATTGAAGAGGAAGTCTATCTGGAACAGCCTGAAGGTTTTGTGATACATAAATCTAACTCACATGTGTGCAGGCTCAAGAAAGCTCTCTATGGACTTAAACAGGCTCTCAGGGTCTGGTATGAAAGAATTCACAGCTATCTCTTGGGATTTGGATTTTCCAAGAATGATGCTGACTCCAATCTATACTTCAAGGTAATCAAAGGTGATATGCTTATAATTATTTTATATGTTGATGACCTGCTAATAACAGGAGAAGATCACCTCATTGCTCAAGGGAAACAAGATCTAATCTCTGAATTTGACATGAAAGACGGGTATTCTTCACTACTTCCTCGGTTTGGAAGTATGGCAGAAATCAGAAGGTATTATACTAAATCAAGGGAAGTATACTATTGACATTCTGAAAAGATTTGGAATGTTGGACTGTAGACCGATGTCTACACCCATGGAAACCAACCTTTCACAAATTGAAAGAGGCAACATCAGAATCCAAATGTGCAGATCCGACCCTTTACAGACAGATGATTGGATTCTTGATGTATCTAGTTAACACCAGACTTGATATTTGCTATGCTGTAAATGCCCTTAGCCAGTTCATGTGTGAACCCAAGGAAATTCACTTGATGGCTGTAAAACATATTTTTAGATATCTTCAAGGCACCATTGGATATGGTCTTCATTACAAGAATGATCCACTAGATCTACATGGGTACTCTGATTCAGATTGGGCTGGAAGTGTAACTGATCGAAAAAGCACATCAGGATGCTGTTTTAGTTTGGGATCAGCTATGATCTCCTGGATTTGCAGAAAACAATCGTCAGTTGCATAGAGCTCAACAGAAGCTGAATATATTGCAGCCTCAATGGGAGCAAGAGAAGCAGTGTGGCTTCGTAAATTGATTGTGGGACTCTTTGGTGAGCCCTTGAATCCTACGATTATTCATTGTGATAATCAGAGTTGTATAAAACTCTCTGTGAATCCTGTCTTTCATGACAGATCTAAACACATTGAGATCCCCTATCATTATGTGAGAGATATGGTGGAAAGGAAAGTGATTCAGTTGGAGTATATTAGTACAAATGATCAAACTGCAGACATTCTCACCAAGCCTCTCTCCCGGATCAAGGTAGAGCACTTCAGGAAGAAACTTGGTATGGTTGAAATGTAATTTGTTATTTATGTTTGAAATACAAATTGTTTATAAATTGTACTAATATATAAAGATGTTTAATGTGTAAACTCTTTTGTCATGTGTGTGATTCCATGACTTTATGGGCCTACTCCCCCTGTGTACATTATCGAAAGGTGACGATCTTTCTGATAATGAACACTTGTATTTGACATTGTAAAGTGACGACTCTACAATGATGAACTATCATGATAGATATCATGTGACTTGATATCTGTGGACATGTCATGATAGTATCTCTTGGACACCTTGATGGATATCATGAGACTTGATATCTGAAGGTCATTGTGATCCGTAAGAGATAATCATGGTGGATGATTATATCCGTGGATATGCCATGAATTATGGTAGACATCATGTGACTTGATGTCAGTGCACATACCATAATGAAGATGTGTTATGGAGAATGTCATGTGACTTGACACTTTCAGAAGCATATCATATCTTCTGATATCACGAGTTAGGTGATATCACTTTTGGAAGTTATTCTTCCTAGTTAAAGAGGGAGTGTTGAAATAATGAAGATGTGTTATGGAGAATGTCATGTGACTTGACACTTTCAGAAGCATATCATATCTTCTGATATCACGAGTTAGGTGATATCACTTTTGGAAGTTATTCTTCCTAGTTAAAGAGGGAGTGTTGAAATAATGAAGATGTGTTATGAAGAATGTCATGTGACTTGACAACTTTGAGAAAACATATCATATCACGTGTGAAGGTGATATCTTAACTTATTTGATTTGAAATATCTTCCCTAGCTAAGAGGGAGTGTTAATGGATGATAGCTTCGGTCAGATATGAATGACAGTGATGCAAGTATCATTGTCATTCATAAGTGATCGAATTTATCATTCATGTTATGATATTTCTAAAGGAAACATTTAAAATCGAAATTATGAGCATTCATATAAATTCGATCATTCCCGTGATATTATATTTTGCATTCATGTGAAATCAGAATTCTCTTATGTCATCCACCATCATATAGAAGGTTATATACGTGTGAGTATATACATAACAAATGAGTTGTTAAACAAACCGCACCCTAAAGGACGCGTCCCATGAGTGGACGTGCCTCCACTCGTGGAGACACGTTCTCTCATGAGGCGCGCCTCTTAGGGGCGGACTTCTCCCTTACTTATGGTGGTTCCTCATTCGATATGCAAACATAGAATCAGACAATGTTCTGCAATCAGCACATTCAATAAAACAATTCATATCTGGAAATCGAAATCTGAAGAATCGAAAATCTGAACATAGAGGATAAATAATATTTGTCTTAGAAAATTAATTATACAGTTTCTTGACTTTAGTTCAATCTTAGTATTGTCTTAGGATCCCTTTAGCGAAGAGATTTGATTACATTTACCAGGGGGAATACTTAATTAAGAGGCAAAGATAAAAAATTAAATAAAGGCATCGATTGGTTTTGAATAAGCAACAATCAGTCTAAGGAAGGACGTGTCCCTTACCAAGGGAAGACTTGATAAATAGTCATGTCTCTTCTTTGAGGAACAATTATGTCTTTTCCCCATCGTGGGATATAAAGGGAAACACATTTCAAAGAAGAGAGGCATTGAATCATTCAGGTGTAATAGATCTGAAAGGAAGACAAAGATCAGTAAACAATAAATCATTTGCACTCAGAGTAAGGAAGCAATACACATCTTCTGAGTATAAGGCAGATAGAAGAGATTAGAAATAAAGGTGTGCGAACAAAGAATCGAATGAGGGAATCGTGAGACTTAAGCACAAATGTTTGAAAGGAAAATAAAGAGATAAAAGCACAAAGATATAAATAGCGAATAAGGGAGAAACAGGAGGAGTATTTCTTGAGCATAGCAGCAGAAATATTAATATGATATAGTCAGATTTAATATGTGGGAAGTTGGCTCAAGAAGAGATAAAAGAAGACGAATCGTAAATCAATAAGGGAAGTAAGTTGAATGGAATTAATTATTTATATATACATTATATACGATTATGCAATAATGATGCTTGCAGCAATTATTAACACTTATTAGTAATTTTTCAGTTGAACTAATCTATTGCTTCTCTGTAAGAAATATCTTATGAATACTGAAGACAAATCAATCGATTAAGGAGAAGAAAACATATGAACCAGGAACAAAGAGGAATCAATCCATATATCGGAGGAGATTTTTGTTATCAGATATACATATATATATACATTCAGGTGTATTTTCTGCCAATTGTTGTTTATACATGTATGCATATGGCTTATATGATAATAAGAATAGTTAATGTATGATTTCCTATGCTAGAATTAGAAATGTACTTGTCTAACTGAAATCCACTTGTGGGAAGGGCCTGGGATGGAGTAGGTAAGCGAGGCTAGTAAGCAGCCATCCTAGAGTTGTCTTGAATGGCTCCTAGGACCATAGGGCACTTATCTAGAGAGCCAATTAAACCACTTACGACCCTCGCTCAATTCCACAAGATGGAAAGCGTCTTCAGGGGGTCGAGGCATTGATGAGGAAAGCAGATACAAGTCGCCAAGGGGGGAGGGTTGTGGTATACACCCTCTTAGGCTTGGTATATGGCTTTGGGCAAACTCATCATGTCCCTTCTCCCAAAATCCTAATATGATTGCATTATTGATAATCTATGGGTGTGATGTAATTGCCTAACTCTAATAAGTAAGCATAAATATATACATATTTGCATATATTGTTCATGTGGTGATTGCAGGTTTCAAATCTAGAATTGCATCATTAAAGAGATATTTATTTAATAAGATGAAACCCTAACCCAAATTTGTTTCAATTTGTGATCAACATGCAAATTAGGATAGGGGACATTACAAAAAATCTTACAATTATTTGAGCTTCTTCCACTTCATTGTCACTAGACTCACTACTATCATTCTCAGTGCTGCTCATGTTGTTCTTTGAGATTTAATGTGTTGGCGTGTAGTAAGCCCTGATGGCTTAAACTTTGTTTTTCTGCCTTTTTTGTATTTTTGCTTGCAAATGAAAATTGAAAGAAATGCTTGGAAATATAAACTAATGCAACAATAAATATTTACAATACTTCCATTGCAAATACAAATGCTAGAGCTTTATTTTATATATATTTTGATATACAAATTAAGATGATGGATTTACACAAACTGGAATGCAAAAACAAGTTTGAATATGAAAACCTGGAAATGTAGATTGCTGATGAACATACTGATAATGAAGTTGCAGCTGAGATGACGCCTTTTCCCCAAGTTTTTATGTTGCTGCTATTGATTTCAGACATAGCCGCCACCAATAGGAAGGATTAGCAGCCAAGAGATGAAGTGCCTTGGCCTAGGGTGAACACGCCTCTCTTTGGAAGCACTGCACGGCTTTACCAGCAATGATGGAACTCTCAATAAATAATCAGAAACATTAATAATTGATGGAAATTGCTGAGCATGTACAAACAAACAGATCTGATATGAAATGGCATCCAAATTTTTTAAGATTTTCCTCCAATTTGCACAAATAGAACCTCTGTGTGAAGCTCTCACGATGGCTATCTTTAATGGATCTTTCACCACCTCAGAATAGCTGCAACACTGAAGAATTTATGATTCTTCAATGGCTGGTATAGCTGAAACCCTAGTTTCAGGTGCACAAACTCCAGAGACATCAAAATTTGCAAAGTCAAGTATTCAATTGGTGAAGTTGATTTAGCATATGATGTCTTATATACCCTCATGAGAAAGGTCGACTTCTTTTTCTTTTTAATCATTTAAATGATTTTCTTTTGTTGCATTAAATGTTGACTTAGGAAATGCATAGGTATGGGCGCCCAAATAAAATAATCATTAATACTCATTAATGATGGGTCATGGCCCCATTCCTAAATTAACTTTATAATTCGCCCTTATAATATATATAATCATTAATAAAGTACCTTCATTAACAATATTATAATAATAATACTCAAATTAAGCCAACTTGCCTAGCCAATTGAAAACCCATGATGACCACTACCAATACAATATGACTAGTTGCCCTACCAAGAATAGCAACCCTGCAAATATGACTTACTTTAAATAGTAAGTATCTCAAACTAAGCCAAATAACATGAGCAGAGGCCTAAACCTAAATCCAAAAGAACGCTGCAGAGTAGTAATGTCCCATTTGATCGAGTAACAACTACCAATAGACCCTCAAATAAAAAATACTAGCCCACGAGGGTCAAATGATGGGCTAACCCCTCAAAACAGATACTGACTAAGGAGGGGACATTATAGTCCGCCCTCCCCAAGATTGCTTGCCCTCAAGCAATCGCAATGTTGGATGTTGTAGTATATCCTCATGCTCCCAAGTAGCATTCTCTATCGGAAAATCCTTCCACTTAACAAGATATTCCTTGATGACTCTTCTCCGAAGAGGTCTCTCTTTGAACTCCAAAATAGTCTCAGGTACTAGGATCAACTTTCCCTCATCATCCAGGGGTGGTAATGTGGTAGAAGGAACAATATGTTGTCCTAACGCCTTCTTGAGGCAGGACACATGAAAGACATTGTGCACTCTACTGTCTTTTGGTAGATCAAGCTCGTAAGGCACCTCGCCAACTCACCGAACAACTCTGAATGGTCCATAATAGCGTGGCTTGAGCTTCTTAGTTGCACTTTTCCTGAGAGTAGATTGCCTATAAGGATGCAGCATAAGGTACACCATATCTCTGACCTCAAATGATCCCTCAACTCACCTCTGATCAGCATACTGCTGTTGATTCTTGTTGTCTTCAATTTTGAGAATTCAAAATTGGACAACCTATGAAATTTTAGGCAAAATTTCTTCATAAATCTCTATGGAACGCATTTCGAGGCACCAAAATTCTCCAATTGAATTGTGCAACCATTGGTCTCCTTCCTATTTTGCCTTGTGCGAAATTTGGGATCATTTTGACATGTTTTTCCCCTTGTTTTGTCCAATTTCGGGATTTTTGATCACCATTGCAAGTAGGGATCTTTTTGTGTTAAGGAACGCTTTACGAGGTGAAAAATCTCTGTTTCAAAAATGGAAATTATTCCTTGGGTCATTTTGAATCTTTGCTCCAAATTTCATCGCATTCTGATTTCATTTGCCTTGTCTTTGAGTCATTTTTTTTTATGTTTTGGGTCAATTTCGGGTTTTTGAGGCATCACTGCAAGTAGGAACTTTTTGCCTTCATTGCAAGTCAATAATAGGAACTTTTTTCCTTCATAACAAGTTGTAGGAACTTTTTGAAAAACTTGCAAGTCAGTTGTAGGAACTTTTTAACTCCATTACAAGTGTAGGAACTTTTTACTCACTTTACATGTTATGTTCAAAAAGTGAAATTGCAATGAGCTTCAAAAAACCCGATTTCACTTAAAAGTGAAAAAGTAAAATTGTTGAGAGCTCTAAAAATTCCGATTTGCTTTTAAGTGGAAAAAGTGAAACTGCAATGAGCTCCAAAAAACCTGATTTCACTTAAAAGTGAAAAAGTGAAATTGCAATGAGCTCTAAAACTCCCGATTTCACTTAAAAGTGAAAAAGTAACTTGCAATAAGCTCTAAAAAGCCCGATTTGCTCTTAAGTGAGAAAAATAAAATTGCTAAAGACTCTAAAAAGTCAGATTTTCCTTTTAAGTCATAAAGTGAGATTGCTAAAGACTCTAAAAAGTTCAAACCTTCATGAAAAAGTTGCTGAGAGCTCCAAAAAGTCCGATTTTAGTCATAAGTTGAAAAAGTGAAGTTGCTGAAAGCTCTAAAAAACCTGATTTGCTTAAGGGATGAGATTTTAACTTGCAAAGTGTTCTTAAAAACCCGATTTTGGCCTTTTATGTTATTTTCACTTGTTTTTTAATTTGAAAAACCTGAAATTGAGCTTTGGCCCCACTTTCGCAGCCCCTTTGTCTCATTCTCATTAGTCCTGTTTGCACACATGACCTACCGAATCAATAATATAGGGAATGGGCCTTATTTTTCAAGCAAATTCCAAGGCTGGAGAATGATACAAAGAAAGAACAACAACATAACGAAGCCACACAAGGAGTTGAACAAGTGACATGATTGAGCATAGAATGCTTTCAAAACAAAGATGGAAGAATGTTTTCCAGACAACAATATGAAAACCCAATCAAGGATGATGTAGTTCAAGTCATGTCTTTGGACACTTAAAATAGTTTCAATTATGTATTTATAATTTAGTTTTGACAAATTACATGTAAAATGGAAAAATGTAATTGCAAGTAATCATATCACTTGTAAAGTTGTAACTTGTAATTACATGTAATTATATTACAAGTCAAATTACAATAGGACTTGTAATGTTGAATAAGTCAATTGCAGTTAGTTAGTGGTTGAGAGAATTTCTCAAGTTTGTTGGGATCCTCCCACCTTTTTTTCAAGGCTTCTTTCCTATAAATACTTGAGGGGGTCTATTATAATAACTATCTTTTTGGCAATAGAGAAAACTGTGCAAAAATTTACAGCAAAGAGACTTTGTGCTTTGTGTGTGTAAACTTGATTTCCAAGTGATATAAGGAAGGCATAATATTTCAGACTTTGTGTTGAGTCTTGTTACATGTTACTACTATGTTCTTATGTTATAGTAGTGCTTTTTTCCGAGTTCTTCTTGTGAAGTTGTGGAGCTATTGTGAAAAGACTTTGGTCTGATTTCTTGCAATCTTTGTGCTACAAGTTTGAAGGATTGAATTAAATTGATTTACAGTTAGGAGTTGTGACTTGCAGGTGCATTATATTTATAGACTTTGTGTTGTTATGTGTTGCATTATAATATCATTCTAAAAGGGTGGATAGGGTTACTGATTCTCAAGACTTTGTGCTTGAAGGTTGTTTTCCCGTCCTGGAGGAGGTGACGAAAGTTTTTGTGCTTTAAGGAAACTTCATTTCTTCTCTCTTAATTCCATTTCAAGCTATTGTAAAAGTTTTCTTAAAAGTCATAATCACTTTTCTGCGAAGAGAAAATAATATAATCCTTCCTGAAATAAGAGGAAAGATTGTTGTTCCACCCATATTAGTTTAAATTAGTTAGAAAAGGGGGAGACTTCCCTAAATTAGGAGAGTATCACACTCACACACTGTGGCTGAAATCACAATTTTACATATCCCCAAGATATACAAAATTTTCAACCAATAATTTTGTGCCTTTTGTATATTTTCATGAAGTGCTCGCATAATGTCTTGGTTCTCCTGCAGTAGATCACCAACGCTAGGCACCCTGCTATCACTAAGCAACAAATCGAGAAAGCTTGGCGCATCATAACCATATAATGCCCTAAATGGTGTCATTTGAATAGTCACGTGGTAAGTGGAATTGTAGCAGTACTCACATAAATGTATCCACTTTACCCAAGCTCTCTGCTGCCCCTAAACATAGTTCCGTAGGTATCCCTCCACCCATTTGTTCACTATCTCATTCTGCCCGTCGGTCTACGGGTGGTAACTAGTGCTCGGAGTAAGCTCGGTCCCACATAAACGGAATAACTCCTGCCAGAAGTGGCTCATGAACCGACTGTCTCTGTTACTGACAATACTTCGAGGCAATCCATGTAAACTGAATACCTCATGGAAGAATAGATCTGCTATCTGTGTAGCTGTGTATGTAGTAGTAATCAGAAAGAAGTGAGCATATTTTGTCAGCTGATCAACCACTATATATAAACAATCCTTACCCTGGGCTTTTGGCAAACCCATAATAAAGTCCATAGATAAGCATTCCCATTTCCTCTTAGGAATAGGAAGTAGCTGAAGCAATCCTACTAGTAATGTGTGCTCTTGTTTGTTCTGCTAACAAACAGAGCACTCTCTAACATGACAAAGAACATCAGTTTTGAGACCTTTCCATGTGAACCTCTCCCGAACCTACCTGTAGGTCTTATAGTATTCGGGATGTCCAGCCATAGGTGAATCGTGAAAAGTCCTCAACACCTTGTTCTTCACATCTGATCTTGGGACTAAGTATATCCTCTCCTTGTAAATGATGAGCTCATTAACAAGAGAGTACCTGCTGTCCTGTATAGTCCCATCAACAATGCCAGAAGCCCACGGGTTCTTGGCATACTCAGCAATGATCAAGTGCCTGTAGTCCTCTAAAATATTTGCCATTGAGCTCAAATAGGGACAACGTGATAACGCATCAACAACAATGTTCTGCGTACCCTTGACATAGGAGATGTCAAAGTCATAAGACTGCAGCTTGCTAACCCATTTCTGTTGTAGGCATCATTCTACATTCTGCTGCCCACTCCACCATGTCATGTCTAATGAGCCTCCCCATCTGTCCAAATGAAATAACCTTCAAGTTACTGTCCCTTATGGCTTTTAGAATATGAGTTTTACCATCAGCATGGAATTTCATTTCCATGTCTCTAAGATTGAGAGTAAACTCACCAATTGCATGCATCCATTTCATGCCAAGTACTACATCCATGTCTCCCATGTTGACCACATAAAAATCTGCTTTAAATTCATAGTTATTTAAAAGCATGGGCAGATCCGGTATTATCCTCACACTTGAGAGTGTAGCCCCCAACAACTTTGACCCTTATGCCTTCAAACTCTTGAGTCTGACTACCACGTCTTTCCACTAACCATGCATCTATAAAGTTGTGAGTTGCACCTATGTCAAGTAAGGAGATAACTTTTTGTCTTGCTAAGATCCCTCTCATACGAAAAAAACCTTCTTTTAGCATGCTAGAGAGGTAAGCTTCTTCCACACTTGTTTCTCCTTCATCTTCTCCTTCATGTTCTTCACTTTCAGCCCCTATGTCCTCATAATCAGCTTGCTGTTCTGTCATAACAGCAGGGTCTTCACCTTCATAGAACCACTCCATTTGCCTATTTTGGCGCTTAGGCCTTAGAGGACATTTATGTTTATCATCATAAGGACCCTTACAGTAGAAACACAATTTCCTTTTCCTCAAATCATTTAGTGTTTCCCTATCCAAGGGTGTTGCAAATTTCTTCTTTTGGTCAAAATCCATTGGTTTTTTGGAAGCTGATTTGTGATCACTAGATGAGGTAGTTGGCTTGAAGTTGAATTTGCTGCGAGGAGTAGAGAGTTCCATGCTGCGTGCTTTCCTCATAGCCTCTTGCAAGGTAGGTGGATCAAAGGCTCTGATCCAACCTCTCATAGGTTCATATAGACCCTCAATAAATAATAAAACAAGTCTCCTCTCTGAAAGACCTGTTACCATTACTGAAAGTCTTTGAAATTCACTTATGTATGCTTCCAAGCTTCCCATTTGTTTCAGCTGAGTAAGTTCTCTAAAATACAACTCTGGATCCCTTCTATCAAAATGCTCAACCAGTCTATCAACAAATTCTTGATATGTAGTAATGATATCATGTTGCAAAGTCACCATCCCATGATGCCACCAATCACGGGCAACCCCATCTAAATGTAGTGTTGCAAACTTAATTACATCTTCTTCTGACATAGGACGTAGTTTCAAGAATGTATCCAACTTACTAATCCACGACCTTGCTGTCACCTCACCGCTGCCATCAAAAAGTGGAAGTGTGAGCTTGCTGGTTGCGTGTTTAAGATCATTATTTTGGTGCCTTGGCCTCCTATCATGCCTAGGCCTGCTATGCTCTCTCTTTTGACTCATGTAACGGTCAAAAGTCAAGTGTTCTTTCACACGTGGTGGCAAAGAATCCCACTCATCATGCATCACCATAATATCATCAACAAATGCGACTTCTTCCTCTTCTTCCTTTGGTTCATTCCTCACAAATGTGGGACGTGTAGGCCTCTTAAAAGTGTGGGTAGGTGCTCTTCTTGCTCTAGGTGTACCAACAACACTTGCATGCTCCTCTTGATCATGATTAGGCCCTCTAGGAGGTTGATTAAGTTGCTATATAGCTACTATAAGCCGTTGCAAAACATTTGCTACCTGTTGCTGCCCTGCTTGAAGACCCCTCAAAATTTCTCTAGCTTCTCTTTGCTCATTATACCCTTCATTTCAAGGAGGACTATGTAATGTCCCCTTTTTTCACGAGCATTAGAGTTGGGGAATTAGCCTATTTTCCTGACCCTCATAGGCTAATAGTTCTGGATAGAGGGTTTCTTGGACGGGCACTTGGTCGTCAGTTTGCAGTATGGGTCTTCGAAGTATGGTGACAGGGTGAATTGTTGCATTTGGCAGGATACTTGTGCTTAAATTTATGATACTCACCTTCTATTTCACCATCCTCGGCCTAGGGACCATGTGTCTTTAAAAGGAAGGGGTCACTTTATATTTTTCAGTTACTATTCATTCATAAAGTGAAAAAAGAAATAACTTAAGTGAATAGTGCTCACTTTTATGAATAGTGTTTTTTAATGCAAAAACTTATAAATAGAAGGAGAATTTTGACCCTCTTGATGCATAGATGATTTTGCTTGTTGAAAACTTGGAGTGTGACTTTGGAGGAAGGAGGCTAGGGTTTCCTGATTTCTTGCAGTGGTTAAGCCTGGTGGGGCTTTGTTCTTTGTTCTTGAGCTGTTTGGTGGTGTGAAACACCACCTTAAAGTTGCTGTTTAGTTTTTGGTTGCTCCATTTTGGAGACACAAGTTGTTGTTTGCAGTTTATTTGAGCCTTTTTCAAAGGGGTTTGGATTGCCATAGACTCCATTCACATTTGTACGAGAGCTGTTTGCTTGTGGAGCATTTTGGGACTGTTTTTTGAAAGCTACAACCAGTTGCATTTTCTTGAGGGTTTGAACCCGCATATATTAAAAAAAAGGCCTTTTCTAAGAGGCTGCAATCACACCCAAAAGGGGTGCCCTTATCCTAGAAGGCTTCCCAATCCGGATTTGGTTGGGAGAAGTTCGTCTTCCAAGAGTTGTGTGCATTTCTTTAGGGGCGGGTACTGTAGCAAGTCACTATTCACAGTGATGTTTGGCTGTAAGTAAAAGTATGGATTATGAAATACTTAGTTTCGAATCTGATGAAAACTATATGTTGTAAGCATTTTATTTTGTAATGAAGAAATTATATTTGGCCTCTAAATTGAACAATGTACTCAAGTTGTTTCAGTAGCTTAGTTTATTTGAAACTTTCGTTGTATGCATATGCTCTTTAGTACCATTTTAGTGTTATTAGCAAACAAAGTCAGGAGCACAAAGAAGGCAAACACAAACTGAAACAAAATGAGATCTACGAAGCTCAGTGGAAACAAATCAGCAAAGTGTTGGAACACTACAGACTAGCCCATCTCCTATCACCCATAATACCTGTAACACTGTCACTATCGCTTGACTGTGTTCTGTTACCCCCTGAACTAGACCTGTGAATGCCTAATATGCCAGATATTGTATGCCCTTTTGGAACTGTTGTGACCTTTTCACACATCGCCCCATCCAGATGGGGACCCCCAATTTTTGCTCCATTTTGGTCTTTTGGGTTTTGTCTCTCTCTCTCTCTCTCTCTGATCTTTTGTCCTTTCGGGGATGTCTTTGTCTTTGACCTAAGTTGAAATTTTGGCTAAGTCTGAAGTGAGTACTGTCAAATTAGGGTTTTCATTCTTCGGGCCAGTTTGAAGTTAAATCAAGTTGGTAAATTGACATCTGAGCACATCATTGCTGTCAGAAGGCCTCTAGCAAGTTCCCACTGAGTTTTCATTGAAATTTGACAACTTACTATTTTTAGTAAGTACCTAATTTGAGGTCTTTTCCTCAGAATTTCGGGATTCTAACTACTTCAGCACATCCGGGCAACTTCAGGGTGACTGCATGTGAAATTTGAACAGATTTGGACAACTGGCTATTTTTAGCAGTTCAGCCTTCGGAGGCCATTTTCAGGGTTTAAACGTATGATTTTCCAATACATGACGGGAGAATTGATCTGGGTTTTTCAAGACCTTCACAATAGTGTAACATGCAAACCAAGACAATCACTTTCAGAGTTCAGCCTTCGGAGGCTATTTTTAGGGTTTGCATGCAGAGTTTTTCAACGCATGTCCGGATATTCCTTCTGGGTTTTTCGAGAGCTTCGCAACAGTGTGACATGCATGCAGAGAGGATCAAGTTTCGAGGACTTACTATTTTTAGCCAGTGCCCGCATGCAGACCAGTTTTCTGGGTTTCTTGAGATCCCACAGGCAATACGACATGCAAAATCATCCGGCAGTGGATTGGTCACTTTTTAGGAAGTTTCTATTAATAACAGTTTCACCCCAGCCACCCAACACTTCAGTTCAACATACAGAGTGACATGCAAAAGAAACAAAGTCAAACGAAGACCATTCGGGATACATGCAAGTCAGAATTAGGGTTTCCACTTTTCTAGGGGATAAAATCTAGAAATTGTCAGAATGAAGTACCCCACCGATATCAGCATCATCCAAGAAACCTACTGGCAAAATTTGAGCGGAATCGGAGAACTTACTATTTTTAGTAAGTCAGGACACGGCTATAAATAGCAGGTCTGCACCCGAGTTTGGCATGAGCACGACACTCAAGTTATCGGGATCAGGCATAGCAAGTTTCAAGTCAAACGGAGCTACTGAAGATAGGCAACTTTGAAACTTACTATAAATAGCAGGTGGCTATAAATAGCAGGTCAGGGCGGGGGACTGGCAAAACAAGTTCATCAGACTACAGGGATCATATGGTGAAAATTTCATGACAAACGGAGTTGAAGAAGTCAAGGAAATCAAGGGCTTACTAAAAATAGCAAGTGGCTATAAATAGCAGGTTGACATGTGGGACAGGCGAAAGCAAGTTCACCAGGCAAAGAGGGTCATATGGTGAAATTTTCATGCCAAACGGAGCCATGGAAGTCAGAAAAGCAAAGACTTACTAAAAATAGAATGTGAGATCAAGATCCAGCAGAGGCATGGAAATTTTACTAAGTATGGGGAAATGGAAGCTGAACCCTCTAAATGCGCCTAAGTCAAGAGAGGGAGGCTTGGAAAAGTCAAAGACGCCCTCAAAATGAAAGTAAGCAGGCTAAAATGCGCCCACCTCAAGGATGAAACTAGAAATTTTGCTAAGTATGAAAAACAAAAGCTCCACCTTGTAAATGCGCCCATCACCTTGAGGCCACTTCAAAATTTGTCTAAGTCAAAAGTGAGAGCACACCCTCTCAAATGCGCCCAAGGCATGAAGTCAAGGCTTGAAAATAAAAGGGGCAAGTTAAAAATGAAAGCTCCTACCCTCAAATGCGCCCACCTTAGGAAATCCACTTCAAAAGGTTTCTAAGGCACACAAATGGAAGTGGCACATGCAAAATGCGCCCTCAAGGGAGAAGGGTGGCTGAAAGTTTCTAAGGCATAAACAAAGTTCATCCTCCACCTCTCAAATGCGCCCAACAAGGGTTAGATGTTGAAGAATTTTTCTAAGTATGGTGAAATAAGAGCTTCACCTCTCAAATGCGCCCAAGAAGATGATGAAGATGTGAAAATCTCTAAGGCATCAAATTTGAAGCTGCATACCCCAAATGTGCCCAAGAAATTGAAAGGGTGTTAAGAAATTCTAAGGAAAAATGGGAGTTGCTGCATGGAAACGCGCCCTCAAGTGGAAGCTAGATATGTTGAAGGCGCCCAAGAAGAGTTAGGAGGTTGGTGAAATCGTCTAAGTGCTAAAGTAAAAGTAGCACATGTAATAAACGCCTAAGTGTTGAAATGAAAGTAGAGACATCAAAATGCGCTCTCCACTTGAAAGGGATAGTGAAAGCCTTAAAATTTCTAAGGCATTGAAGATAGAGGTTGAGAGTATAAAATGCGCCTTAAAGTAAGAGCCAACCCACTCCAAGTGTGCCCATAAACATAAAGTCAAATGCTTTAAAAAGGAAAACGCCTAAGGAAGTATGAAGGCAAGACTTAGAATATTTTCTAAGTATGAGGGATATGAGAATTCAAGGGGTCATATGCGCCCAAGGTAGGAGGAGGTGAAAGACTTAGGAATTTGTCTATGGCATTAGAATAAAATGCCACTGAAGGGAATACGCCTAGAGAGAAGGAAATGTTGAAGGAATTTCTAAGTTAGAAAATGGAAGTAGAAGACTTCAAATGCGCTCCAAGGAAGTTGGGACTTGAGAAAAGTTGCTAAGTGTAAGGCAAAATTCTAAGGCGTGAAAATGCTTGGGTGTTAAGAAATTCTAAGTAAGGAAAAATGGAAGTGGATACATGAAAATGCGCCCCTCATGGGTAAGTTAATAAAATTCAAATTTTTCCTAAGGCATTTTCAAAGATAAAGTGGGAAATACGCCTGGAAGAGGGAACATTTAAATTCCAAGTGCAAGGTAATATACACCCATGAACAGGAGGAAATTTCTTCAGCAAGTCAAGGAAAAATGCCATGGCAGGAAAAATGAGGATTGCAGGTCTGGAGTATGTCAAGAATAAAAATGAATAAACCTTAGCAAATTTTATTATTTTTCAAAAATAATAAAAATTACACTTACCCCTTCGTCTGGATACACATGAAAACGATGAGTTCCGAGGGGAAATTTCTTCTGGGTATTGGATATTTCCCACTGGGAGATGATTTGAATCTCTTCCATGTCTTGCTCGTGTTGTTTCGACAAGGATTTTAGCCTGGCACCCGTCTAACAAGTTTTCTAAGGCTTCGAGGGATAAATTTTCTAAGGCATGGTAAAATAAAGCAACAGGGGGTCAAATACACTCACAGGGAAGAAATTTGTCTAAGGCATGGAGGAATTTGAAAATGAACTGAAGCTCTAACATCAAGCGTTCAAATGCATCCTCAAGATGAAATATTTTCTAAGGCACAAACTCCAGGCAAGGTGGTGGATACGCCCATGATGAAAGTTTGCTAGAAAAGTGATGAATTCTATCAAGATCCGGAGATCAAGCGGTCAGAACATGGAGATAAGGTAAGTAAAGTGAATTTAGATTATAAAGTGTTCTGATACTCTTCTTTTGTTTTGCAGGATGAACATTGAAGCCAAGGCATGAGGACTTGATGAAGCTTTGGAAAGAAGAAACGACAGTGAAGATTTGGCTAAGAAACTAAGAACGTGATGCAAAAGAAGCAAATGTGCCCAAGGCAGTGGGCTAAAGAAATGTGAAAGCTACAGGAAGGAAATGCATCCAGGAATGAAAGCAACAAGAAGAATTAACGCAGAAGGGCTTTTTGTAAGGAGGATTTGAACCAAGTGTTGTTGCCTCCTCCTAACGCAACAGAATTGGCAGGCAAAGCAGTGGGAACGCGTTTCCGGATGAGAATCTTCTAGAAGAAGATAGTGGGCATTAATTGCAGATAATGGTTCTTGCAGAGGAGTGGAGAATATTCTGTGCATTCATTGCCCCACTCCTCTCTGTGGCGGTTTTTAGGGCAAAAGCCCTAATTAGGGCATAAATGGCTCAATTTGAGCCCTTCATTGTAATTCAATCTGAACCGTCAGTTGGACTGGGCCAACTATAAAAGGGGCATCCCCCCTCATTTGTAGATGGATTAGAACTAGAATTGAATCAGAGATAGAGTTGAGCTAGAGAATAGAAGGCATATAGCATTTAGCCTAGAAGTTAGCTTAGATTGAGGAGGAAAGGAAGTTCTCCCATTGAGGACTTTGTAAGAAGTTGTTGTGAACACTCTCATAATATAAAGATTTATCATTGTTTGGTGGTTCTATCTTCTATTGTGAGTAGCTAGCAAGGCTTGTTCGTCTTTCCAATTCAAGTAGATAGAGTAAAGTAGACTTTGTTTTATGCAAGTAGTTGTTAATTGTGGAGTGTGGCGCTGCGATTTGAGCATATCTTCTTTCATCCATACCACTAGCGGGCTTACTGATGGTAAGTTCGCCTTGCGTGGTCAACTGGAGTATTGGCACTTAACTTCGATTGTGGTTCATATGTCCGTATGCATCGTGGTGATGGTATGTACATGTTGTGTCGTAATTTGAACACCTTTCTCATCCTTTGAAGATTGCACCAACTTTGTCAGAGTTGTCTGAAGGGAGACGAAGCAAAGTCTGGTTTGAAGATTGTTTAAGTCGATCCTCGTCCTCCACCCTTTAGGAGTAGATGGTAGCATCCTTATCCCTATCCCCTTTAAATTCGGTATTTCTTGGTTAATTTAGGAGTTAGAACAACATTGTCAAATCATTTCTTAACTGCTTCACAAAATCGAACAACTACGTAAGTCCCCTTGAATACCCAGCATATTCACATTAGCCAACTGAGTCAATTCGTGTTAAATGAACCTTGGAGTTGAACGCATGAACTTTCACGCAATCTTAGCATGCGGAATACTTTAATCAAGAGAGAATAGAATGACCGTTGGGCATTTTTATTCTGTGTTGATGTCGTCATAAAAAGCACGTCAACAGGAACAATTGGTGGTCTCCAATGGCCTGTACCCTTGGTGTAAAAATGATTATTCTTGTTCATGTAATGCAAATTCTCCACAAGTTGGCAGGCATCTGCTCTAATACCACTGTAGTAAGCCTTGATGGCTTAAACTCTGCCTTTTTGTCTTTTTTATAGTTTTGCTTGCAAATGAAAATTGAAAGAAATACTTTGAAACTAAGTTATCGGGTTCGCACCCACAGGCCTCGAACCTGGTACGGGTTCGCCTGTGGGTACGCCTTGGGTACGCACAGGGTGCGCGCCCAACCCTGTGGATACGCCTTGGGCATGCACCCGGGAGAACCCACAGGGCTGGGCGCGCACCCTGTGCGTACCCAGGGCGAACCCAGCCAAATGGTTCGTGGACCCAGGAGTATCAGCCACGTACCTGGGTGTACCTGGAAGAACCCATGGCCCAACACTCAAAACATCATGAAAATTAGGTGCGCTATGAAGTTTTGTGCTGCCCCTCGACCCCGCTGGGGGCGTTGCCCTCAGACTCCCATGAGGGGCGCTGCCCCTCGACCCCATTGAAGACATTGCCCTCAAACTCCCATTGAATTTAATTGATTTTCTAGGTACTCTCCAAATCCAAGTTTCCATAGTTTGCCTACAAGTCTTCATCTATAATATCACATTTAAGGCTTTTGAAACCATACAAAACTCTATAGCGCACCTCATTTTCATGGGAAAGAGGAAGATGTAAATTTGTAAAATATATTAATGTAGTATTTACTTTAATTTTGTTCAAGAATATCAACATCAACGCATTCCACATGAGGATGCCATTTTGTACCCAATTTGCTTTCAAATCAATCAAATACAACTATCAATTGGCATCTAATATTTATCTTTGGCATTTGGCATTGATCAATGATTAAGTATCATACTATGAAATGATTCAGTTTTACAATTCTATATATTTCTCTTATTTTTTTGTATATATAATACATATATATATATACACACGTACCCATACGTACCCAAACCCCTAAAAATTTTTTTCACGTACCCACGTACAGGGTCCCCGAACCCGAACCCGTCCCCGAACCCGAACTGGTAACTTAGCTTTGAAATATAAACTAATGCAGCAATAAATATTTACAACACTTCAACTGCAAAACCAAATGCTAGAGCTTTATTTTATATATATTTTGATATGCAAATTAAGATGGATTTACACAAACTGGAATGCAAAAACAAGTCTGAATATGAAAACCGGGAAATGTAGATTGCTGATAAACACATTAATAATGAAGTTGCAGCTGAGACGACGCCTTTTCCCCAAGTTTTTATGTTGCTGCTATTGATTTCAGACCTTGCCGCCACCAATAGGAAGGATTAGCAGCCAAGAGATGAAGCGCCTTGGCCTAGGGTGAACACGCCTCTCTTTGGAAGCACTGTACAGATTTACCAGCAATGGTGGCACTCTCAATAAACAATCAAAAACATTAATAATTGATGGCAATTGCTGAGCATGTACAAACAAACAGATCTGATATGAAATGGCATCCAAAAACTTTAAGATTTTCCTCCAATTTGCACAAATAGAACCTCTGTGTGAAGCTCTCCTGATGGCTATCTTCAATGGATCTCTCACCACCTCAGAATAGCTGCAACACTGAAGAACTTATCTTTCTCCAATGGCTGGTATAGCTGAAACCCTTGTTTCAGGTGCACAAAGTCCAGAGACATTGAAATTTGTAAAGTTAAGTATTCAATTGGTGAAGTCGATTTTGCATATGATGTCTTATATACCCTCATGAGAAAGGTCGACTTCTCTTGCTTTTTAATCATTTAAATGATTTTATTTTGTTGCATTAAATGTTGACTTAGGAAATGCACAGGTATGGGCGCCCAAATAAAATAATCATTAATACTCATTAATGATGGGTCATGGCCCCATTCATTAATTAACTTTATAATTCACCCTTATAATATATATAATCATTAATAAAGTACCTTCATTAACGATATAATAATAATAATACTCAAATTAAGCCAGCTTGCCTAGCCAACTGAAAATCCATGATGACCACTGCCAATAGAATATGACCAGGTGCCCTGCCAAGAATAACAACCCTGCAAATATGACTTACTATAAATAGTAAGTATCTCAAGCTGAGCCAAATAACATGATCAAAGGCCTAAATTTGAATCCAAAAGAACGTTGGAGAGTAGTAATGTCCCATTTGATCGAGTAACAACTACCAATAGACCCTCAAATCAGAACTACTAGCCCACAAGGGTCAAATGATGGGCTAACCCTTCAACAACTGATACTGACTGAGGGGACATTACATGGCGTTTTGATTAACACCTCTGGAATGCGGATTAGAAACGGATAGCTATGCATAGGAAAACTGCTCTTCAAATTAGGAGGGGAAGCTCCCTCTTCGGTGATGATGCTTAAAAAGAAATGTTAAACTACGACTGATCTTTTTTTTCTTAGATGAGAGCACAAGGTTATAAAAATCTTTGCATCACAACTGAGGTATTCTGTTTTTAACTCTAACTGCGACACTGGCCTACTCTAAAGACGCTTTTGACAACTCAAATAAACTCAGAGCTTGAGAATCAAAAGTAAAGGACTGATTTGATAACATAGAAGCTTAAATAAATTCATTCTTAGATCACACTCAAAGACTCATTATACTTATAAGAATAAAGATTATGCAAGCATAACACATAAAACAAGATACTGAAAGAGATTAAGATAGTAGATCAGAGCACAATAGGCATGAGATTTCCTTCCTCGAATTCCAACAACACTTACACGTCTGGGACAGCAGATTGTAGCAAAGACAGGCAAATAATAAGCGATCAATCACTAGATTACACATAAACTGAACAATGATTTGCAACAAAAGGCAGGCATGCAAACTTGCTCTTACACAAAATGGAGAGACACTGAATACCAAAGTTGTGGCAAAAGTAGGCTCAACAATTTGTTATCACAATAACGGTTGAAAAGAAATGGGCAAGGCTGTCCTTATTTATACACAAACATGGAGTAGCAAACCCTAAAATGTCCTTGTTTTTACAACTAGACTTGCCAACATGCAAGTTTTATTTCTAAGACTAAACAAAAGATAACAACTAACCACCTGCTAAAATCAGTTAACTGATTTAAAAGCAAGAAAAACACCAACTATACATTTGATATTTCACAAAGAATAGATATGCATGAATGAGAACAACAAGTTTAACTTGGAAAAGGCATCAAGTTAACTGCTTCTTTTTGAATTCTATTCTTAGAAAACATCACTGCCCCAAAAGGTGACTCACTCATTGATAATTTTGGAGGCTCTGCAACTAGAGTGATGACCTTTTATAAATATATCCTCTTGCTTCAACATATCTTTGTTTTTTTTTTACCTCGCGACCATTCTTTGCCATTCCTCTGTTTCTTCTGTAACTTTATTCTTCTAACGCTTCTACTGATTTTTCAATGGAAGAGTATTGTATGATGAAAAATTTGAATTTTGACTATAAACACACCTATGTCCGGAAAAGTTTTGCACAAATTGCTAAAAATAAGTTACTTATTTTTCTCCATAAAAGGCAGATTTCCTAAAAAAAGTTGAGGTTTGGGTTTTGTAGACAATCCCATTTTGATGAGACCTAGCTTGTTAGATTTTGAAAAAGATGAGGGTTCCCCAAAAAAGCACAAAAAATATTTTTTTTGGAAATATAAATTATTCCAATCTTCAAGAGTAAAAAGCAAGTGGACCCAGATCGATGAAATTTGAAAAAGCTGACCACCTGTTTCTAAAATGTGATGCCTTAAAAAAACGAACCATGAAAAGCGTTCCTCTGTGCTTGCCAATCTCGAATCCATAAAGAACACTAAAAAAGCACTTCGTTTGATCCTCCAAATCTTGATGAAAATAAAATTTTATCTTTCTTCCTTTGAAAGACAACCTGCAAATTATGAAGAATGAATGCTAAAAGATTTCTTAAATAGAGTTTGGAGGTGAAAAAACACTTTCTTTGCAAAACCCTAAAATTTTGGAGTCTATCCATAAAGATAGAAACTTTGCATGCAAAAATCTATCTTCGTTTGCATGTGCAATGGTGAATTCCTCTTTTGTAGCCGCAAAAGCATTGGCAAAAACATACGCATTTGATGACATCATCAAACACGTAAAACCTCTCCAATGTTAGCCATTTTTCTCTTTTTTTTTAACTTTTGCTGCAACTGTTGTCGATGATGGAGACTGACTTGGAAAGTAGTGTGTTGGGATCAAAAATTTTCCAAGTGTTGAAAGTCTATAGTCTCCCTCCTTGGAAATGGGCGCCCAACATACTATGACAGCCAAATTTTTTATATTTTCAAATTTTCACTTTCCTTGTTTTGCGTGTTTCTGTCGAAAGCTAGTGGCCTCTGTTCAGACGTTGTTTCTCGCAAATCGGTGAACAACAAAGACTGAAAGTCAGTCAATCAAGCAAGCCTAATCAAAACTAAGATGATTTATACCCTCTGTCGGTCCCCAACATTGCATCTGAATGATCTTCTGAGAAGTGGAACTGACTCGATGAAGAAGTTTGATGAATTTTTGAATGGAGCAAAAAATAAACTAAGGCGCAAGAAGCTAGGCGCCACTCCTTGATAGGGGTGCTTGGCTTTGCCAAAGTTAGTTAAATTTTGATGTTTTCCAACTTTCCTTTGATTTCTTCATTTTGCATGAAACGCGTTTGTTCAATCCGCAATTTCCGTTGTCTGAAAGATCTTCAACAATGGATGATGTATCAAATGAATAGCATGAACATAATTGAGATGATCTCTAGCCTTTCATTGCCCTGAAAAAATGCTTTTGATTGTTACTCTATGTGATTGAACTAAGCTGATGAGGAAAATTGCACGTTTTCTGGACAAGGGCAAAATTATTCTAAGGCATGAGATCCTAGGCGCCCCTCTTGGACAGGGGTGCCTAGACATCCCACACAAAGATTTTTTTTCACAAATTTCAACTTTTCCTTTGCCTTCTCCGTTCATTGTTATGCGTGCATCGTTCGCTGTTCGTTGTTGTTTGTGCAACATTTTAGACTTTGAATTTGACACCTAGCAGCTAACCTTCCTTTGTTGATGACTTCAGAGCTCATGCTTTTCCTTCTAAAAATGAAAAATAGACCCAACAAAGAAAACCTGACCTTTTGACGATTCTGACTAGATCAACCTGATTAGGAAGTATTTTCAACCAATCAGAATCAGTTAGAGCCCTCCAAACAAAGATTCTATTTTTTAGAAACTTTCTTTTTTTATAAAGTTTTGCCATCATCCATTTGACAACAAACCCAAAAAACCCCGACTCAATTCTATTTTAAAAAATTTCTAAAAACATAAACTTTATATTGTTAGAAATTTTGACTTTTGATGAATTTTTTTACAAGACTTTGACCACTCTTTACAAAATGCCTTAATGAAGCAAAAAAATTTGATTGGGCACAACAATTGGCTCTGTTTGGGGACCATGTTGGATACTTATGACATAGGAGAACCAAGAATTTTTGGACTTTTAAGCATAAACCGGTGTCTTATCAGGTGGGCATTAGAGTCAGAACCATTTCCTAATCACCTATCACAAGACTTTTCCCTAAATTGCCTAGTACAAGACTTTCCTAAAAATCATCTATAAGTTGGAACTCCCCTAAATCACCTAAAGCAAGACTGTCTAATAACACCTAGAACATGACAAAAACTTCACGAAAAGGGGGAAAAAATCACGACATAATGCACACATTATGGAAAGGGGAAACACATCACAAAAACAAAAAGGAAATTTTACTCCATCCCTGAAGGAATGAAGTGCTTCAGATATCCCCTGCTATATGGCAGCGGGAATGGATTACAATGATGCCGCTTTTGCCTGAAAGGCTTTACTTCTCTTCTGATGGGTATTGCAGGAGACAATTCCTCTGGGACTATGTTCCACCAAGTCTCCGGGACAGGGGGACGGCGAGACGGCAGGACGAGTTTCGGGGACGGCAATTTTTTGAGGGGATTTTAGAGGACGGGGGGACGGCTATATAGTATATATATATAGTATACTATAGATATATATATATATAGAGAGAGAGAGAGAGAGAGAGAGAGAGAGAGAGAGAGAGAGAGAGATAAATTTTAAAAATATAGGGAAATTTGAATTTCGGATATTCATATTCATATGAGTAATGATAATCATAACAATGAACATTCATAAAGTTGCAAATGTAATCACCAATCATATTGACATATGCATCATAGAATCAAATTATCGAACAAATTAATACTACAACTACCTAATTGCTTCCATGGACCATAATTCATGCCAAATAGTCAATGTGCATATGATATAAAATAAATTTTAAATAATAAAATGCCCAAAAGGCTACAATTTTGTACTAAAAATGTCAAAATGACAAAGTCACAAGTGTTCAAAACATAGTAATAGAAAGTATGATGGCTGCCGCTACTCGGCATCTGCCAACATTGCATCAAAATTAGACTCAGAGTTTGAGTCATTGTCACTGTGAGGGGCTGGCTCATCTAATGGAACTCCAACCAATACCTCTTTCACTTCTCTTGCTGGTTGCTGCCTTAATGCTCTCATTTTTTCCTCCTAAATGCTGGTTTTTCTTTTCCAACAGCTCCTTCAAACCCTCCTCTTTCTCTTCTCACTTTTTCTTTTGGCTGCAATTTTTTTTTGGCAAGTTAAAATGAGGTCAAATGAAGGTAAGAAGATGTTTTAAGTGGCCATATTAGGGTTGGGAGGACATAGGGTCCACAAAGGAAAGAATAAAAAAATAAAAAATTAAAATTACCTTCTTTTTTTGTGTTTAAATTGTTGTTGGGCAAAGGGGGACGGCTGGCTGTCCCCGGGACGGTTAGGGGACAGCTAGGAGTCCCCTATCCGTCCCCTGGATGGCTGGCCGTCCCCCTTTGTGTCTGGGATGTTTCCTCCAATCGGGGACGTCCCCGATTTTCGGGGACTTTTTGGGGACGGCTGACAGGCGTCCCCCGTCCCCGAGACGTTTCCGGGACGGGTACTGGGGGCAAAAACCTAGGGGACGCGTCCCCGTGGAACATAGCTCTGGGATGAAGATTCTCAGATCTTCATACACCCAGGCAAAGGCACCCTTGCAAAAGTCAGAATATGGCACAAAGAGGGAAGCAGATACCACTGAGGCATCAGTTTTGTTGTCGTCCATCCTCAGGATGTCTCTGATGTGGAACACTTCAAACTAGTCAATCGTGTTCCAATCTCGGTTTCTACAATGTCGTAGGTGATCCTTTCTAACCTGGAAATATCCTTTGATTGGCTCATTGATCAACTCTACATCCCCTTTAACACATAAGAGTTTGATTCCCATATCTTCAACATTTTTGAGGCCTAACAAAATTGCCTCTTTTTCAGCTTCAGTGAATTTTGATTGTAGCAAATATGCAAATGGGTACAACTATCCTTTAGGGGAGATGATTATTTCTCCTCCTGAATCTGCAGTCGAACAATCCCCATCGAACTGTACTGTCCATAACTTTGTATCCTCTATCAGTCTCTTTTTAGGACAAGGCCACCAAGCAATGTTTTGGTCTTTAGTTTCTATCTTTGAAAATTTCACATAATTACCAGGACTCGTTTCTTAATATAGAATTTGGGCTAGGGGGTTTGGGAATTTCACCACTATGAATTGAGATTTGGGCTCAGGTTCTATCTTGATTTTTCCCTCCTTTACAAGAATGGTCGCGAACGACCAATCTAATTGTATCTCACCACCAAGATCTCTGCAGAGGCTCCGGTCAACAACATCCTGTAGCTGGTTGGAATGTTAGCCACTAGGATAGTCATCATTATCTTTTTCTCCTGACAAGCCGACAACCTTACTTGAGCATCCTTCAATTGTTCGACCAACGACACCGACTTAGACTCAAGTGAATAACACTTGTTTGAGGCTCCTAAATCTATGATGCAATTACTCAATTTGAATCCTCCTATATGCAAAGATATATAGAAGGGTTTAGGCTTTTCTTCCGCTAGAACAAATGACTAGAGCAATGTAGGTTGAAGTGAAGCCTCTTTCTTTACATGTATTATTCTATCTAGCTGCTCAGGATGATCACAAAGATACTCCTATTGTGAAATCTTAACCTTGGTCTTCATCATGGAGTCCAGTACATCAAAATTTTCCAAAGATGAATGCTGAGAAACCTTGACATTCTTATGTGAATTTTTAAATGTGGAAGTTGCAACCACTTCCCGTTCTTTAGCTCTCCACCTCTCTTCTTCCTTCTGCACTTTCAAGTGATGAGCATGTGTAAACATAGGCGCTAAATATCTTTCGTGATTTACGGCAAGAGAGTAGTGGCATAGGTCTTCTTCTTCTTCAATAACGGGTTCAAAGTATCTTGTAGCAGAGTCGCCATCAAAGTTGTCCATTTGTGGTAAGACAACATTCGAACTTGGTGTAGGGACAAAACTTGAACTGAGTGCAGCATCAGTCTATCCCATGATCTGATTCATTCTTAAATTCTCAGGACATGTAGTATTGGTATGTGCGTTGGTCTCATGGAAAGAACAAAATACTGCATTTTGTTTAGCTTCAACTGTTTGTTTTGGTGAAGATGCTAGGAAGATGCTAGCAACTGCGACCTGTAATTATTGAAAGGCTGAAAATTATTTCTCTTTGGCAGGTACGGTTGCTGAGGTTGATACTGTTGTTGAGGTTGTTATTGTAGTGATGGTGGTGCTAGTTGCCCCTGAGTAGGCAACTGCCTCTTAAGGATAGTCATCTCAATACCTACCTTTTGTAGTAGTGGATTTGTAGAACTCTGAACTAGAGGTCTGATTGAATCCTTCATCATCTTGCCAGAAGTGACCATATTATCCTACAACTCGATAGCATGTTCTTGCGCATCGGTCAAGTCTGTTTCTTTTTCCATCTCTAAGAAGAAGGCTATCTTTGATGGAAGAGCATTTATGAAACAATGCATCAAAATTTCTGGTGATGGATTAAGTGTAGAAGAAATTCGTGTACCAAGATGATTAAATCTTGCTAGAAACTCCCTCATGGGCTCGTTGTGCTCCATCTTTGAAATTGCAAGTTGGGCAAACAATAGATGAATGTCTTCAGCGGGCTTGAATCTTGCCAAAAATTTCTCGCTCATAGTTGCCCAACTTGTAATAATGCTTGGCTCCAAGTGATTGAACCGGTTGACAACATTCCCAACAAGAGTCTCCACAAAGAGACGCACTGCAATGTCTTCATGTGCCACATGCAATACGGCCCAAGTCGTTGTGAATGCATAGATATGTTCATCCAGGTGTTGACTATCATTGCCGTGAAATCAAGGGAAGTGCTTCCTTGACCCTTTAGGTAACTCATGATTTTTCTGCAAAGCCAAAGGTCCAATGTTGTTACCCCAAGGTAATGGGGGTGGATGTCTCTGATTCCTATAAACACAGTTATTGCTAGCATTTGCATGATTGTTGTTATCACCCATTGCTTCTAGTTGGATCACAGGTTCTTCTTGCTTGACTTCTTGTGCTAGATGGTCATTCTCGTGACATAAAGCGTAAGCTTTCTTGAAGTTTTATGCCTCGTGCCCCACGGTGAGTGCTAGAAAACTGTTGGCGTTTCAATTTGCACCTTTGGAATGCGGATTAGAAACAAACAACTATGCATAATAAAACTGCTCTTCAAATTAGGAGGGGAAGCTTCCTCTTCGTTGATGATGCTTAAAAAGAAATGTTAAACTACTGCCAATCTTTTTGTTCTTAGCTGAGAGCACAAGGTTATAAAACTCTTTGCATCATAGCTTAGGTTTTCTGTTTTAAACTCTAACTGCAACATTGGCCTACTCTAAAAACGCTTATGACAACTTGTCATGTCCCCTTCTAGTTGACATCTCTCCGAGCACAGGATTAGCCTATTATACGACCCTCGTAGGCTGATAGTTTGGATAGAGGGTCATGTTGGAGCTTGGCCAGCTTCAGTTGGCAATATTTGATTAGTTGGCTTTCGTTCGGGCTCATTCAGACACTTCTAGCCGAGTTGCTATTTTTAGCAGTTATTCAGCACTCAGCGTGGGACCCCTGCTATTTTTAGCAGTATGGATTGATAGTGTTCAGAATCACTTCAGTGTTCATCAGCTTCAGATGGTTTGTGCATCGGGTATATATCGAGAGAGATATTAATATTTAATTGATTTAATTAAATATTAATTGTGGAGCATTATAATATAAAGTTATAATATTTTATTATAACTTAAGTGATTTCAGTGAAGGGGTCGCCCATCATCAGAAAGGGGCCATTTGACAATTAAATTATAATTAAAAATTACGTTGAAGACTATTGAAAAGAATTAAAAAGAAGAAGTCGAAATTTTAATGATCCCTATTATTGTGGAATTCGCACTTCTCAAGAGTATAAGCCATTTGCTTGGAAATTTGAGCCATTATGTCATTTGTGAATTGAAAATTGATGAAGTCTTGAGCAGAGCATGAAAGCCTAGGTTTTCAGTCTCAAAGCATTGGGGAACGAGCCATCTCCAGTGAGAGCGATTCAGAGGGTGTGAAATATCATCCGATTTATTGCCAGGCAGAGGAATTTCTTCATCCAGAAGAAATTACAGAGCATCCAAAGATCATTCAGTGTCAGAGTTTGGTTGGGGTTTTAACCAGAGAACATATATTCTTCAAGGTGCATCATTTCATAGGGGTTTGGACACTGACTTCAAGAAGCCGTACACTTGTACTTGCTGGTTCTGACAGGGCCGTACCACTCAGTAGGCCGTACAAGCATTAAATAGGCATGTTCTTGACCTTGGTCAAATCGCCTATCATTCTGGCAGGCAGTCTTCTCCAAATTTGGCGCCTAGGTGTCTGGATCAAGTTGCAATCATTTTTCAGAGGGAGAAGGGATCTTTTCAAGCTGCCGTACCAGATCTGGTCATTTTCAGTTGCTGCAAATATCAGGTTCTTTTATTAATAAAAGTCATTGCCTTTTAATTTGTATGCTATTGGATCTCAGTTGTAATAAGTCCAGAAGTTAAATAAATAGACTGGCATCAATATTTGCAATATATTTTGTTATTTCCGGAGCTATACGATTTTATTTAGATTTTATATCATTTACTTGCAAAAATCGTTTTTTTATTATTCTTGCAAAAACACAAAAAAACCAAAAACCTTCAAAAACAATAAAAACAGTCAGATTTCAGAGATAGCGGAAACAGGGGTTTCTACAGTGGTATTAGAGCTATTTCCTGCCATCCTTGTTGGGTTTGAAAAAACATTTTGTTCAGGCACCAGAGTGATAGAGAGAAGAGATATTATCAGAGGGAAAACAAAAAAACTTGGCAGCCACCACTTATTCCGGCAGGTGAGACGGCTACAGGCTTGATAGGTGTTCAGTCTGGTTCTTCGTCTAGGGCGTCTGTACAGGATACAGGCATGGGTGACAGAGTAGAGATTCCTCGAGATCCTCAGGGGGAAGATGCAGAGGTTAGACAGACTCTTAGAGATTTGCGAACAGGTCAGCAACAGGTAACTAATGTATTACAACAGTTGACCATGGCTATACAGAGGATAGTGTTGTGACCTTTTTCACACATCACCCCATCAAGATGGGGACCCCCTAAATTTTGCTCCATTCTGGTCTTTTGGCTTTGGTTCGCTCTCTCTCTGGTCTCTGGTCCTTCCGGGGATGTCCTGTCGTTTGACCCAGGTTAAAGTATTGGTTAAGTCTGTGTAATTAGGGTTTTCATCCTTCAGGCTTATTAAGGGTCAAACTGAGTCACGAAATTGAAATCTAAGCTTAGTATAGCAGTCAGAAGACTTCCAGCAGAGTCCCCCTAAATTTTCACTTTATTCCGGCAACTTACTATTTTTAGTAAGTATTCAATTTGGGACTATTTTATTGAGATTTTGGAATTCTGTCAGTTCCACTGCATCCGGGTAACATCAAGCTGCCTACACGTAAATTTTGAGCCAAATCAGACGACTTGCTATTTTTGGCAGTTCAGGCTTCAAGAGCCATTTTCAGGGTTTCCACATGAGCTTTTCAGATGCATGTCTAGAGAATCCTTCTGGGTTTTCCAAAACCTTCGCAGTGATGTAACATGCAAACCGAGACGATCACTTTCAGAGTTCAGCCTTTGGAGGCTATTTTTAGGGTTCGCATGCAGTGTTTTTCAACGCATGTCGGGTTTTTCTTTATGGGTTTTTCGAGAGCTTTGCAACAATGTGACATGCAAGCGGAGAAGATCGAGTTTTGAGGACTTACTATTTTTAGCCAGTGCATGCATGCAGACCAGTTTTCTGGGTTTTTCTGGGTTTTTTGAGATCCCACGGGCAATATGACATGCGAAACCATCCGACAGTGGATGAGTCACTTTTCAGGCGGTTTCTATTTTTAGCAGGTACACTCTGGCAGCCGCCCAACACTCCAGTTCAGCAAGCAGAACGACATGCAGAAGGAACGAAGTCGAACGGAAACCGTTCGGGATACATGCAAGTCAAATTAGGGTTTCCACTTTTATAGGGGGTAAAATCCAAAAATAGCCGAAACGAAGCACCCCACCAATGTCAGCACACTTCAAGGTACCTACTGGCAAAATTTGAGCGAAATCGGAGAACTTACTATTTTTAGTAAGTCAGGGCATGACTATAAATAGCAGGTCTGCACCCGAGGTTGGCATCAGAGTGACACTCAAGCTATCAAGATCAAGCGTTGCAACTTTCAGGCAAAACGGAGCTACTGAAGTCAGAAAGTCAAAACTTACTATAAATAGCAGGTGGCTATAAATAGCGGGTCAGGGCAGAGGACTGGCAAAACAGGTTCACAAGGTGAAGAAGATCATATGATGAAATTTTCAGGCAAAACGGAGCCTTAGAGGTTGAAAATCAAGGGACTTGCTAAAAATAGCACAACTTGCTAAAAATAGAATGCAAAAGCAATAGCAAGCAGAGACATGAAAATTTTTCTAAGTATGGGAAAATGAAAGCAAGAGCTCTAAAAGGCGCCCACCTCAAGAATGAAATCTGGAAATTTTCTAAGTACAAAATTCAAAGTTGAGTAGAGAAAATGCGCCCACCTTCAAGGCTGATAACTTTAAAATTTTCTAAGTATGAAACAAAAGTGGCACCCCTCAAATGCGCCCTCACCCTCAAGTTGTTGAAGATGTCGGAAAATGTTCTAAGGCGTGTAAAATGAAAGTTCACCCTATGAAATGCGCCCTCAAGTCAAAGCTTGGCCTAGTAAATGCGCCCACCTTGCAAGAGTTAAAAAAATTGTCTAAGGCAAAAAACAAAAGCACCACCCCTCATTTGCGCCCATGGAGGATTGAAGGCTAAAAATGCCTAAGGCAAAAGTGGGAGTTGACAAGGTTAAATGCGCCCAAGGGGTCAAGAGGGTGGAAAACCGCCTAAGCATGAGAATGAAAGTAGCCATGTGTATTTGCGCCCCCAACTTGAAAGTTCAACATGCCAAATGCGCCCTCACCTTGGAAGAATATTGAAAGTGTTGGAAAATATTCTAAGGCAACAAAATGGAAACATGCTAGTGAAAATGCGCCCATGATAAAGTGAAGGCTTGCCACTCTAAATGCGCCCATGAAGAAGATGAGTTAGAAGGGATTTTAAGTATGAGAAATATAAAAATGGACCCTTCAAGATGCGCCCAAGGGAGAAAGGTTAGAAATTTTCCTAAGTAAAACAAAAATTCCCTAGGCAAAATACGCCCAAGTTGAGCAAAATGATGGAAAGCGGTGAATGCGCCCAAAGAACGAAAGGACTTAATTTTATTTCTAAGCGAGTGAAAGTGAAGGAGTTGAAATAAAATGCCAAGGAGAAGTATACGTCTAGGGGAGATGAAAGTTTAAATTCTCTACTAAGCGTATGAAGCGGAGAAATTCCTAGGGCGTGAGAATTTGAAAAATTGAAAGAGCACGTGAACATGAAAATTTTCCAGACATTTAAACAGGGTTGGCGACTTGATAAAATATTTTCTAAGTGAAAATCAAATGAACCCGTTTAAAATGCACCCATGAGTTAACAGAGTTTGAAAATTAATTTCCTAAGGGAAATTTTAATATTTTCAGAGGAAATTCGTTTTGCCTAGATTATTTTCCTAACGGAAATTAAATCTCAGAGGATGAATTATTTCGAGCAGGTAAATAATTTTTAATCACCCGGAGTTGAACATTTTAAACAGAGAATTTAAAGTTTCTAAGGCAAATTTTATGAAATCGAGGATTTAAATGACAGACATTTTAAAAGCTGGAAATAAATTTACAACTCCCACGAAATTTTTCGAGTTGAATTTATTTAAACACTGCGAGATTTTAAAATGGAATTTTAAATCAAGTCAAGTGATTTTTTTCTCGCGAGTTGTTTAAATCGCCAAGAGTTAACTGGCAGACTAAGAGGAAGAATTCAAATTTTTACAAGGAAGGAATCATTATTAATGGCAACTGCCATAATGACCGGCTGACGACTAGCCCACTACTGCGCTTGAATTAGAAGATTCCGAACGAAGAGAGTGAAAAATTGATGAAGGTGCTAAAAATAGCCCCAGCACTACTTAGCAGGATTCTCCGAGAGGAATTATTTAAACAATCTCTTCTCTCATTTCTCCTCACTTTTTTTGAAGTTGAAGTTGCTGAAGAAGTTCTTGAAATATTTTCGAAGTTGTTGAGGAGAGAATTTCTTTGAAAGTTTATTTTATTTCGGAGTGTTGAGTTGCTGAAAGTGCGAAGTTGTTGAGGAGAGAATTTCTTTGAAAGTTTATTTTATTTCGGAGTGTTGAGTTGCTGATGAAATTTCTATTTGCCGAGGAGCTGAGAGCTTGTTGCTGCAATTTTGAAGATTGAAGTTGTTTTCCGGAGCTGCTGGAGGTTTATTTTCGAAAGTACTGCAAAGTGCTTGCTGCAGATTTTACTTATTCGAGCTACTAGAAGTTGAAAGTTGCTGAGGTTGACGAAGTCGAGACAAAGGATTTAATTGCTGAAAGTTGGTAGTTGGCTGCAATTTTCTTCGCCAGTCGGAAGTGCAGTCGTTGAAAGCTTCTTTATAAGCTTGAAGTTTTTTATACAGTACGAGGTTTGGAGTTAGTAATTTATGCTGAGAGTTTTTATTTTCAAAAAGCTAACTCCACGTTCGCAGCCGTCTCGGAGGTTACTTCATTTTATTTAAAAATCTGCAGCCTAGCTTATTGCCATTCTATTTTATTTTGCAGATGGCCGGAGCAAAGGATGTTGCAGGAACAAGCAGAGCCGCAGGCAGAGCTGCAAACACTGAAGCAGGCAAGGCTGGCTCATCCCGGCAGGCAATGATTAAAAGGCTCGCTAAGCCATTTCTCCCAAAGTCAGCAATAGTTTCAAAGTTGGCGGGATTAAATGACACCAACCTTGGTTCATTTAATCTAAATGCACTCAAATCGAAGGATGTTCGGGCTAGGGGGCCATCAACCATCAGTCACGGCACATAATATAATGAAGAGTGGAATCTACGCAGCTGCTAGTTTTCCGCCAGCAATTCAGTGTCCGGAGCTAATTATGGAGTGCGCCAATCACTACAAGCCAGAACGTAGGACGATTGTCTCTCCGGATGGTAAACTGCTCGCCAACTTCACACCGGATGCCATCGGAGAGGCATTTGGGATTCCGACTGCTGAGGAGATGTTATACAGGACAAATAAGAGGGCAGATAAGATGTACTCTTCCTCTTTCGAAAGAGTCACTGCAGTCATCAACAGAGTTTGGATGCAGAAGCCGAGGCCACCCCGCACTAAGCTCCCAAAGCAGATAATTGCCGAGGACGTGAAACAAGAATACTGTGATTTGATAATGATGCTGAGCCGGGTAAATGGGAGTGCACATGCTTACATTTTCGAGCCTTGGATGTTCTACTTCATCGAGATCATCTTGGAGGGAAAGGAGTGTGTCGATTGGGCTAGGATGATTAGCAACCCCATCGATGAGCAATTCAGGAGCCTGAGGGTGACGAAGACTTTCTACATGAGCTCATATGTGATTTACATGTTGGCCAGAATGACTAAATACAGAGGGATTTCGTACAAGGAGCCAATCGACTGTGCCCTTGGTCAATTCAAAATCCACGAAGCCTGCACACAGCTACATTTAGCTAACATTGCCAACTATAAACGGGCAAATGATGCATTCACAATGCACATTGCGAGGACACTTCAGCAGAGGACGCAGCAGAGAATATCTAAAGAAGCACAGACATTGATTGAGGAATATGGGTATTGGCTCATCCAATTCCCGAAATTCACATATATTAGGCTGCAGGGGTTCACTTCGTATCCGTATCGGTTACCACGATACCCCACTAATCACATAGTAATGCTTGAGGTATCTAGGCAATTGATTGCCTACGATAAGATTCAGAAAAGGAAAAAGAAGGGTGGACTTGATTTCCCTATCACCATGGGAAATTCCATTGAGGTGTGTCCCTCTTTGCAGGCAGCCCGAGAGGCAGAGGACGAGCTGCAATCTTATCATTTGTCATATCACACAGGCAGGCAGGATTTCGATCCTTACAGGAACATCCGGATGATACAGAACGTTGAATACCGGCACAGAGCTCATCTGGAGGACTTCTGGGCAAATGCAGTGGATGAGGCCGAGATAAGAAGAAGGATGTTTTCCAGACTTCCTCTCAAGTTGATTAGAGAATGTGAGATTATTCCAGTTCCCGACCAGGTGGAGGAGGATGTCAACGTTATGCAACCCGACTATGGTTTAGTTAGGGATACTCCTATCCCACCACCTGATTGGTTCGAGCCAGAGATCATGGACTTGGACACGCTTTCTATCCCGGTGATGACTTTTACCGGGACTTGGGTCGACAGACATGTATGCAGACTCAAGAGCAAGTCGATCGCCCTTACTTATAGCTTGATGGGTGACCCAAGGCCGTTATCGGTAAAAAGGGGAAACAAATTGCTCAGACATCGAGGGCACAAGTGGAAGTGCCAACCCAACCGATACCGTTGAGGATAGAACAAGCATCACCCGTGCACTCACAAACTCAGTCTTCGAGTTTGAGAGTGGTTTCATTATTTGCCGATCAGAGGGCAGGATTGGAGGAAGAGCGGGGACTTGAGGAGGTAGATCAGCCCAACGCCCGGGAATCAGCTAGTGTCAGTCTATCCAGGGGCGGCCAACAAGAGGAGGAAGAGGAAACAATGGCGACACCCATTTTCAGCAGATGTTGGACACGGCTTTGGAAGAAGAAGAAAACACAGAACAGGGGACCCAAGGGTCAGGAGATACCCAGCTTATAGAGGAGGATGAGCCTGAGCAAACCAGTGCAAGAAGGGAGGAAGTGCACGAGATGGAGGCAACAGAAGAACAGCCCCTTGTCATTTGTAATCCACAGCAGACAGTGCCTGATTGGCTTTCCGACAGAATGAGGAGAGAACCCGAGGATGATACGGATCCGGCCATTGAGATGGAGGAGTTCCTCAGGAGGATCAGTGCGCCACCAGAGAAGAAAAGGGCCCGAAAGTTTTCAAAGATCTCGACCGACGAGTCAGGCTCTCGCACGCTTCAGGTGGCTATTCCGAGGGAAGATTGTGATCGAACCGAGGAGAGGCCTGAAAATTACGTGATCACCACAGTAGAGTTGGGTCGTCCTACGGGAGCCCAAGTTATCGAGGAGTTCGATAACTCCTATCAGGCATTGAAGGATCAGTTGCTCCGCACGGAGGGGAAGTATAAGAAATTGAAGAAGGAGCACAAAACCTTTGATAGGATACGTACAAAATCTAGCACATCCAGGTGAACCAGCAAACCCAGCAGTAGGAACGTCCATCGGAGCTTCCGAAGGAGTCAGTTATTGCCTTAGAGGATTTGAAGAAAATGGAAACGGAGGCGGACAAGTGGGTTAGCCGTGTTCATACTGAGACAGGGAAATTCATGGAGGACCTTGCCGATGCTTATCGACAGGCCTCAAATATTTTGGCACGGATGGATATAGTAGATCAGGCCTGGGGTGATACTCGCATCTATCAAACGAAGACTGTACTTCGTTTGGGGGCTTTGATGCATATACCTCTAGAAACCTTGGTGGATGGAGGTGTAATTCAGAGAGGTGATAGGTATGATTTCACCAGTTGGTACTCCTCGGTGGTCACAGGCCGTGGATTTCACGACGCAGCAAGGGCAGATTCAGCTAAAGTGAGGAAAGCAATGGGCAACATCTTGGGGGGAGTCCTCAATACATTAGAAGCCATATTTGCTAGAAAGTTGGTCCCAGAGGAGATAACTGCCGAAGTCTTGAAAAGTAGATTGCCTCCATTCTTCTCAGCTGCGAGGTCACTTGTCCTGGATGACTTTGAGAATGTCTCCACGTTCTCTAGTATAATTCAGCATACCCAAGACGCCTTAGTGACATGGAAGAAAGCTTACACCAGATACGGACAGACGGTAGCAGTCTTGGAGTTCCAACTCAACCATATTCCACCTATCTCTGCACAGGAGGTTGAAGTAGTATTGGCCCGGTTGATCGAGTTTGCTATCCGGGAGAAGGCCAGTGGGAACGCTCTCATGGATGAGGATCTTCTTGATGGTGATAGTGGGCATTAATTGCTCATTATGATTCCTGCAGGGGAGTGGAGAATATTCTATGCATTCATTGCCCACTCCTCTCTGTGGCGGTTTTTAGGGCATAAACCCTAATTAGGGCATGGATGGCTCGATCTGAGCCCTTCATTGTAATTCGATCTAAACCGTCCACTGAATTGGACTTATTATAAAAGGGGCATCCCCCCTCATTTGTAAGATATTAGATAGAGATTAGAATTGGAATTGGATCAGAGCTAGAGAGTAGAAGGCATATAGCATTTAGCTTAGAAGTTAGCTTTAGATTGAGGAGGGAAGAAAACTTTCCTTTGAAAGTTTTGTAAAAGGTTGTTGTGAACACTTTTCATAATACAAAGAGTTTCATTGCTTGGTGATTTCTTCTTTGTTATGAGTAGCTAGCAAGGCCATTTCGTCTTTCCAATTCAAGGTAGATAGAGTAAAATAGATTTTTATTTCATGCAAGTAGTTGTTAGCTGTGGAGTGTGGCGTTGTGATTTGAACATATCTTCTTTCATCCATACCACTAGCGGGCTTACTGATGGTAAGTTCGCCTTGCGTGGTCAACTGGAGTATCGGCACTTAACTTCGATTGTGGTTCATATGTTTGTATGCGTCGTATTGACGGTATGAACATGTTGCGTCATAGTTTGAACACTTTTCTCATCCTTTGAAGATTGCACCAACTTTGTCGGAGTTGTTTGAAAGGAGACAAAACAAAGTTTGGTTTGAAGATTGTTTAAGTCGATCCTCGTCCTCCACCCTTTAGAAGTAGATTTGTAGAATCCCTATCCCTATCCCCTTTAAATTCTGCATTTTCCGAGTCAGTCTAGATACCAGAACAATATTGCCAAATCATTCATGTCCTAATTGCTTCACAGAAGTCGAACAACTACGTAAGTCCCCTTGAAATAACCAGCAAAACACATCAACCAACTGAGTCTATTCGCGATAAAAGGAACCTTGGAGTCGAACACATGAACTTTCAAGCAATCTTAGCATGTGGGACACTTTGATCAAGAGAGAATAGAGTGACCGTTGGACAACTTTATTCTGTGTTGGCGTTGTCATAAAAAGCACGTCAACAGATAGGTACGCCAAGGAGGCCATCACCACATCGTGATGAGGACAGGAGTGATGCAGGTTCACAGGGGGTACCCAAGACTGTTCACGAACAGCAAATAGACCTACCAGACCCACTTTCCTAAGAGGAGAACAGGTTGAGGAGAATGTTGAAGAAGTTGGGAACATATTATATGCTGATGCAGTCATGGCAGCCAACGAGGAGTGGGATATATTGATACCACAAGTGCGCGAGCGCATGCATTTTGATCGATTCGTGAATTCGAGAGTGGAGTATTATAGGTCTTGACAGGGGAATAGGCCTCGAAACCAAAATAATGATCTGAAGCATGCAACAAACAGGCTCAATCTAGCGATGTTCGATGGTAGTGGTAAGGTCACAGCTCAGGCCTGGATTAGTAAGCTAGATACATTCCTCACATTGCGCCCGATGGCTGAGAGAGATGCTATCCGATATGCGACACTACATCTCGAGGGGGTGGCTTACGACTGGTGGCACCACGGGATGGTGACACTATAGCATGACCGGATCACATCATATCAGGAGTTTGTTGACAGGTTGGTGGAGCAGTTTGACAGGAAAGATCTAGAATCCTACTTCAGAGACTTGGCTCAGTTGAGACAGAGTGGCAGTTTGGAGTCCTATATTGGTGACTTTCAGAAGTTATTAGTTATGGTTCCAAACATTTCAGAGAGACGACTAGTGGTACTCTTCATGGAGGGTTTGACAGAGCCATTGAGAGGTTGGATCAAAGCCTTTGATCCTCCTTTGTTACAGGAAGCGATGAAGAAGGCACGGAGTATGGAGTTGGCAGCACCTTCTAGTAGATTCAACTCCAGAGGTTCTTCATCTTTCAGGGACAATAAGGGCTTTAGCAGAAATAGAGAGAAGTCTGATTTTAACAAAGAAAAATCAGATTTTAAAAACGATTCAAAGGGTAAATCAGCAGCACCACCTTTGAATCGTGAGGCCCTTAACGATCTACGCAAGAAGAAGCTTTGCTTCTATTGCAAAGGTCCCTATGACGCCAATCACGATTGTCCTTTGAGGCCTAAGGGCAAAGCAAATCATCTGATGTGGGCGTATTATGAGGATTCGAAGTTAGAAAATTCCGAACAGCAAGAGAGTTCTGAGGAGTCAGAGCCAGAGGCTTCAGAGCCTAAGGCAGAGATAGAGTCAGAGCTTCAGATACAGGAGGCACGCCTATCTAGCATTCAACAGGAGGGCTCATTCAGGATTCGTGGAGTGTTGGCAGGATAGAGGGTCATTACCCTTCTTGATACATGAGCCACACATAATTTCATTGATGCTAGGTTTGTTGAGAAACGTGGACTCATCACTGAGGAGTTCGAAGGCATTAGGGTTAAGGTGGCCGACGGATACACTTTGAGGTGTGAACGCATGATAAAGGATCTCCCTTTACGCTTGAACAATTATGAATTCAAGGCTGATTACTATGTAGTTAATATGGGAGATATTGATTTGGTCTTGGGAATGAAGTGGCTTCATTCATTGGAGGAAGTCACTCTTCGTCTCAAGGACATGGAGATCCGTTTTGATGTTGATGGGAAGACACATATTCTAAAAGCAATTCAGGACAGCAACATCAAAACAATTTCTTTTCGTCGGATGGAGAGGCTCATGCGTCACGACATGGTAGAGTGGGCTGCCGAGTGCACTTTAACACTTATACAGGAGGGACAGCAGAAGACTGAGTATCATCCGGACATTCAGCAGTTGAGAGTCAAGCATGATAAGGTATTTAGTGATATTCCACCAGGGAGACCTCCAGACAGGGGCATTGAGCATATTATTGAGCTTGAGGAGGGCGCTAAGCCCATTATGATTATGCCCTATAGACATCCTAAACGGCTGAAGGTTGGGATCGAGAAAATGATCAAGGAGTTACTTGCTATGGGTCACATTCGGCCTAGCAAGTCACCATTCGCTTCTTCGGTTGTTTTGTTTAAGAAGAAGGATGGAACATTACGCATGTGCATTGACTACAGGGTCCTGAATAAGAGGATGATTAAAAACAGATACCCTATACCCCACATAGACGAGCTTATTGATGAGCTTCATGGTGCGTGTTACTTCACTAAAATTGATTTACGGTCAGGGTATCATCAGATCAGGGTTCGTGAGCAGGACATCGAGAAGACTGCCTTCCGTTGTCATTGTAGGCACTTCGAGTTCATAGTGATGCCTTTTGGGCTCACTAACGCACCAGCTGTATTTCAGTCCACGATGAACAGGGTTTTTCATTCACAGCTGAGGAGATTCGTATTGGTCTTCTTCGATGATATCCTTATTTACAGTAGGACTTGGCAGGAGCATTTGGCTCACTTGGAGACCATGTTGAGTATTCTGGAGAGGGAGTCCTTGTACGCCAAGGAATCCAAATGTGATTTGGAAATGACCAAATTGTTATATTTAGGTCATATCATCAGTGCAGGAGGAGTGCGGATGGATCCTGAAAAGATCCGCGCTATTGTTGACTGGCCTACACCGACAAACCTGACACGGTTGAGAGGGTTTTTAGGTCTGTGTGGATTCTACCGTAGATTCGTGAATGGTTATTCACAACATGCAGCCCCTATGACAGATTTACTGAAGAAGGGTGCATTTATTTGGACTCCTGAGGCACAGGAGTGTTTTATGAGATTTAAGGAGTTGATGACTACATGCCCTGTTTTAGCACTACCAGACTTTACGAAGCCTTTTGAGCTTCAGTGCGATGCATCAGGTAAGGGCATTAGTGCGGTGCTTATGCAGGACAAGCACCTGATTGTGTATGAGAGCCGTAAGCTCAGAGGGCCAGAGAGACTTTATAGCATATATGATAAGGAGATGCTCGCTATCATGCATGCCTTAGCAAAATTCAGGCAGTATCTTGTTGGCAGTAAATTTTGCATCAAAACTGACCATAATAGTTTGAGACACTTCTTAGGGCAGCGAGACCTCAATGACTATCAGCAGAAGTGGGTCAGTAAATTGCAGGCCTATGACTTTGATATCTCGTATATCAAAGGCACACAGAACGTAGTAGCTGATGTGTTGACGTGCTTTTTATGACAGCGCCAGCACAGAATAAAGTTGCCCAACGGTCACTCTATTCTCTCTTGATCAAAGTGTCCCACATGCTAAGATTGCTTGAAAGTTCATGTGTTCGACTCCAAGGTTCCTTTTATCACAAATAGACTCAGTTGGTTGATGTGTTTTGCTGGTTATTTCAAGGGGACTTACTTAGTTGTTCAACTCTGTGAAGCAATTAGGACATGAATGATTTGGCAATATGGTTCTGATATCTAGACTGACTCAGAAAATGCAGAATTTAAAGGGGATAGGGATAGGGATTCTACAAATCTACTTCTAAAGGGTGGAGGACGAGGATCGACTTAAACAATCTTCAAACCAAACTTTGCTTTGTCTCCTTTCGAACAACTTCGACAAAGTTGGTGCAATCTTCAAAGGATGAGAAAAGTGTTCAAACTATGACGCAACATGTTCATACCGTCAATACGATGCATACAAACATATGAACCATAATCGAAGTTAAGTGCTGATACTCCAGTTGACCACGCAAGGCGAACTTACCATCAGTAAGCCCGCTAGTGGTATGGATGAAGAAGATATGCTTAAATCACAACGCCGCACTCCACAATTAACAACTACTTGCATGAAATAAAATCTATTTTACTCTATCTACCTTGAATTGGAAAGACGAAATGGCCTTGCTAGCCACTCATAACAAAGAAGAAATCACCAATCAATGAAACTCTTTGTATTATGAAAAGTGTTCACAACAACCTTTTACAAAACTTTCAAAGGAAAGTTTTCTTCCCTCCTCAATCTAAAGCTAACTTCTAAGCTAAAAGCTATATGACTTCTACTCTCTAGCTCTGATTCAACTCTTGATCTAATGTCTAATTTCTAATTCTAATATGTTACAAATGAGGGGGATGCCCCTTTTATAATAAGTCCAATTCAGTGGACGGTTCAGATCAAATTACAATGAAGGGCTCAGATTGAGCCACCTATGCCCTGATTAGGGTTTCTGCCCTAAAAACCGCCACAGAGAGGAGTGGGCAATGAATGCATGGAATATTCTCCACTCCCCTGCAGGAATCATAATGAGCAATTAATGCCCACTACCATCATCAAGAAGATCCTCATCAAGCAGCGCGTTCCCACTGGCCTTCTCCCGGATAGCAAACTCGATCAACCGGGCCAATACTGCTTCAACCTCCTGTGTAGAGATCGATGGAATATGGTTGAGCTGGAACTCCAAGACTGCTACCGTCTGTCCGTATCTGGCGTAAGATTTTCTCCATGTCACCAAGACGTCCTGGGTATGCTGAATTATACTAGAGAACATGGAGACATTCTCAAAGTCATCCAGGACAAGTGACCTCGCAGCTGAGAAGAATGGAGGCAATCTACTTTTCAAGCCATCAGCAGTTATCTCCTCTGGGACCAACTTTCTAGCAAATATGGCTTCTAATGTATTGAGGACTCCCCCCAAGATGTTGCCCATTGCTTTCCTCACTTTAGCTGAATCTGCCCTTGCTGCGTCGTGAAATCCACGGCCTGTGACCACCGAGGAGTACCAACTGGTGAAATCATACCTATCACCTCTCTGAATTACACCTCCATCCACCAAGGTTTCTAGAGGTATATGCATCAAAGCCCCCAAATGAAGTACAGTCTTCGTTTGATAGATGCGAGTATCACCCCAGGCCTGATCTACTATATCCATCCGTGCCAAAATATTTGAGGCCTGTCGATAAGCATCGACAAGGTCCTCCATGAATTTCCCTGTCTCGGTATGAACACGGCTAACCCACTTGTCCGCCTCCGTTTCCATTTTCTTCAAATCCTCTAAGGCAACAACTGACTCCTTTGGAAGCTCTGATGGACGTTCCACTGCTGGGTTTGTTGGTTCACCTGGACGTGCTAGATTTTGCATTTATCCTATGAAGGTTTTGTGCTCCTTCTTCAATTTCTTATACTTCCCCTCCGTGCGGAGCAACTGATCCTTCAATGCCTGATAGGAGTTATCGAATTCCTCGATAACTTGGGCTCCCGTAGGACGACCCAACTCTACTGTGGTGATCACATAATTTTCAGGCCTCTCCTCGGTTCGATCACAATCTTCCTTTGGAATAGCCACCTGAAGCGTGCGAGAGCCTGACTCGTCAGTCGAGATCTTTGAAAACTTTCGGGCCCTTTTCTTCTCTGGTGGCGCACTGATCCTCCTGAGGAACTCTTCCATCTCAATGGCTGGATCCGTGTCATCCTCGGGTTCTCTCCTCATTCTGTCGGAAAGCCAATCAGGCACCGTCTGCTGTGGATTACAAATGACAAGGGGCTGTTCTTCTGTTGCCTCCATCTCGTGCACTTCCTCTCTTCTTGCACTGGTCTGCTCAGGCTCATCCTCTTCTATAATCTGGGTATCTCCCGACCCTTGGGTCCCTTGTTCTGTGTTTTCCTCTTCTTCCAAAGCTGTGTCCAACATCTGCTAAAAATGGGTGTCGACCATTGTTTCCTCTTCCTCCTCATGTTGGCCGCCCCTGGATAAACTGACACTAGCTGATTCCCGGGCGTTGGGCTGATCTACCTCCTCAAGTCCCCGCTCTTCCTCTAATCCTGCCCTCTGATCGGCAAATAATGAAACCACTCTCAAACTCGAAGACTGAGTTTGTGAGTGCACGGGTGATGCTTGTTCTATCCTCAACGGTATCGGTTGGGTTGGCACTTCCACTTGTGCCTTCGATGTCTGAGCAATTTGTTTCCCTTTTTTTACCGATAACGGCCTTGGGTCACCCATCAAGCTATAAGTAAGGGCGATCGACTTGCTCTTGAGTCTGCATACATGTCTGTCGACCCAAGTCCTGGTAAAAGTCATCGCCGGGATAGAAAGCGTGTCCAAGTCCATGATCTCTGGCTCGGACCAATCAGGTGGTGGGACAGGAGTATCCCTAACTGAACCATAGTCGGGTTGCATGACGTTGACATCCTCCTCCACCTGGTCGGGAACCGGAATAATCTCACATTCTCTAATCAACTTGAGAGGAAGTCTGGAAAACATCCTTCTTCTTATCTCAGCCTCATCCACTGCATTTGCCCAGAAGTCCTCCAGATGAGCTCTGTGCCGGTATTCAACGCTCTGTATCATCCGGATGTTCCTGTAAGGATCGAAATCCTTCCTGCCTGTGTGATATGACAAATGATAAGATTGCAACTCGTCCTCTGCCTCTCGGGCTGCCTACAAAGAGGGACACACCTCAATGGAATTTCCCATGGTGATAGGAAAATCAAGTCCACCCTTCTTTTTCCTTTTCTGAATCTTATCGTAGGCAATCAATTGCCTAGATACCTCAAGCATTACTATGTGATCAGTGGGGTATCGTGGTAACCGATACGGATACGAAGTGAACCCTTGCAGCCTAATATATGTGAATTTCGGGAATTGGATAAGCCAATACCCATATTCCTCAATCAATGTCTGTGCTTCTTTAGATATTCTCTGTTGCGTCCTTTGCTGAAGTGTCCTCGCAATGTGCATTGTGAATGCATCATTTGCCAGTTTATAGTTGGCAATGTTAGCTAAATGTAGTTGTGTGCAGGCTTCATGGATTTTGAATTGACCAGGGGCACAGCCGATTGGCTCCTTGTACGAAATCCCTCTGTACTTAGTCATTCTGGCCAACATGTAAATTACATATGAGCTCATGTAGAAAGTCTTTGTCACCTTCAGGCTCCTGAATTGTTCATCGATGTGGTTGCTAATCATCCTAGCCCAATCGACACACTCCTTTCCCTCCAAGATGATCTCGATGAAGTAGAACATCCAAGGCTCGAAAATGTAAGCCTGTGCACTCCCATTCACCCGACTCAACATCATTATCAAATCACAGTATTCTTGTTTCACGTCCTCGGCAATTATCTGCTTTGGGAGCTTAGTGCGGGGTGGCCTCGGCTTCTGCATCCAAACTCTGTTGATGACTGCAGTGACTCTTTCGAAAAAGGAAGAGTACATCTTATCTGCCCTCTTATTACGTATAACATCTCACCGGTAGGTTGAATCCCAAATGCCTCTCCAGATCAGTATCGTGAAGTTAGCGGTTTACCATCCGGAGACAATCGTCCGTTACGGCTTGTAGTGATTGGCCTCCATGAAATTAGCTACGGACGAATTTAATGGCGGAAAACTAGCGTAGATTCCACTCTTCATTATATTATGTGCCGTGACTGATGGCTGATGGCCCCCTAGCCCGAACATCCTCGATTTGAGTGCATTTAGATTAAATGAACCAAGGTTGGTGTCATTTAATCCTGTCAACTTTGAAACTATTGCTGACTTTGGGAGAAATGGCTTAGCGAGCCTTTTAATCATTGCCTGCCGGGATGAGCCAGCCTTGCCTGCTTCAGTGTTTGCAGCTCTGCCTGCGGCTCTGCTAGTTCCTGCGACATCCTTTGCGCCAGCCATCTGTAAAAATAAAATAGAATAACAATAAGCTGGGCTACAAATTTTTTAAATAAAATGAAGTAACCTCCGAGACGGCTACGAACGTGGAGTTAGCTTTTTGAAAATAAAAACTCTCAGCATAAATCACTAACTCCAAACCTCGTACTGTATAAAAAACTTCAAGCTTGGAGACAACTCTCAGCAACTGCACTTCTGACTGGTGAAGAAAAAACGCAGCAAGCTAATAACTTTCAGCAATGTAGCTAATTTCTCCAGCACAAATAGTTTGAACCTTGACTTCACTTTGTCAACTTCAGCAGTTAGAGGAATAAAGAGTTGCCAGCAATATGAAATTTCAACTTCCTCAACTTCCCAACGTTTAAACTTCTTCAACACTTCGACTTTTAGTAGCCTGAAAATAAAGATCTCCAGAGAAAAGAAATCCTCTACAGCTTTCGAAAATCTGCAGCGACTTCAACAATCTGGAAATAAAATCTTAGCTCTCCAGTATACAACTTCGAACTTCGCAGCAACTCCACTTTCAGCTCTTTGAGAATTAAATTCTCCAGCAACTCCGAAAAATTTCTCCAGCACTTCGTACTTTTAGCAACTCAACACTCCGAAATAAAATAAACTCTCAAAGAATTTCTCTCCTCAACCACTTCGAAAATATTTCAATCTCTCAAGAACTTCTTCAGCAACTTCAACTTCGAAACAATGTGAGGAGAAATGAGAGAAGAGATTGTTTAAATAACTCTTCTCGGAGAATCCTGCTAAGTAGTGCTGGGGCTATTTTTAGCACCTTCATCAATTTTCCACTCTCTTCGTTCGGAATCTTCTAATTCAAGCGCAGTAGTGGGCTAGTCGTCAGCCGGTCATTATGGCAGTTGCCATTAATAATGATTCCTTCCTCTTCAAATTTCGAATTTTCCTCTTAGTCTGCCAGTTAACTCTTGGCGATTTAAACAACTCGCGAGAAAAACAATCACTTGACTTGATTTAAAATTCCATTTTAAAATCTCGCAGTGTTTAAATAAATTCAACTCGAAAAAATTTCGTGGGAGTTGTAAATTTATTTCCAACTTTTAAAATGTCTGTCATTTAAATCCTCGATTTCATAAAATTTGCCTTAGACATTTTAAATTCTCTCATTAAAATGTTCAACTCCGGGTGATTAAAAATTATTTGCGTGCTCGAAATAATTCATCCTCTGAGATTTAACTTCCGTCAGGAAAATAATCTAGGCAAAACGAATTTCCTCTGAAAATATTGAAATTTCCCTTAGGAAATTAATTTTCAAACTCTGTTAACTCATGGGTGCATTTTAAACGGGTTCATTTGATTTTCACTTGACCCATGGAAAATATTCATCGATATCAAATCTTCCCCTTGAAAAATATTCGTCAACTTTCAACTGCCTTTGGAAAATTTTAAAACTCATCAAATCATCCTTCCATGCCAAGGGCGTATTTTCCCTAGTGAAATGCTATCTCACTTAGAAAATTTTTTTTCTAACATTTTCTCTTTTGGCGTATTTCCCTTGGTATAATTTTTCTCTGAAAAAAAATCTCCATGCCTTATGAATTAAAATTTAAATCCCTCTTCAAGGGCGTATTTCTTTCAAATTTAAATTTTAATTCCCACGCCTTAGGAATTCTTCACTTGTTTTCTTCTTGGGCGCACTTTACCTAGTGAAATTTTATTTCACTTAGGAAAATTTTTTTAGTTTACACCTCAGGCGCATTTGAGGGGGGAAGCTTTCTTTAACACTTAGGAAATTTCCTCAACATTCTTACTCCAAGGTGGGCGCATTTACATATGCAAGCTTTTACTTTCACACACCTTAGAGAAATTCCTTAGACTCTCAGCACAAGGGCGCATTTCCATGGGTCTACTTTCATTTTCCCACACTTAGAAAATTCTCAAACACTTAGAATATCCTTTCAAGGTGAGGGCGCATTTCATAGGTTCCACTTTCATTTCGTTGCCTTAGGAAATTTTCTCCAGCAACCTTGGGCGCATATGGGGTCTTGAGCTTTCATTTTCTTGACTTAGAAATTTCTCCAAGTCCTAGCCACTTTATCTTGCCTTGGGCGCATATGGGTGTGTCTGGTTTTACTTTCACCACTTAGAATTTCTTCAAGCCATTTATCTTCTTGAGGGCGCATTTTGACCTCTCTACTTTCATTTTATGCCTTAGAAGAATTCTCCCATCTCCTCTTCATCATGGGCGCATTTGCTAGGCCAAGCTTCCATTTTTACCTTAGGCGTTTTTAGCCTATTCCTTGGGCGCATATTGGGTAGACAACTTTCATCTAGGGGCGCAAATGAGAGGGTGAGCTTTCACTTTCTCTTGAGGGCGCATTTCACCCTTTATACTTTCGTTTGTGTGCCTTAGAATATTTCATCAAGCTCACTTTACACCTTGGTGAGGGCGCATTTTCATGGGTGTGCTTTCGTTTTTGCCATGGGCGCATTTACATGGGTCTACTTTCATTTTCATGCCTTAGACGTTTTGAGAGAGTCATCAAGGTGGGCGCATTTACATGGGTCTGCTTTCATATTCATGCCTTAGACGTTTTTTTCTCCCTCACCTCAAGCCAAGGGCGCATTTTGAGGTATGAGCTTTTGTTTCATGCCTTAGAAACTTTTGATGCTCCCCCTATTCCTCTTTGGGCGCATTTTGAGGTATGAGCTTTTGTTTTATGCCTTAGAAACTTTCAAGGCTTCCATCAAGGTGGGCGCATTTCCTTAGCTCAACTTTGAATTCTGCCTTAGACAAGTTTCAAGCTATCAATCTGTGAGGTGGGCGCATTTTGAAGGGGATACTTTCATTTTCCCACACTTAGAATACTTTCCATGCCTCTGCCTGCCTTTGTTTACGCATTCTATTTTTAGCAAGTTGTGCTATTTCTAGCAAGTCCCTTGATTTTCAACCTCTAAGGCTCCGTTTTGCCAGTCCTCTGCCCTGACCTGCTATTTATAGCCACCTGCTGTTTATAGTAAGTTTTGACTTTCTGACCTCAGTAGCTCCGTTTTGCCTGAAAGTTGCAACACTTGATCTTGATAGCTTGAGTGTTACTCTGATGCCAACCTCGGGTGCAGACCTGCTATTTATAGCCGTGCCCTGACTTACTAAAAATAGTAAGTTCTCCGATTTCGCTCAAATTTTGCCAGCAGGTACCTTGAAGTGCGCTGACATGGGTGGGGTACTTCGTTTCGGCTATTTTTGGATTTTACCCCCTATAAAAGTGGAAACCCTAATTTGACTTGCATGTATCCCGAACGGTCTCCGTTTGACTTCGTTCCTTCTGCATGTCGTTCTGTCTGCTGAACTGGAGTGTTGGGGGCGGCTGCCAGAGTGTACCTGCTAAAAATAGAAACTGTCTGAAAAGTGACTCATCCACTGCCGGATGGTTTCGCATGTCATATTGCCCGTGGGATCTCAAAAAACCCAGAAAAACCCAGAAAACTGGTCTGCATGCATGCATTGGCTAAAAATAGTAAGTCCTTAAACTTTGATCTTCTCCGCTTGCAAGTCACACCGTTGTGAAGTTCTCGAAAAACCCATAAAGAAAAACCCGACATGCGTTGAAAGACACTGCATGCGAACCCTAAAAATAGCCTCCGAAGGCTGAACTCTGAAAGTGGTTGTCTCGGTTTGCATGTTACATCACTGCGAAGGTTTTGGAAAACCGAGAAGGATTCTCCAGACATGCATCTGAAAAGCTCATGTGGAAACCCTGAAAAAGGCTCTTGAAGCCTGAACTGCCAAAAATAGCAAGTCGTCTGATCTGGCTCAAAATTGACGTGTAGGCAGCTTGATGTTACCCGGATGCAGTGGAACTGACAGAATTCCAAAATCTCAATAAAATAGTCCCAAATTGAATACTTACTAAAAATAGTAAGTTGCCGGAATACAGTGAAAATTTAGGGGACTCTGCTGGAAGTCTTCTGACTGCTGCACTAAGCTTAGATTTCAATTTTATAACTCAATTTGACCTTTAATAAGCCTGAAGGATGAAAACCCTAATTACACAGACTTAACCAATACTTTAACCTGGGTCAAACGCCGGGACATCCCCGGAAGGACCAGAGACCAGAGAGAGAGCGAACCAAAGCCAAAAGACCAGAATGGAGCAAAATTTAGGGGGTCCCCATCTTGATGGGGTGATGTGTGAAAAAGGTCACAACATGATGCTCTTTCACGCAGGCCACATTTGAGCTCTATGGTTCATATTACGGAGGATTGGAGGCATATGATTGTGGCAGAGTATGCCAAGGATACTTGGGCCTCCAGCATTGTTGAGGGATCGACGGTTGATACCAGGTACATGCTTGTAAATGACTTGATCATTTACAAGAACAGGATATATTTGATCCCAGGTTCAGAGGTGAAGAACGTAATCATGCGAGCTTTTCATGATGTACCGACTGCAGGACATCCCGGGTATTTCAAAACCTATAGACAGATACGGGAGAGATTCACATGGAAAGGACTCAAGGCAGATATTCTTCAGTACGTGCGTGAGTGCCCTGTTTTTCAGCAGAACAAGCAGGAGAACACGTACCTGACAGGTTTATTGCAGCCACTTCCGATTCTTGACAGGAAGTGGGAATGCCTGTCAATGGACTTCATTACGGGCTTGCCTAAAGCCCAAGGGCGAGATTGCATATATGTCGTTGTGGATCGGCTTACGAAGTATGCCCACTTCTTTCCGATCACCACAACCTACACAGCTACACAGGTAGCAGAGGTATTCTTTCGTGAGGTATTCAGATTACATGGGTTGCCTCAGAGCATAGTGAGCGACAGGGATAGTCGGTTCTTGAGTCACTTCTGGCAGGAGGTATTCAGACTTTGTGGAACCGAGCTTACACCGAGCACCAGTTATCACCCTCAGACAGATGGGCAGACGGAGATTGTGAATAAGTGGGTGGAAGGGTACCTCAGAAATTACATTACAGGTTAGTAGAAGGCGTGGGTCAAGTGGATTCATTTGTGCGAGTATTGCTATAACACGACATTCCACATGACTATTCAGATGTCTCCTTTTATGGCGTTGTATGGTTATGAGGCGTCGAGTTTCCTTGATTTGCTACTGAGCGACAGTAGAGTGCCAAGTGCTGGAGACTTATTGCAGGAGAGTCAGGATACTATGAAGGCTCTCAAGGAGAATATCGCCAAGGCACAGAATCAGCAAAAGCAGTATGCAGATCAAAAGAGGACGGAGAGGCATTTTGAGGTGGGTGACATGGTTTACCTCATGCTGCAGCCCTATCGTCAGTCCACTCTTAGGAAGAGTGGGTCAGAGAAGCTTAAGCCACGTTATTACGGTCCTTTCAAGATCCTGAGGCGAGTTGGAGAGGTGGCTTATGAGCTTGAGCTTCCGGCGGAGAGCAGGGTACACAATGTTTTTCATGTATCACGCCTCAAGAAGGCGTTGGGACATCGTGTGGTACCGTTTGCAGTTCTACCTCCCTTAGATGATGAGGGAAAGTTGGTTCTAGTACCTGAGTCTATCCTGGAGTACAGAGAGAGACAGCTGCGTAGGAGGACTATCAGGGAATATCTCGTGAAATGGAGAGATTTGCCAGTGGAGGATGCTACATGGGAGAGCGAGGATATTCTGCAGCATCCGGAGTTGAGATTGCTTGAGGACAAGCAATTTCAGGAGGGGCGGACTGTCATGTCCCCTTCTAGTTGACATCTCTCCGAGCACAGGATTAGCCTATTATATGACCCTCGTAGGCTGATAGTTTGGATAGAGGGTCATGTTGGAGCTTGGCTCAGCTTCAGTTGGCAGTATTTGATTAGTTGACTTTCGTTCGGGCTCATTCGGACACTCCTAGCCGAGTTGCTATTTTTAGCAGTTATTCAGCACTTAGCGTGGGACCCCTGCTATTTTTAGCAGTATGGATTGATAGCGTTCAAAATCACTTCAGTGTTCATCAGCTTCAGACGGTTTGTGCATCGGGTATATATCGAGAGAGATATTAATATTTAATTGATTTAATTAAATATTAATTGTGGAGCATTATAATATAAAGCTATAATATTTTATTATAACTTAAGTGATTTCAGTGAAGGGGTCGCCCATCATCAAAAAGGGGCCATTTGGCAATTAAATTATAATTAAAAATTACGTTGAAGACTATTGAAAAGAATTAAAAAGAAGAAGTCGAAATTTTAATGATCCCTATTATTGTGGAATTCGCACTTCTCAAGAGTATAAGCCATTTGCTTGGAAATTTGAGCCATTATGTCATTTGTGAATTGAAAATTGATCAAGTCTTGAGCAGAGCACGAAAGCCTAGGTTTTCAGTCTCAAAGCATTGGGGAACGAGCCATCTCCAGTGAGAGCGATTCAGAGGGTGTGAAATATCGTCCGATTTATTGCCAGGCAGAGGAATTTCTTCATCCAGAAGAAATTACAGAGCATCCAGAGATCATTCAGTGTCAGAGTTTGGTTGGGGTTTTAACCAAAGAACAAATATTCTTCAAGGCGCATCATTTCATAGGGTTTGGACACTGACTTCAAGAAGCCGTACACTTGTACTTGCTGGTTCTGACAGGGCCGTACCACTCAGCAGGCCGTACAAGCATTAAATAGGCGTGTTCTTGACCTTGGTCAAATCGCCTATCATTCTGGCAGGCAGTCTTCTCCAAATTTGGCACCTAGGTGTCTGGATCAAGTTGCAATCATTTTTTAGAGGGAGAAGGGATCTTTTCAAGCTGCCGTACCAGATCTGGTCATTTTTAGTTGCTGCGAATATCAGGTTCTTTTATTAATAAAAGTCATTGCCTTTTAATTTGTATGCTATTGGATCTCAGTTGTAATAAGTCCAGAAGTTAAATAAATAGACTGGCATCAATATTTGCAATATATTTTGTTATTTCCGGAGCTATACGATTTTATTTAGATTTTATATCATTTACTTGCAAAAATCGTTTTTTTATTATTCTTGCAAAAACACAAAAAAACCAAAAACCTTCAAAAACAATAAAAACAGTCAGATTTCAGAGATAGCGGAAACAGGGGTTTCTACACAACTCAAGTAAACTTAGAGCTTCAGAAACAAAAGTAAACAAGGAATGATTTGATAACATAGAAGTTTAAATAAACTCACTCCCAGATCACACCTGGAGACTCATTATACTTATAAGATGTAAGCTGAAATAAAGATTATGCAAGCAAAACACATAAAACAAGACACTGAAAGAGATTGAGATAGTAGATTAGAACAAAATAGGCATGAGATTTCCTTCGTCAAGTTCCAACAACAATTACATGTCTAGGACAGTAGATTGTAGAAAAGATAGGCTTACAATAAGCGATCAAACACCAAATTACACTTTGCATTGATTACACATAAAATAAACAATGATTTGCAGCAAAAGGAAGGCATGCAAACTTGCTCTTACACAAAGTGAACAAGCATTGAATAACAAGTTGTGGAAAAAGTAGGCTCAATCGCAATAACAGTTGAAAAGAATGGGCAAGGCTGCCCTTATTTATACACAAACAAGGAGTAGGGAGCCCTAAAATCTCTTTGCTTTTACAACTAGACTTGCCAACATGCAAGCTTTATTTGTAAGACTAAACAAAAGATAACTAACAACTAACCACCTACTAAAATGAGTTAGCTGATTTAAAAGCAAGGAAAGCTCCAACTATACATTTGATATTTCACAAAGAATAGATATACATAAATGAGAACAAGAAGTTGAACTTGGAAAAGGCATCAAGTTAACTGTTTCTTTTTGAGTTCTATTCTTAGAAAACATCGCTGCCCCAAAAGGTGACTCGCTCATTGATAGTTTTGGTTGCTTTGCAACTAGAGTGATGACCTTTTATAAATATATCCTCTTGCTTCAGCATATCTTTTTTTTTTTACCTTGCAACCGTTCTTTGACATTCCTCTATTTCTTCTGCAGCTTTATGGTTTTGACGCTTCTCTTGATTTTTCAATGGAAGAGTATTGTATGATGAAATCTTGAATTTTGACTGTAAACAAACTTATGTCTGGAAAAGTTTTGCACAAACTTCTAAAAATAAGTTGCTAATTTTTCTCCAAAACAGGTAGATTTCCTAAAAAAAACCGAGGTTTGGGTTTTGTAGACAATCTCGTTTTGAAGAGAAGACCCAATTCGTCAAATTTTGAAAAAGCTTAGGGTTTCCGAAAAAAGCGCAAAAAAGGAGATTTTTGGAAATGTAAAATTTTCCAATCTTCAAGAGGAGTAAATAGCAATTGGACCCATATCGATGAAAATTGAAAAAAGCTGACCACCTGTTTTTGAAATGTGATGCCCTAGAAAAATGGACCATGAAAAAGCATGCCTCTTTGCTTGTGCCAATCTCGAATCTATGAAGAACATTGAAAAAATACTCCGTTTGAACCTCCAATCTTGATGAGAAGAAAATTTTATCTTTCTTCCTCCGAAAACCCACTTGTAAATTATGAAGAATGAATGCTAAAGGCTTTCTTAAATAGAGTTTGGAGGTGAAAAAACGCTTTCTTTGTAAGACCCTAAAATTTTGGAGTCTATCCATGAAGATAGAAACTTTGCATGCAAAAATTTGACCTTGTTTGCATGTGCAACAGTGAATTCCTCTTTTGTAGTTGCAAAAGCATTGGCAAAAAAATGCATCCAATGACATCATCAAACATGCAAAACCTCTCCAGTGTTAGCCATTTTTCTCCAGTTTTTAACTTTTGTTGCAGTCGCTACTGACGATGGAGGTTGAATTGTAAAGCAGCGTGTTGGGATCAAAAATTTTCAAAGTGTTGAAAGTCTAGGTGCCCTCCTTGGAAATGGGTGCCCAACATGCTATGACAACCAATTTTTTTGATATTTTCAAATTTTAACTTTCCTCGTTTTGCGTGTTTCGGCCAAAAGCAAGTGACCTCTATTCAGACGTTGTTTCTCGGCAATCGGTGAACAACAAAGATTGAAATTCAGTCAATCAGGCAAGCCTGATCAAAACTGAGATGATTTATAACCTCTACTAGTCCTCGACATTGCATTTGAATGATCTTCTGAGAAGCGGAATCGACTCGATGAAGAAGTTTGATGAATTTTTGAATGGAGCGAAAAATAAACTAAGGCGCAAGAAGCTAGGCGCCTCTCCTTGACAGGGGTGCCTGGCTTTGCCAGAGTTAGTCAAATTTTGATGTTTTTCAACTTTCCTTTGATTTCCTCATTTTGCATGAGTCGCGTCCGTACAATCCGCAATTTCCGTTGTTTGACAAATCCTCAACAATGGATGATGTATCAACTAAATAGAATGAACATAACTGAGATGATCTCCTGCCTTTCATTGCCTTGAAAAACTACTTTTGACTGTTCCTCTGCGTGATTGAATTGGGTTGATGAGGAAAATTGCACGTTTTTTGAAAGGGCAAAGTTATTCTAAGGCATGAGATCCCAAGTGCGCCTAGACATCCCAGACTTAGAATTTTTTTCACAAATTTCAACTTTTCCTTTGCCTTCTTTGTTCACCATTCTGCATGCATCGTTCGTTGTTCATCGTTGTTTGTGCAACATTGGAGACTTTGAATCTGACACTTGGCAGCCAACCTTCCTCCATTGATGACTTCGGAGCTCATGCTTTTCCTTCTAAAAAAGCATAATAGACCCAACAAAAAAAACTTGACCTTTTGATGATTCTGATTGGACCAGTCTGATTAGGAAGTATTTTCAACCAATCAAAATCAATTAGAGCCCTCCAAATAAAGATTCTATTTTTAGAAACTTTCTGTTTTTATAAATTTTTGCTAGCATCCTTTTGACAACAAACCCGAAAAACCCTGACTCAAGTCTATTTTTAGAGATTTTCTAAAAATAGAAACTTTCTATTTTTAGATTTCATTTGAAAATATAAACTTTCTGAAAATATAAACTTTCTGAAGATAGAAACTTTCTATTTTTAGAAATTTTGACTTTTGATGAATTTTTTTTTACAAGACTTTGACCACTCCTTACAAAATGCCTTAATGAAGCAAATTTTTTTGATTGGGCACAACATAATGCAACTTTAAATTGAAAAATGAAAAAAAAAAATCAGATATTTCTTACTTTAATCTTTGGAAAAAAATGCAAAATAAAAACAAAAATGATAGAATGACTTTACCTCTTTGAAGAAATTGTAGTCTCACTACCAATGACGCTCTAGATTCGACCTCTTTTGTAGCTACTCTATTAATTCCCGCTAAAACAATTCTCTTCCTTCAAACCCTGCTGCTATATTTTTGTACAAACAAAAAATGCATATGAAATGAAATGAGGCTCTTTTTCCTCATTTAGGGTGATCTGGGGTTTGGGGGTCCACAATGAAAGAATATTTAAAATTTTTGATTTTTTTTACCTTTAAAATGTCACTTTTTGAAGGGGGCAACTGACCGTTTACAGACATGCTCAACCACTCCCTCCATTCTCCTACCACGTCTCCCCATTTCGAGACATTTCCTATGATTTCCCATTTTTTGAGGAAGGTCTGGGGACATCCCTAGGCATGCCCTGTCCTCGAAACATCTTGAAAGCAACGAGGTGCCTAAAAGGGTTGGGAACACATCCCCGGGTTTCCTTGATTTCAAGCAAGAATATAACCACTTATCTTTCCAAGCATGCATGAAACAAGGGCCCATATACTCCCCAAGGTTTCCCTCACCAAACTGAACTCTATACATTCCTAGACTATCCACTTGTAGAGTGACAGCTGGCCAAGGTTTCAAACAACTAAAAAGCTAACAAAAATTGCCAACCCCTCCAAGGCTCTAACATTACATATTTCAAAATCAAAACAGAAAATCCCAATTTCAACCCCCCAAACAAGGATGTACAAAATGCAAGAAGGGAAAATCATGATCGCAAACACATCTAAAGCACCAAAACAATCAAATGGCTTCCTATTCTATTTAAACATGCATCCCAAACTCAAAAATTAATAGCTATAAGGAAAATGGGAGCCTACTCACTGAATCTAACTTGTGAAAATGGTGTGAAGGAACTCTCTTCTATCGCTTCCAAGCTCCCAAGCCTCCAAAATCTCAAGTACCTTCACAAAATTTCTCTCCACCCAACCTCTCTCCAATTCTCAATTTTTTGGAAAATGTAAATTGAAATGCATGATCCCTTCATTAAGCTAGCTCTCAAGTTTGGATATAACCAAGAAATGATCAAAGATGTGTAGAAAAAAATGTTTAAGAAAAAGTAAGGGCACTACAAATAGTTGGTACTTCAATTCAGATTGTGCAACACAACAGCAACTTTCATGAGGTTTATGAATGAAGTAATGAAACTGTTTCTTGACTCTTGTCTGATAATCTAGTTTTGAGAAGGATATATGAGGAGCACTAGGTTCATCTCAAACAAGTCTTGCAATTTCTCCTTGGACATGGGATTGGAGATAGAGAGATAAGGATAAATTTAGCCAAGATAGAGGCCATAGTGAGATGGTCTACACTTTCCAATGTCACTGAGACTAGAAGCATCGAGGGAGCGGTGCAATATGTGAGGAGGTTTGTGAAGTCTTTCTCATTCATATTAGTACTGTAACATGCTATTATGGGAAGCTGAAAGTGCTTTAAATGAGGAAGCAAACAGTAGAGAGCTTCTGAGGAGTTGAAGCGCAAAATCTACCATGCACTTGTGTTAGCTTGGTCTAATTGTCAGCAGCCTTTTGAGGTAGAGATAGTTTTTAATAACTATGCCAACTCCAAGTATGTTTTCCTAAAAGGAGGAAGATCAATGTGTTATCATTTCAAACTCTTGCACAGATCAGTCCAAGTAAGTATTGCACATATAACAAGGAATTTTATGCTCTAGTCCAAGTGGTCAAGAAGTGGTAGCACTACTTAATGGGAAAGGAAACAATTGTCCATATAGATCATCAGCCTCTCCAATAATTACAAGCTCAAACTATGCTGCAGCAACCTAAGCATTAGTTGTGGATGGGTTTCTTGAAACAGTTTCACTTGGCCATCAAGTACAAGTGGTGTGTGATAAAAAAAAACTGGTGGACATGTCTAGGCCATACCTATTTTCAGTGTTTTGCACTCTTTTTCAGTTGGAACATGTGGAGGGTTATGGGAAAGATGATAATTTTGGAGCGATCTACAAGCAAGCTACAAGACGTATGGTTACTGATTTTGAACTAAACTTAGACTACCATCTCCAAAAAAAAATTCTCTACAAATCGGGCAAGTTGTGTGTTCCTAAAGCAAGGACATGTCTACTTTATCCTTGTGTAATTGCCCAAAAACAACATTTAAAGGACTAGGTGGTAGGAACCCAAAACATGTATTAAATGGTGGCGAGCTGGTTGAAGTATCTGGACAGGACTGATGTAATGAAGTAATCACTAAAGCAAACTGATTTAAATAATTGGAGAGAGAGAGAGAGAGAGAGAGAGCTGCATCAAGCCTGTCTACAAAGAATGAAGAGCCAAGCCGGAAAAGCCAACCAAAAAGTTGTTATAAAGCTCTTATTTGATATAAACATTGAGTATTACCTTGTGGAATATCTTTTGGACAACATTTCAGGCTTGTTAGTAGGCTGTGGTCATCATACTCTACATAAGCTGCATCACTCATAAATGACAAGCCGGGCAGTATGTAATATCCCATATTTATTAATATTTAAATATAACAAACCATAGTTCACAATTTTAATAGTTTTCACAATCAATATAAATATGAAATCGACCCAAAAATTGCAGTTTAATAGATGTAATGTTTAGAATATAGCTCAGGAAAGACCAAATTAATTCCCTGTAGTGATTGCTTTTTTGCAGCGACCTATTAGCTGGTGAAAATGTCTTTTTCTGCCCTTGGACTGTCTCAAAATATGTTTGAAATTCTCCCTTAAAATGCAATGAACTTTTCACACTCCATCTCTCTTTCCCACATGAATGCCAAAGATTTGACTATGTGGTTATAACATGCAAATGTCAGTTATTCATAACTCAAAGTGGGAATTGAATACATCAAAGTAACTAATTTTAATGTATATATGTGCTGAATGCTTTTAAATGTGGTGCTTAGGGGGGTTTCATAAGATAATTTCTGCCTTAAATTTGATTATTTTCCAATTATATTTCTGCAGAGGCATAGCTGGAAGAATTTGTTCGCATATATTGGTCCTGGGTTTCTTGTCGCAATAGCATATATTGATCCTGGCAACTGTAAGTTTCTTAATCTGTAATGGAAAACACATTAATTTCAGCATTTGTCTGTGAGGAAAATGAGGTGTTCCATGTTGTTTGCTTTGTGTCTTGCAGTTGAGACTGATTTACAGGCAGGGGCACAGTACAAGTATGAGGTGAGCTGTCAAATCCTGGGTCAATTAGAGAGTGTGATTGAATGACAGCATAGTCTATTTGAAATATTGTTTTCCATTTATTCCATTTTAGAAAGGCTGTAACTCTCTATAAATCTTCCTGAATAGAGCGTATCATCATTAATTTTAGATCATCTATTTAATCCAATAACATCATTTTTCTATTTTTCCAAATAAACATCTAGGGTTTCATACTTTTTTATTGTCTAAAAGAATAATAACATATTTTAAGAAAACTGGAATTTGATATAAGAAACACTTCTCTCAATTGATGTTTATGGAATTACATTTGTTTGTATCAGTTGCTCTGGATCATTCTGGTTGCCTCTTGTGCTGCTCTGGTGATCCAGTCTCTGGCAGCCAATTTGGGAGTTGTGACAGGTCACTTTGCTGAATATATCAGACCCACTTCAAAATTTCATGGAAGTTAAAGTGATAGGTTTTGATAATAGTAGGACAACTGTAGTAGTTATTTACTATTTTGAACAAATTCTTTCTATGATAGATTTACCACAGCTCTTAAACTAAATGTAATTATTAATATATCATGGTTACCTGCAGGAAAACATCTCGCAGAACACTGCAGAACTGAGTATCCAAGGAAAACAAATTTTGTATTGTGGGTGATTGCTGAAATTGCTATTGTGGCATGTGATATTCCAGAAGGTATTATCTTAGTAGAAATTAGTTCATTATAAAATTATTAGATAATGTTGACTTGAAATGGTTGACTACAGATTTAAAAAATGTGGTTTATATACATGCAGATCTCTTTTGTGGCACCTTATTTCAGTAAGAAAATATGTTTTTCTATCCTCACTAGCAACCTGCAACTAATCATGGATTGATTAACAAGACAAATGCAGCACACTTGGAAGGCATGATGCTGAAATGTGCATGCAAATTATTGCATTTATCTTTAAAAATGATCTATGTTCAGCAGCTCTGTGATTTTTGTAATCCGACTTATGTAAATGGCTCAATAATGCAGTTTAACAATTAGTTGGTTAGCAGAAAGAAATAAACTAGATTAATGCCCACAAATGACCAAGAATAAATCAATGGGACTAGAATGTACAACTGTTACAATAGAGAAGTACTAGGGAAAAAAGGGCCCAAACACAAAGCTAATAAAATAAAATAACACAAGAAAAGAAAGAAATAAACAAATGGGTTAAGCAAGAAAATAAAGTGTGACTGAATGACTGTATACTTTATAACAATTTCGTAGTCTTCCTTTTCATACATTCAACTTGAACTTGAACTTGTTGTGAGGTAAGCTTGGGCCATATGGGTCATTCTTGCATGTGTTAAATACTGTGGTACACGAGGACGCATCCCCACCCCCAAACCCTTGTCCCCATCCCGTGGGGCATTTTAGGGATAGCGGGACATTAGAGGACGTCCCCTAGCTGTTGCCCCTGTTGATGGGTGTTTTTGCACCTTCTCAACACAGGCAATGCATAAGCACACTACCTCTCTTGAAAGGAAATCTCCAACAACAAGTTGCTGAAAATTACCCCAAGGTCTCACGGGTGTCAGGTCATGACATGCATGGAATATCTCAGTTGGTTTAATGTGATCTTGTTGGTAATCATTGAGCAGCCTTACGTGAATTAAACTGGAGGGGAATTGGATCCTTGAATGGAGTTTATAATTTTTTTTGAAAAGTTGCTCTATTGCTATAAGTTTAGGACAGCAGTCTTAAACTCCACTTTGATCTTCTAATTTGGCTTTACAATGTGCAATAAACTTTATCTAAAGCACCTATTTAAAAGAAAGGTCACAAAGGGAAGGGAGAGGAAGAAGTTCTTAGACCTAAAACTATCAATGAACAGTGATAATGGAGGACCCTATAGTGGACAACCTTCCTAAAACTTAGTTCCACTTAACCAGATTAGTTAACAGTCTCATGAAAACAGTGCGATCTTCTAAGGTCTGCATATTTTCAACCTTTCATTCATCATAAAGCATGAACAAGAGATAGAATTTAAGTGCAACATTCATACAATGTTTAGAGTCTACATCCGTCGATACAGCTTCTTGTTCATTCAATTTCCAAAATTTACATACATCCGAGCCGAGGTTTTTTTAGAGAAACCATATAAGCTCCAACAAGGGAGCAAGATCAGAGCCTCGAGCATGATAAAGAGATGCCTCTTTCAGAGTCTCTTTCAGAAGAACACGAAGAGAAAGAAAGAGAAAAGAAAGAAGAGAAGCCTGAAGAAGAGGCCGAAACAAGAAAAGGCCCGAAAGTGGATCATCATGAAGAGCATGGGCATGAACAAGAAGAAGAGAGAACCTTTGAGGGGAAGGACAACTCCAAGGAGCACACAACCACTGAGTCCCCGGGTAAAGAAACAGTATTTATTTGGGATTTCGATGAGGAAGAGGAAAAGACGATAGAGCAAGAGACTCTAGGTGGCAAAGTAATGCAAATTCAACGCACCCGCAAGGAGTAAGGTGATCACGAATCACCGAAAGGGGAATCTCAGATACCCGAATGACTTGAAAAGTAATTGGAGAAGAAAACCCTGACCCCAATGGATCCAAAGGCAAGGCTGGAGGCCATCTTGGTTCGAGCCCAAATAAGTACAAAGAAAGAGAAGAAGCTGAGGGTCAGATCTCATCTGACAATGGACGCATTAGGATCTAGGACGGTACAAATAGCTACGCTGATGATAGGAGAAGAGGGAGTTAGCTATAATATTTCTACCGTTGACTTGGGGACAACCAGAAGAGAACAAAAGATCGACCATCTTCAGGGGTCTGTCACCACCATCATACACCAAATGAATAAGGACAAGACTTCTAAAGAGGAGCTAAAGGCACAGGTGGCGGATCTAACAACTTATATTCAATAGCGGTCGTCAACTGAGGAACTCCCTACCACGTCAGCAGCTACCGCATTGGTGCTGTCCAAAGATCATGTTAGTAAGCTAGAGAAGAGAAAAAATTGGTCAAAGGCTATTGAGGATTGGTTCCGGCACGTAATTTATAACGGAGATATGGGCATTGGTCATGCCGTCAGGACAATAAATAAGTTCTGAGATCTGCAAAAACAATTGGAGGATGCTGAAAAGACCTACCATCGCTTCACAGTGTTGTACAGGATTACTTATCCCAAGCTTGAAGCCATCCTCAAGATACTAGACAAATTATGGGAAAAGGAGCTAGGTCTGGCAAAGGCTGATCAATGGCTCGTTGAGACATGGAAAATGAGCTTGGACCATAGAAAAGAAGTATTGGAACAGATACTCCATGAGGTGGAGCTCGATTTAGAGTGGACCAAGGAACATCGAGTTGATGCTGAGAACTATCTCAAGCTTATGATAGATTAGGAAATGTTGGCCCTCGAGTTCGATGCGGGCAAGATCGGACCATATTTCCATGAGAAGATAGAGAAACGAACAACAAATGTGCTAAAATCGGATTTTATGGACTTCGTTGCCCATGCCTCCGTCTAGTCTGAAAAATTAGCTAAGGCCACACCCAAGTGCATGAAGAATTGGGAGCAAATCGCAGACCGATCAGAGAAATTGTCATTTCAGATACTTCAATCAGATATAATGGAGTGGGATCAACTTCGAATGATGATCGACAAATTTGTGGAGTATGCCACATTGTAAAAGAAAGCTGGAAAGCTTGTAATAGATGATGAATTCCTCACTGTGTAGCTGCAGCAAATGAAATCAGCTAGAAGAAAAAAGAGCTACAGTGTTGCCCACAAGAGGACAAAATAGGCTAAAAGACAGGTTGTAATTTTATATTGTAAAATATTTGGGGGTAGGTGAAACCCTAATTTGTAGTGAATCTTGGCCACACAATGGGATTAAATCTTGGCCATTCATTTTTCTTTTTGAACACTATAAATAGGGGGCCTCCTCTCATTTTCAAGATGGAGTTGAGTTGTTGTAAAGACATGCTAATGGAATGTTTATAGAAATTCATTGATTTGGTGAATTCTCGAGTTCCAAATTCATGTTGCATGATTCTTCTTCTCATATATAGTGAATTTGAATAGATTAACTTTGTTGTTTTATGTTTTTGGTTTTCTTTAGTAGATTAGTTAATGTTGTCCATTGGTTTTTGATGAATTCTGTTGTGTTGATGCCCTTCCTTGTTCATGCTTTTTGTTGTTTATTGATGATAAACTGCAATGTAAAGCTCAATAGAACATGGTCTCTCCTCGGATTATCTCCTCCATGAAGTAAAACATCAACTCTTGGAAGAAGGCCATAGTCGGGAGGCCCATAACTCTGCTTAACAAGGTTACCAAGTCATGGTAATCCTCATAGAAGTCACTTCTGAAGAGTTCTTGGGGCACTTTGTTCACGCTACCCCTCTTCTCCTTAAGCTAGTACTGATTGATAAGCTTCTTACACCTAAGGCGGTTAGCATCCCATGTTTTCTTAGCATGTTCCTTGGTTGTCTCCTCCATTTCATCGAAGGTAGGGATATGGAAAGTTTTCCCTATTGACTTGGCAGATAAATCAACCAATATACTGGCATCTCTGTCTACTATCTTCTTTGTGTCGTCCTGGTATGCCTCTCTACATGCTATTACAAGCTCAGGAGCTATAAGGGTAGGTGGGAACCTGACGGCCTTAGCCAACCCACTTTTTCTGATCTTTTTGGCATTTTCTGTGGTGGGGTTGATTTAGACCCTTTGCTTGAACTCATCAATATCAATATGTTCTAGATTAGTATCTGAGATCTCTCTCCAATCAGTGGTGACCCTAGAATTGAGGGGTTCCCCTTAGAACTTGTATTTCATTTGATCTTTATCTTCTTTACCCTAGGGTGCTTTGGCAATTTTCTTTCCTTTGTCTTTCTCCACAGCCGCTTTCGAAGATCCTGTAGTTGGTTCCATATATCCTGTAGACAAAGGAGCAATAAACACATTCAAGCATAAAAACATGAGGAACGTTAGCCAAAATCCTGCAAAACGATGTGAAATCAGGTAATTCATCTTTCAAAGATCCTAACATTTCTTTCGAATCAACGTTAGATGCTCATTTGGGGAAGTTAAGGCAATGCAGGCCTAGGGGTGTGGACTTCCCTGGGTTGGCAGCCGTTCTGAAGGCAGTTGTGGATAGATGGCGGATAGGGCACGACGGCCCACATGGTTCCACTCATGCCAAGATTTGATAATAATCTGAGGCCCACTAAATGGACCAATCTATTTAGCACGTGGGTCAAAATCAGTTTCAAGCTTTGGGAATGTTAAATCCATCATTTAGGCATGTGGGATCAGAGGGTAACTTGGTTGTTTTGAGGCTTCGTTGTTGAAACGACGTTGGCAAAGCGGCGCCTTCGCAAGCGGGATCCCGCCATGCAGGATCCGCAGCCTCCAAGGACGGTGTCACCTTGTTATTGAAGCTGAAGAGTGTGGGTGGAAGGTGCGGGAAGGCATTGGGGTTTGGCCGTTTGAAACAACGAAGATGGGACAAAAGTCTGCTTGAGGAGGCCCGCATCATCGGGTCCACAAAAGGCGTATGCATTAATCATTTGCCCACGGACAATGAAAGGGAAAATGTAGGGTCGGGTTATGTGGAGCGGGTGGATGGTATCCTTTGGGCGTTTGGCACGACGGGAGTAGGATGAAAGTCCGCAAACAGTTGCTCGCAAGAGGAAGCTGCCTTGGTTTCAAGCTCACACGATGGCTATGAACGCAGGGCCCAATGGGCGGATGGGCGGGCTGTGAAGGCCGTTTAAAATGGCGAACCCCAAATGGAAACAGGTAGACGGAAGTTCGTAAGGAGAACTCCGTAATGGGTCAGGACTTAGGTGTTTGGCGAAGTTAAGCTTGAATGTCAATAGCAGGGGTCGGAACCGTGTAGTGGGAGGACGTGGTCAGATAGCCATTTGAAATGGCGAAGCTCAAAGGCATCTCGCAGGTGGTGGCCAGCGCATGTGGACCCGAGAGGGTCAAAGTGTCCACCTTTTGGGACTCTTAAATTTTGGCGAAGTCTATAACGGCCAAGTTGAGGGGGCTTCCCGCGGGTACGGGCCCGATGGAGGTATCTGCCGTTTTGCTAAAGTTCAAACGTTTTAAGGGGAGGCAACAGTGGCAGTGAGGCTGTAGGCCTGTAGGGCATGAACTCCCTAGTTCAAGAACGACCGTGGCGACTTCAAGTTTTGCATGTGGCCCACGAGAGATTTTCAATAGATTTCAAAATTCTAAAAAGTGGGTTTTGATCACCAAGGCCTTATCTTACTGATTCCTAAGCTTTCTTTCAAGATTTAGGAATTCTTACACAAATTAAAGAAAACTCAAAGGGAAACGACGACGGAGGACCAACCTATAAAACGCGATGAAGAGGGTCAAACAATCAATGAGTGAAATATTTGAATTGGCAACATAGCTTGGCGGGCACGACGACGGTGGAAGCAACAAGCTCTAACAAGTCCTCCGAATGTTTGCAAGTGAAAATGACAGCTCGAAATGGGCTATTTATAGAAAATGCAGCATTTAATGCCCCTCATTAATGCTGGTACAATGGTGGCTACGGTTGGTTAGCGCGCATTTCAAAAATGATAGCAGGAACAACGGAGTTTGTTGAGCGGATGACAGTCGAGAGGTAGCCATCGGGTTGTCGGCGATGAAAACAACCATCAATGGTGTGGGTACCATGGCACGGAAGGATGTCGTGCAAAGGTTGTTCTGAATGGCCGGGGAGCTATGGAATCTCGCAAAGGGCGGCTTGGACAGGCGGACCCGCATTGCTCTTAGGGCGACAACTTTAAAGATTGAAGGCAAACAACTAGGGAATTTCCGCAAAGGCCTAAGGCCTTGAAAATTTGAGGATAGCATAACATGGTCAACTCAAAGTGAATCTTCTAAGATTCCTTGAGCATTTAGGACTGAAAAAGAATAGGGGGCACACAAAATGAGGCAGTGACAAAAGCGACCCGGTGAAGGGACAAAGAGAGGGTCCCTGTTCTGAACGAGGTGTGTGTGCTATAGGCACAACAAATGGGGACTTCGTTGGGGAATGCTCCCAAGCGTTCTAAGGATAAATGTTCATTCAGAACCTAGAATCTCAGGTTTCGCAGACCAAGGGCTAGTTTCCAAAAGTAAACTGGGGGACTCAAAGGAGAACGAGATCCTTGGCTGAATCAAATCACGAAAGCGTCATGGGAGTGTGTGTAGGTAGTGAATTCATTCCTTTTCTTTGGAGACTATAACAAATTGTAGTTAATCAAACCGATCAAGCTATGAATCGTCTAGCTCCAAATGTAACTTGGACATTGCTTCGCTGCCAGTCAGGTGTCCATAGCCCCGATGGAGTTGTCAAAGTGATCCCTCGAACATTGCTCTACTGCCAGTCGGGCGTCCATAGCCTTGGTAGAGTTGTCCGCACACCCACACAGTTGCTTGATTTTAACATTTCTTTCTTTTCTTTCCTTTTAATATCCTTTTAATGTTGTTTCTTTTGCTCAACCGTGTAAGCATTGAAGCTTACAATGGGCTTGGAACCATAGTGGTCACTTAAGCAGACTTATGAGTTTTGTTTGTTAGGTTGTTATAACAACCATTGCATAGCTCTTCAGAAGAAATTAACGTTTATCGTGTGAAGGATCCAAGATGAGATGTTATAAGATTCAACTAAGGGTTACGTTCTAGGTCAAGCCTATGTTCAAATAAGAAGACTGCCCCATAGCTGCAATCGACCAATAGTCGAGACTTAATATTTATCCAAAGAACACTAGGAACGGGCAGCAAAGTGAACCGTTCGTTGAACGAGCATGGCCACCACATCAGGAACAAAAACACTCTCAGCAAAAAAAAAGTTGTCGAGGAACAAACAAAACCGAAAGCAACGCGAGGCACCAAAGCGAGGAAACCAAAAGCAACCTAAACTAAGCTATATACAGGTATTTACAAGAGCAGCCTGAGAAAGCTCAGGCTTGGAAATAATGCTTCAGGTGCTGCTCGTTGATGGGCAATGAGACATCTTTTCCTATTGAAGTCTTGAGGTGAAAAGCATTATCTCCGAGAATTTCAGTGATTTGAAAGGGGCCAAGCCAAAGCTTGTTGAATCTGTCATGTCCCCCTTTCTTCTCACGGGCCTTGTCCCAACATAGGACCAGATCAACAATTCTAAAGGCCTTCACTTTGGCTCGTTGATCGAACCATCTTTTGACTATGCCCTGATGTTTGGCAAAATTTTCAATGGCACAATCACGTACTTCTAAGTGGAGCAACTTAGCTAAGCGAGCCTCCCTTGTATCCGCTTCTTCGCAAAAGTCATTGATGAATTGGAGGGTGGGGATTTTTAAGTGAATCGGGAACACAAACTCAAGGCCATAGACAAGGTGTAACGAGGAATCTCCCAATGTAGCCTTGTGACGTGTATGATCTTCCCAAAGGGCGAAACGGAGTTGGGTATGCCAGTCCTTGGGATTCCTATCGAGTAGCTTTTTGGTGACGGTAATCAAGTTTTTGTTTGTGGACTCAGCTAAGCCGTTTCCCTGGGGATAGTAGTTGGATGAGAATTAAAGGGAAATATCGTAATCAAAGGCCCAACTGGCGAATTTAAGTGAAGCAAAGGTGGGGCCGTTATCGCAGACTAGGGCATACGGGCAACCAAAACGATTCACAATGAAACTTTCAAGGAAATCAACAACTAACTTTGTAGAACATTGCCTACATGCAACAACTTCTATCCATCTAGTACAATATTTAGAGGCGGTTAAAATGTACCTGTGACCCATAGAAGATGGTGGGCTTACCGATCCAATGAAGTTGAGCCCCCATTGCGTGGACGGTCTTACCTCCAAGACTGGTTGCAATGGGACATCAACGTTCCTTTCTCTGGTTGTGGCAGGTTGGCAGACATGGCACGTACAAACATGATTATGGGCATCCTTGAAGACAGTGGGCCAGTAATATCCTGCTCGTAGGATTTGATGAGTAGTAGAAGGGCTAGACCCATGACTAGTACCAAACTTGTCGTGGAATTCTTTCAGCATGCGCATCACTTCTTTTTGTAATGTCCCCAATTTAGCCCTATGCTCCTCTTGAGGCTTTAGCCTATTTCCGAAAACTCGTAGGCTAAGCTAAAGCAAAAATTAGGGTTTCCTATTTTATAGGAGGTTTCAGATGCATTTTTGCAGGCTTGCATGCAGGAGTTTGGAAGTGTGCGTCTAGGTTTTTCTGGGTTTTCAGAGAACTTCAGAATGGTGTAACATGCATCTCCATCTGACAACCTTTCGAGGCACTTACTATTTATAGTAAGTCATGTTGGCTTCCCGGTTCATGCTCAGAAGGCGTTTGGAAACACTTACTATTTATAGTAAGTCATGTTTACTGCTCAGTTGATGTTCAGATGAAGCTTTGCAAACTTACTATTTATAGCAGTTTTCTATTTTTGACAAGTCCATTTATAGCAGTATCATTCTAGGAACAACTCAATTATCTATAGTTCAGTGTAGTTGATCAGTTTGGCTTTCTGTTGAGTTGAAGTAAACTTACTATTTTTAGTAAGTCTATTTGTGGCAGTGGCATTATGAGTAGCATCAGTTCAAGACATCATTCTATTTCTGGTAGAATCAGTTTGGGTGTTGGTTTTGGCTTTGGCTTCTATTCCTCCTTGGATTGAGTTCCAGACTTAGTCAATTTTCATATCTTGAAGTTGTACCTGACGCCTAGGCTTGATGACTTCAAGTTGTTTTAATGAAGGGGACTTAAAGGGGGTCGAATTTCATATGCATTTAATGTTTATTTTTAAATGTTTATTGTGCAACTTAAAGTTGGACACCAAAAAGGGAGATGAATAATATTTCATTAAATTCAAAATAAAGTGACTGATGGCGCCCCTTGGAGGAATTGGAACAGTTTCTTGTTGGGAGTTACAGATTGCTTCATTTGCCATTTGAAGCTTATATATTGGTGCTTTGCTCATGGCTTTTTTATCTTTGGAAAATTATTGTAAAGTTATGTTGCTGGTTTGAATCCAGAACTTGGCTAAGAGGAAGCTTAGCACATACAAACCTGGCTAAGAGGAAGCTTAGCAAATGTACCATCCTTCGGGCCTGAAACTATGGCTTCCTAGGTGGTTGATTGTGACTGTACTTCATACAGAGGTGCAGATTGAGCTTTAATTCTGATGTTGTTGGATAGGTTGCTGTTGTAAAGCTTGTTATCTAGCTGTTGGTTTATCATGGCTGAAGCAAAATTTCACTGATAGCTTCATCATGGAATTTATTCTCATTCTGGTTATTTGCTCATGCTGTTCAACTGTGAAGGGCGCCTAGATTTGAGAAGTTTCAAAATTTTATATTGAGTTTTGAATTTTCTAGAAGAGGTTGACCCTTCTTGGAGGCTGTACCACTTCTTGAAGGCTGCATTGGGATTCGTGTTTTCTGTATTTGTTGTGTTTGGCATTGATTCTCTAGTGGAGGTTGGACGCCTAGTTGAGAGGCTTCATTTGGCTAGTGTTGGAAGCTTCCCGGAGTTGCATTGAAGAAGCTATGTCCATATTGGGTGATTTCTTATCTTGCTGGTCTGGTTTTTTGTATTTTTTGTTTCTGATCAGATTGGTTAGATGTTGTTTAAATGCTGATTTGAGCTTCAATTCCATATCATTTCATATTGTAAATGTTAGAGGTTGATTACTCTAACCATTGGCAGATTTTATAAGCTTATCTTTGATATTTGTAGTTGTAATTGTTCATTGTAAGGCTTGTTGACGTGCTTTTTATGACAGCGCCAGCACAGAATAAAGTTGCCCCAACGGTCACTCTATTCTCTCTTGATCAAAGTGTCCCACATGCTAAGATTGCTTGAAAGTTCATGTGTTCGACTCCAAGGTTCCTTTTATCGCGAATAGACTCAGTTGGTTGATGTGTTTTTGCTGGTTATTTCAAGGGTACTTACGTAGTTGTTCAACTTTGTGAAGCAATTAGGACATGAATGATTTGGCAATATGGTTCTGGTATCTAGACTGACTCGGAAATGCAGAATTTAAAGGGGATAGGGATAGGGATTCTACAGATCTACTTCTAAAAGGGTGGAGGACGAAGATCGACTTAAACAATCTTCAAACCAAACTTCGCTTTGTCTTCTTTCGAACAACTCCGACAAAGTTGGTGCAATCTTCAAAGGATGAGAAAGGTGTTCAAACTATGACGCAACACGTTCATACCGTCAACACGACGCATACAAACATATGAACCATAATCGAAGTTAAGTGCTGATACTCCAGTTGACCACGCAAGGCGAACTTACCATCAGCAAGCCCGCTAGTGGTATGGATGAAGAAGATATGCTTAAATCACCACGCCACACTCCACAATTAACAACTACTTGCATGAAATAAGATCTATTTTACTCTATCTACTTTGAATTGGAAAGACGAAACGGCCTTGCTAGCTACTCATAACAAAGAAGAAATCACCAAGCAATGAAACTCTTTGTATTATGAAAAGTGTTCACAACAACCTTTTACAAAACTTTCAAAGGAAAGTTTTCTTCCCTCCTCAATCTAAAGCTAACTTCTAAGCTAAATGCTATATGCCTTCTACTCTCTAGCTCTGATTCAACTCCAATTCTAATCTCTATCTAATCATTTACAAATAAGGGGGGACGCCCCTTTTATAATAAGTCCAATTCAGTGGACGGTTGAGATCAAATTACAATGAAGGGCTCAGATCGAGCCACATATGCCCTGATTAGGGTTTCTGCCCTAAAAACCGCCACAGAGAGGAGTGGGCAATGAATGCACAGAATATTCTCCACTCCCCTGCAGGAATCATAATGAGCAATTAATGCCCACTACCATCATCAAAAAGATCTTCATCAAGCAGCGCGTTCCCACTGGCCTTCTCCCGGATAGCAAACTCGATCAACCGGGCCAATACCGCTTCAACCTCCTGGGCAGAAATCGGTGGAATGTGGTTGAGCTGGAACTCCAAGACCGCTACCGTCTGTCCGTGCCGGATGTAAGACTTCTTCCATGCCACTAAGGCGCCCCGGTATGCCTAATTAGTACTAGAGAACGGGAGACATTCTCAAAGTCATCCGCATAAGACCCGAGTCGAGAAGAATGGGCGTCACTTTTCAAGCCATCGCTAGCTATCTCCTCAATCAACTTTCTAGCAAATATGTTTCTAATGTATCGAGGACTTCTATGATGTTGCCCATCGCTTTCCCTACTTTAGGTCAATCGCCTTCACAAGGCTGCGGAAATCAATCGTATTCAGGACCACCGAGGAGGCTCAACCGGTGAAATCATACCTATCACTCCTCTTCGGCTCATAACTACACCTCCATCCACCAAGGTTTCTAGAGGTATATGTATCAGTAGTGCTGTACCCAAACGTAAGTAATCGCTATTCTCGCTTTGATAGATGCCAGTATCACCCTGTGCCCGATTCACGGTATCCATCCTTGTACAAATATTTGAGGCGCCCGCCGACAAGCATCAGGTGGCAATCCTCCATGAATTTCCTGCCTCGGTGATGAACACGGGCAACCCACTTCCTTATTCCGGGCTTCCGCTTTCCATTTCTTCAAATCCTGGGCGTAACAATCACTCTTCTATGCCCGGATGGATCGCTCACTGGTCTGGCTGGTTGTCTAACCTGGACGTGCTAGATTCTGCATATATCCTATCAAGGTTTTGTGCTCCTTCTTCAATTTCTTATACTTCCCCTCCATGCGGAGCAACTGATCCTTCAATGCCTGATAGGAGTTATCGAACTCCTCGAGAACTTGGGCTCCCGTAGGACGACCCAACTCTACTGTGTGTGGTGATCACGCATTCTTTCAGCCTCCTGCCTATCACAATCTTCGCCTAATAGCCACCGGAAAGCGTTAAGGAGCTCCGACTTTGGCCGGGCCGAGATCTTTGAAACTTTCGGCCCTCGGTGGCGAATTTATCCTTCTAAGGAACTCTCCATCTCAATGGCCGGATCCGATCATCCTCGGGTTCTCTCCTCATTCTGCCGGAAAGCCAATCAGGCACTGTCTGCTGTGGATTACAAATGACAAGGGGCTGTTCTTCTGTTGCCTCCATCTCGTGCACTTCCTCTCTTCTTGCACTGGTTTGCTCAGGCTCATCCTCCTCTATAATCTGGGTATCTCCCGACCCTTGGGTCCCTTGTTCTGTGTTTTCCTCTTCTTCCAAAGCCGTGTCCAACATCTGCCGAAAATGGGTGTCGGCCATTGTTTCCTCTTCCTCCTCATGTTGGCCGCCCCTGGATAGACTGACACTAGCTGATTCCCGGGCGTTGGGCTGATCTACCTCCTCAAGTCCCTGCTCTTCCTCTAATCCTGTCCTCTGATCGGCAAATAATGAAACCACTCCTAAACTCGAAGACTGAGTTTGTGAGTGCACGGGTGATGCTTGTTCTATCCTCAATGGTATCGGTTGGGTTGGCACTTCCACTTGTGCCCTCGATGTCTGAGCAATTTGTTTCCCTCTTTTTACCGATAATGGCCTTGGGTCACCCATCAAGCTGTAAGTAAGGGCGATCGACTTGCTCTTGAGTCTGCATACATGTCTGTCGACCCAAGTCCTGGTAAAAGTCATCACCGGGATAGAAAGAGTGTCCAAGTCCATGATCTGGGACCAATCGGTGGTGGGACGGGGGTATCCCTAAGCGAACCATAGTGGGGTTGCATGGCGTTGACATCCTCTACCTCTTTGGTCAGGCTGGAATAATCTCCGCATTCTGCAATCAACTTGAGAGGAAGTCGGAAAACGTCCTTCTTCTTATCACCGACCTCATCCTTTGCATTTGCCCAAAAGTCCTCCAGATGAGCTCTGTGCCGGTATTCAACGCTCTGTATCATCCGGATGTTCCTGTAAGGATCGAAATCCTGCCTGCCTGTGTGATATGACAAATGATAAGATTGCAGCTCGTCCTCTGCCTCTCGGGCTGCCTGGAAAGAGGGATACACCTCAATGGAATTTCCCATGGTGATAGGGAAATCAAGTCCACCCTTCTTTTTCCTTTTCTGAATCTTATCGTAGGCAATCAATTGCCTAGATACCTCAAGCATTACTATGTGATCAGTGGGGTATCGTGGTAACCGATACGGATACGAAGTGAACCCTTGCAGCCTAATATATGTGAATTTCGGGAATTGGATGAGCCATTACCCATATTCCTCAATCAATGTCTGTGCTTCTTTAGATATTCTCTGCTGTGTCCTTTGCTGAAGTGTCCTCGCAATGTTCATTGTGAATGCATCATTTTCCCGTTTATAGTTGGCAATGTTAGCTAAATGTAGCTGTGTGCAGGCTTCCTGGATTTTGAATTGACTAGGGGCACAGCCGATTGGCTCCTTGTACGAAATCCCTCTGTACTTAGTCATTCTGGCTAACATGTAAATTACATATGAGCTCATGTAGAAAGTCTTCGTCACCTTCAGGCTCCTGAATTGCTCATCGATGTGGTTGCTAATCATCCTAGCCCAATCGACACACTCCTTTCCTTCCAAGATGATCTCGATGAAGTAGAACATCCAAGGCTCAAAAATGTAAGCCTGTGCACTCCCATTTACCCGGCTCAACATCATTATCAAATCACAGTATTCTTGTTTCACGTCCTCGGCAATTATCTGCTTTGGGAGCTTAGTGCGGGGTGGCCTCGGCTTCTGCATCCAAACTCTGTTGATGACTGTAGTGACTCTTTCAAAAGAGGAAGAGTACATCTTATCTGCCCTCTTATTTGTCCTGTATAACATCTCCTCAGCAGTGGGAATCCCAAATGCCTCTCCGATGGCATCCGGTGTGAAGTTGGCGAGCAGTTTACCATCCGGAGAGACAATCGTCCTACGTTCTGGCTTGTAGTGATTGGCGCACTCCATAATTAGCTCCGGACACTGAATTGCTGGTGGAAAACTAGCAGCTGCGTAGATTCCACTCTTCATTATATTATGTGCCGTGACTGATGGTTGATGGCCCCCTAGCCCAAACATCCTTGATTTGAGTGCATTTAGATTAAATGAACCAAGGTTGGTGTCATTTAATCCCGCCAACTTTGAAACTATTGCTGACTTTGGGAGAAATGGCTTAGCGAGCCTTTTAATCATAGCCTGCCGGGATGAGCTAGCCTTGCCTGCTTCAGTATTTGCAGCTCTGCCTGCGGCTCTGCTTGTTCCTGCAACATCCTTTGCTCCGGCCATCTGCAAAATAAAATAGAATAGCAATAAGCTAGGCTGCAGATTTTTTTAAATAAAATGAAGTAACCTCCGAGACGGCTGCGAACGTGGAGTTAGCTTTTTTGAAAATAAAAACTCTCAGCATAAATTACTAACTCCAAACCTCGTACTATATAAAAAACTTCAAGCTTATAAAGAAGCTTTCAACGACTGCACTTCCGACTGGCGAAGAAAATTGCAGCCAACTACCAACTTTCAGCAATGTGGATACTTTCTCAGCACAAAATGAATTAAATCCTTTGTCTCGACTTCGTCCACCTCAGCAACTTTCAACTTCTAGCAGCCCGAATAAGTAAAATCTGCAGCAAGCACTTTGTAGTACTTTCGAAAATAAACCTCCAGCAGCTCCGGAAAACAACTTCAATCTTCAAAATTGCAGCAACAAGTTCTCAGCTCTTCGGCAAATAGAAATTTCTTCAGCAACTTCGCACTTTCAGCAACTCAACACTCCGAAATAAAATAAACTTTTAAAGAAATTCTCTCCTCAACAACTTCAAAAATATTTCAAGAACTTCTTCAGCAACTTCAACTTCAAAAAAAAGTGAGGAGAAATGAGAGAAGAGATTGTTTAAATAATTCTTCTCGGAGAATCCTGCTAAGTAGTGCTGGGGCTATTTTTAGCACCTTCATCAATTTTCCACTCTCCTCGTTCGGAATCTTCTAATTCAAGCGCAGTAGTGGGCTAGTCGTCAGCCGGTCATTATGGCAGTTGCCATTAATAATGATTCCTTCCTTGTAAAAATTCGAGTTCTTTCTCTTAGTCTGCCAGTTAACTCTTGGCGATTTAAACAACGCGCGAGAAAAAAATCACTTGACTTGATTTAAAATTCCATTTTAAAATCTCGCAGTGTTTAAACAAATTCAACTCGAAAAATTTCGTGGGAGTTGTAAATTTATTTCCAACTTTTAAAATGTCTGTCATTTAAATCCTCGATTTCATAAAATTTGCCTTAGACATTTTAAATTCTCTCTTTAAAATGTTCAACTCCGGGTGATTAAAAATTATTTGCCTGCTCGAAATAATTCATCCTTTGAGATTTAATTTCCGTTAGGAAAATAATCTAGGCAAAACGAAATTCCTCTGAAAATATTAAAATTTCCTTTAGGAAATTAATTTTAAAATTCTGTCAATTCACGGGTGCCGTTTAAAGAGGTTCATTTAATTTTCCATTTGACCCATGGAAAATATTCATCAATATTAAATCTTCCCCTTGAAAAATATTCGTCAACCTTCAACTGCCTTTGGAAAATTTTAAAATTCATCAAATCATCCTTCCATGCCAAGGGCGTATTTTTCCCTAGTGAAATGTTGTCTCACTTAGAAAAAAATGAAATTAATTCTTGACATTTTCTAACTTTGGCGTACTTGACCTCTTGGTATTATTTTTTATCTGATTAAAAAATCTCCATGCCTTGTGAAAATTTTAAAAAAAAATCTCATCCTCCCTTAGGCGTATATTTTTTTGTGTGGAGTCCACATTTAAATTCCCACGCCTTAGTTTATTTTCCCAACCTCTCAACACTTCAAGGGCGGATTTCTTTCCTTGGCACTTTATTTTATTCAAATTTAAAAAATTTCCATGCCTTAGCATTATTTCTCCACCCTCTTGACCCCTTGGGCGCATTTAGACACACGAGCTTTTAATCTTCATTACCTCCATGGGCGCAAATGAGGGGTGGTGCTTTTATTTTTGCCTTAGACAATTTTCAAAAGCCTTCCTTCTCCCTGGGCGCAAATGAGGGGGTGAGCTTCCATTTGAGGGCGCATCTTAGCCTTCTAGCTTTTGTTTTTGCCTTAGGCGTTTTTACCTTCACATCCTCCTTGGGCGCAAATACATAGGCAAGCTTTCATTTCCATGCCTTAGCTGCTTTCTCACACACTTGAGGGCGCATTTCCTTAGTTGAACTTTCGTTTTTGCCTTAGTAGGATTTTCACCCTCTTGACCCCTTGGGCGCATTTTGACCCATGAGCTTTTGTTTTTGCCTTCGGCGTTTTCCTTTTACTTAACCCCTTGGGCGCATTTTGAGGTATGAGCTTCCATTTGAGGGCGCCTTTTGCTAGGTGGGCTTTCAATTCCATACTTAGCCGCTTTTACTTAACCTCTTGTTCCTTAGGCGCATATTAGGGGTCTTACTTCCATTTTTGCCTTAGAATTAAAACTCTTGCAAGGTGGGCGCATTTACTAGGGTGAGCTTTCAACTTGGGTGCATTTCTCATGTTGGACTTTCAATTATGCCTTAGGCGTTTTTAGCCTCTTGACCCCTTGACTTGGGCGCATTTCCTAGCTGGAGATGGGCGCATTTTGCAGCTTCAACTTTTATTCCCTTGCCTTAGGAATTTTCAACTTGAGGGCGCACTTGGAGGGGTCAACTTTCGTTTTGTGCCTTAGAACTTTTTTCAACATTTTCAACAACTTGAGGGTGAGGGCACATTTGAGGGGTGCCACTTCCGTTTTAGACTTAGAAAATTTTAAAGCTACCAATCTTGAAGGTGGGCACATTCTAGAGCCTCTACTTTCAATTCCAACACTTAGAATATTTCAAGAGTTTGATCAAGGTGGGCGCATTTTCTCTGCTCAACTTTGAAATTTGTACTTAGAAAATTTCCAGATTTCATTCTTGAGGTGGGCGCCTTTTAGAGCTCTTGCTTTCATTTTCCCATACTTAGAAAATTTTCATGTCTCTGCTTGCTATTGCTTTTGCATTCTATTTTTAGCAAGTTGTGCTATTTTTAGCAAGTCCCCTAATTTTCAACCTCTAAGGCTCCGTTTTGCCTGAAAATTTCATCATATGATCTTCTTCACCTTGTGAACCTGTTTTGCCAGTCCTCTGCCCTGACCTGCTATTTATAGCCACCTGCTATTTATAGTAAGTTTTGACTTTCTGACTTCAGTAGCTCCGTTTTGCCTGAAAGTTGCAACGCTTGATCTTGATAGCTTGAGCGTCACTCTGATGCCAACTCTAAAAGTGCACTGCTTATTTATAAGGCCGCGGCTCAATTTTAATTTAAAATAGTAAGTTCTCCCGATGTCAATTTTGCCGCCAGGGTACCTTGTGAAGTGCTCTCTGAAGACGGGGCGTTTTCGCTTCTATTTATTTTGATTTTACCCCTATAAAAGTGGAAACCCTAATTTGGATTCTTGGTATGTATCCCGAATCTGCCTTCCGCTTTGACTTTCGCTCCCTTCTGATGTCGCTCTGTTGTCGAACTGGAGGTTGGGGTATTTTGCAGAGTGTACCTGCTAAAAATAGAAACCGCCTGAAAAGTGACTCATCCACTGCTGGATGGTTTCGCATGTCATATTGTCCGTGGGATCTCAAAAAACCCAGAAAAACCCAGAAAACTGGTCTGCATGCATGCACTGGCTAAAAATAGTAAGTCACATTGTTGCAAAGCTCTCTAAACTCCTATGAAAAATCGACATGCTGAAAACACTCTGATGCTAACTCAAAAATTAGCCTCCGGTTATCGAACTCCCGGGAAGATCGCCTTGGTTTCTGTATATTACATCGCTGGTTGCTCTTGAAAACCTAGAAGGATTCTCCAGACATGCATCTGAAAAGCTCATGTGGAAACCCTGAAAATGGCTCTTGAAGCCCGAACTGCCAAAAATAGCAAGTCGTCTGATCTGGCTCAAAATTTACGTGTAGGCAGCTTGATGTTACCCGGATGCAGTGGAACTGACAGCATTCCAAAATCTCAATAAAATAGTCCCAAATTGAATACTTACTAAAAATAGTAAGTTGCCGGAATACAGTGAAAATTTAGGGGGACTCTGCTGGAAGCCTTCTGACTGCTGTACTGAGCTTGGATTTCAATTTTATAACTCAGTTTGACCTTTAATAAGCCTGAAGGATGAAAACCCTAATTACACAGACTTAACCAATACTTTAACCTGGGTCAAACGATAGGACATCTCCGGAAGGACCAGAGACCAGAGAGCGAACCAAAGCCAAAAGACCAGAATGGAGCAAAATTTAGGGGGTCCCCATCTTGATGGGGTGATGTGTGAAAAAGGTCACAACACATTGTTTCAAAGCTTGCTTCCTCTCTAGAGCTACCACTTGGGATTCAATAACCATTTTGCAATTCCCCACAAAGGCATTGGCTATATCAGACAACTATTTGAGCAGCTATGAACAAATTTTAATATTTTGTGTGCTAATTTCCTAGGTGAGTGCTTGGCTCGAAGGATTTCAAAAATTACTTCCGAGGCGTAGTCCTCAATTTTGAGCTTATATATTTTAGCTCACAATTGTGCACTTTTGATTTTTATTTTTTATACTGCAGATTGTTCATAAAAATTCTGCTCATATGAGCATCAACATGAGATCAATACAAGCTCTTGCAATCACTTTAGAGACCAATACAAGCTCCTTGCATGAAAACACACTAGAAATCACGTATGGAAGACCAAGAGTCACTGCTTAGAAATCCACTTATTTTAGAAACCACATCCACATTAGAAACCAACTATGGAAGACCAAGTGTCACAACTTAGAATTCCATGATGTCCCTATGGAGATATGAATCTGGGTCTCCACAATGTGAACCCAACACTTTAACCAATTAAGCTCAACCCTTTGGACAATTGTGCACATTTCACTGCTCAAGCCTATAAAGTTTTGATTTAATGTTGAAAGGAGGCAACAAGAGATTGAAGTTAGGGGTTTAGACTTTAGAGTATTATTCCCAAAGCTAGAAGGAAATTGAGAAAATCCTCAATAGCTGAGAACCCATTTTATTTCCATAATGCTTGTGGAAGGAGGAGGTGTTGGAGATTGCTTCATAACACCATATAATGATAATCCAATCAGACAAACTCTTAGGATGTGGGGCAAGGTTGCAAATTCTAGCAATAATTTTGAGGCAACCCTAGTGTTGGAGAAAGGAGGTATTGTATCAAGAAAATATGTATATGAGGTGCCTTGGGTGGCATGGAGCCCCGAATGATTTTAAAATATATGGGGCAATGGTTGTAAATAACTGTATCTAGTGTAACTCTAATTAACTAGTTTGAGCTGACATCAAAATTAAACATATTTGTTTAAAAGAAAGGGCTCTATCTAATCTGTTTTTTACAGATTTGGTTTGGGACCTTTTTGAAAATTAGACCATGCAAACTATGGTTTGGGTCGTAAAGCCCCCATTTGTTCTCATTTAGAATTAGGATGCTCTTCTTCAACACACCAGTGTACAGCCAATAATTTTTTTTTTCTTGCTTGAGATTCCATTGTGTTGAAATGAAAGTTCATACAGCAAGCAATTGCCAATTGGCTAAATTGCATTATTTGCTGCAAAGATATTGACTGATCAAGGGAACAATCATTGAAATCAAATAAAGTACACAGTACGACAAGTCTGCTGCTCACCTTGATCTACAATGGCTGAGTAGGGGAGGTTGCCAGCAAAATACCATACCCACCCGGGCCCTTGAGACAATTAGTAATCAATTGGGGGGCAATAAGGTCAAATGGAATTCAACATTTTGAAGAAGACCCTTAAGATGAGAAGTGCCAAACCAGGGGGCAATAAGTTAAAACAGAACTCAACATTATTTAAAGTATAAGTCTGGATATCCTTATTTCTTTGAAGAAAAGAATAGAGGGATTTGTGACATTCAACAATAGATAATTCATTCAATAAGATTTTCAAGAATCATGGCTTTCTCTTCTGCCATTTGTAACAATGCTGTAAACTACTATCCAAAAGGGCCTTTTAATTCTTGGATAAAAAAGCAGTTACATGAAAAATGCCTTGTTTGCTCCCATCCCCATGCATTGAAATTCATTTCCCCCTCAAAAGCTAGAGTGGGTTGGGCTTTGAGAGTGGTGCAAGGAGGTGACACATAAAGTGTTACCACAAATGAGATAACATGAGTCTCGCCCTAAAAGTGGCAAAGATGGAGTAGTGAGTGAGGCATTGGAATTGCTTTCCAAAAATTGAGATCTCTGTGAGGGGTTGGCCTTGGGTTGTGATACATGCTTATAAACAATACAATTGGGTCTAGCCATGGGAACATTAGAGGGGCCTTTGGTTTTTATGGATGACTCTTTTCTACTTTTTTATGGGTGACCTGATTTTACTCTTTCCATCCTTTGCCACTCCTCATTTACCATAAATCCTTCAAAGTGGACTTGGCTTCCCTTTATTCTTTAATTTTATGTTTTGCAATTGACACCTTAAAACAATTTTTTATAGGTTTACACAAACGAGATTTTGCATGATATGATGATTTCCAATTTGGATGTCAATGGAGTCATGTAGGTGATGAGTTAAGTTGACACAATGCATACCGTTAGCAAACAATCAATAAATGATTAGAAAGGGAGGGGCAATCTAAAAAATTCTATCCATATTGATGCCTTAAAAGAGGTGTTTTCATAGGCAACAAAATTTGAAGTCTAACAAGATAAAACTAGTAGGTTATTTTTATAGAACCAAGGTCCATGGTCGAAAAAAGATTGGCATTGTTTTGGGTTAACAATTATAAACAGCCAAATTCTAAATAATTCTTGATTCAATACAATAGGGTTTCCAGTTGTGCAATATCCAATTTTTTAGCGTAGACGTTCCTGGGATGTGACCAACATAGTAAGCAATTAAAATAGAATTCTCATACCACTAACAAGTAGAACCTACAATATTTATATTGAAAATCCCATATGTCGTGGGATGGATTTCCATGCTATATGATTTTGAAATGTTGGGAAAGAGATCCTTAACATTAATGGGTTATCTATTTGTGTAGAACTTATGAGGGTCTTGTTGTGACCTTTTTCACACATCGCCCCATTGCAAATGGGGACCCCCTTCTTTTTGCTTTTTAGGGTTTTGCCTTGGCATTGCAACTGCTAATCACCGTTTTTCTTACAATGAGGAATTTGAGTTTTTTTGAGTCACTCCGGTCAAGTTGAGATTTTGAACCTGTTTCTATGCCTAGACGTCATGGAAGTGCTTGGAAGGTCCGGAAGATGAGGATCACCTGTGCTTTGAGTCAATTTTGACACTTTCTATTTTTTAGGGATTTTGCTTTTTTACCTTTTTTGCTTTTCGCCACTTTTGGACCATTCTGGAGTTCCTATTTTTTAGGAATGCTTTTTTGCTTTTTTCTATTTTTAGAAAGTTTCTATTTTTGGAAAGTTTCTATTTTTAGAAAGTTTATGTTTTTAGAAAGTTTCTATTTCAGGGTCCCATTGGTCGTGAAGCCAACATACCTCCAGCATGAGAAAAATCAACAGAAAAATCAAATGGCGAAGGTTTGATGAGAAATGGCACAAGTCTGAGAAATTCGCCAATGGAAGAAAATGGCAAGCCAACCTCAAAGTCCACCTTGGCACAAGCAAGGACAAAGTCTGCCTGGAAGAAGAAGAGGACTGGAAGACCAAGTATGAAGTCCGCCCACCTCTTGGAAAGCCAACTCCAAAGTCCGCCCTTGCCTGTGGCAAGCCAGCCTCAAAGTCCGCCATTCTCTGGAAAAGAAGCTTGGAAGTCCGCCCTTGTGAAATAAAGAATGGCAAAGTCATCTCAAAGTTCGCCCAGGCATAAAGGCAACATGGCAAGGAAGTTCCAAAGTCTGCCCAGCCTTGTCAAAGGCATGATGAAGTCCGCCCTTGGCATGATGAAAAAATTTCTAAGGCAAGGTGCGCCCATGGAAGATGGAAAAATGGCAAGACTTAGGCTAAGTCCGCCCTAGCTTGAGGAAAATGTCCAAACATAGGCAAGGAAGAGAAGTGTCTAAGCGTTGGCAAAGTTCACCCAAGGAAATGGCTAAGGCAACATGAAGTCCGCCTAGACACCAAGGGAAGCAATGGCAGGCACAAGGCAAAGTCCGCCTTCCAACAGGGAAGCATGTCCAAGCATTGGTAAAGTCCGCCTTGGCAAGAGAAAAATTGGCAAGCCTATTGTGAAGTCCGCCCAACTTTGGAGGCAAGGAAAATTTCTAAGGCATTGGCAAAGTGCGCCAAGCATGAAGGATGTCAAAGAAGTTGCCAAGTCCGCCCTGGCAATTGGAAAGGCACAAGCAAAGTCCGCCCCCCCCCAGCATGGTGAAAATTTCTAAGGCATGGAGAAAAACGTGATTGGCAAGAAGGATCCCAGGTCCGCCCAGCCAAGAGGAGGAAAGGAAAACTCAAAATTTGGCTAAGTATGGAGATGGCAAGCCAAGTACCAAGTCCGCCCAAAGGAGAGGGCAAGCCAAGTGCCAAGTCCGCTCAAGCATGTCCAAGACAAGGTGAAGTTCGCCAAAGGTAAAGTTGGCAAGAAGTTGGCAAAGTCCGCCTAGAGGAAGCATGCACATTGTCCAGACCAAGGTCAAAGTCCACCCAAAGGGAAGTGCACATGGTCTAGCCAAAGGTGAAGTCCTCCATGAAGATGTCCAGCCACAGGATCAAGTACGCCTAGAGGAAA